>CM060708.1:262525543-263125543 GCA_030686995.1 Artemisia argyi | reverse complement strand
ACGCACTGCACTAAACCTTCTTAACCACTCAAGTTCTCTTAAAAGAGCTTGTTTCATTCTCACGGGGAACCGGCATAATC
This sequence comes from Artemisia argyi, assembly GCA_030686995.1. NCBI lineage: Eukaryota > Viridiplantae > Streptophyta > Magnoliopsida > Asterales > Asteraceae > Artemisia > Artemisia argyi. Next base: position 263,125,463 of record CM060708.1, on the reverse strand, counting down.
TATCGACCTGTCTCTTAGAGATGGTTGATATTGAAGCACGAGACCTCTCCCTAATCTCCGCATAGGAAACCAAATGTGCACTTATCGAGTCTAGAGCCCCGAGATTCATCAAAAGATCTCATAAGAACACATGACATTTCTACACTGGTTGTTCATCATTAAGGACGCCAGATGTAAACTTTAGAGTCCTACGCAGATCTTAGCAATCTGCCAGAACATTTATGAGAGGATTCACTTTTGTGATTCTCAATGATTGAATGGAAATTCCTGCCAGGGTCAACATCATGCAGCCCTGACAGCAGGTCACTTCGGTAATTCTTTATGGGTTACGCTTAGTGTTCGCGGTGGTTTTAAACGGTCTACAGTCGTGGAGTGATCCCCAGCGACTCACCCAGTCATTGAGCTACTTAGTAGGTCTCGTAAGCTCTCTCGAGAGTATCTGACATGGGAACGGCCTTGGTAAGGGTTAGAAGGAGTCTTCACACTATGCTGTTGACAATCTCTAATTCTTATCTGTAAGTACCGGATGTTTTATTGCTAACTGTTTATATGCAGGGACACTGCATCTCCATGGCGACAGATTCCACGTGCTCATACATACATCTGGAAGTTAAAGAAAGCTCCCTCTAAGATCTATACAACACAAAGTTTAGAGAAAGATTCTACGCCAAAAAGAAGAATCTACAAAGTGTAAAGACTAAAGATCAAAGTGTAAGAAAGGGAACTACGTGCATATGAATATCAAAGTCCAAAGATGTATGAGCATGTTGGAATGGCAAACAACCACCACAGACACAGAAGTGACAAAAGGCAGACAACGAATGATGAAAAGTCAGTCATCAAAGATCACTAAGCATGAAGGAACAAAAACTAAAGACTATTCTACTACGACACACAATGGACAACAACAAAGAACAAAGAAGATTAAATCACGTGGAGCATCATTCGAATGACCACCCCTTAGGGGGAGATTGTTAGCATTAAAAATATGTATTTAGAAGTGATGGTCATTCTCATACATGTAACTTTGTAAAGTGTCGTAGATTACAATAGAATAGTCAATGGGCTTATGGTTTGGACTAATCTAATAGGTTATAAGTTATGTATTACAACTAGTCCATACTTAATGTAAAAGTCCAATCCATGACCAAGCCCATCCAAGCCCATTAGGGTGTTACATCTCTTACTATATAAACACCTCAAATGAGTCATTTGAGGTGTGTGCTTGTGTGTGTATTGTGTGTGTTTTTTATAAAAGTTCTCTTCATCTTATTACTCTATTTCTACAAATCTAACGCCACACATACTATTCCAAGTCACCATCTTTACTTCATCTTGTGCTTATATTGGTATTAAAGTTGATAGATCTAAGGTCCTACAAGAGCTCTCGGTTAGCCTCACCCAACGAGCAACACAAACCCGGATACCAAACCTCTTTTTAAACCATTTTTATTGAAAACCCACATGATTCTTGTAACAAGAATCATAACAATCCGAAAAATAATGAAATCCGTGACTCTTAGTCACGATTCGAACCCACAACTCGAGTCAAAACTCGACCTACCTTCCAAAACAAAGCCAAATCGAAGAGATACTCAAGAAATAACAAGAAAATGATGATGAACTCGTGATAATTTGATTCGAATTTTGGTGTTAATGTAGGAATTAGGGCGCGTGTAGGGGTAGATCGAATAGAGGATGAGATGGGGAGTCTATTGGTGGTGGTCGTGTAGTGTGGTGGTCGGCGGTGGAGCAGTGGTGGTGGCCAGATTGTTATGTCGGCTAGGGTTAAGAAGTGGGGGAAGAGATGGAGGTGAGAGAGATGAGTGAGTGAGTGTTTGTGTGTGTGGGTGAACCGAACCAAACACAACCTTTTGTATTAACTCTTTTATTTTTTATTTTTTTTTAATAATCATAATAATAATAATAATAATAGTAATAATGATATTATTACGGTGTGGAGCGGGTAACGTGGGTAAATGTAAAAACATGTGGCCCGAACCCGAACTCATTTCAAAACTTCAATATCTCTCGAAAAACATCTCGTAAATAATTAAAATATAGTCGGACTCGTAAGACGAATCATAAAACTTTCGTTAGGTAATCCTAGTGCCAGGGTCAACGTAGTGCCAAGTGAGAATTCAAGTATACATCACCGAGCATTAAATCAAAAATGAATTATGAACATAATTCACGAATTCCATAACGTCATTAATTAGAAATATCCATAAAATAGGTCTTACAAGTTCGTTGTGAAATAAAATTTCAAATAAAAATTATAAACGAACTTTAATCGTAATGCGGGTTTTTAAAATAGTTCCCTAAACTGCCGGTTGTCACATCCTCCCAGTCTCAGAAGGAAACCCGTCCCGGGTTTCACTTGGAAAAATTCATCTACGAAGTGAAAAGCTTCGGATATCACTTCCGGAACTCGTCCTCTCGTTCCCACGTAAATTCTGGTCCATGTCGGGAATTCCAACGAACCTTGACGAGCGGGATGCGACTTCGCTTGAGTCGTTTAACTTCACGATCTAAAATCTCAATCGGTTCTTCCACGAAATTCAGTTTCTCATCAACACGAATATCCCTCATTAGAATGACGGGCATTTCATCGGAAAGACATTTCTTCAAATTACTTACGTGGAACACGTCGTGAACTTTACTCAGTTCATGTGGTAATTCCAACCTATAAGCCACGGGCCCAATCCTTTCTAAGATCAAGAATGGTCCAATGTAGCGTGGGTTGAGTTTACCACGTTTCCCGAAACGTATTACACCTTTCCAAGGCGAGACTTTCAGCATTACCTTGTCTCCAACCTGGAACTCTAAAGGTTTATGTCTCTGATCGGCGTAGCTCTTCTGCCTATCTCTGGCTGCTTGCAATCGATCACGAATCTGAGCTACTTTCTCTGTAGTTTCTAAAATAAGCTCAGGGCCTGTGAGTTGGCTATCTCCAACTTCTGCCCAGCCAATAGGCGAACGACACTTTCTGCCATACAAAGCTTCGAATGGTGCAGCCTTAAGACTTGTGTGGTAGCTATTATTATAGGAGAATTCCGCAAGGGGTAAATACTTCTCCCAGCCTTTACCAAAGTCTATGATGCATGCACGAAGCATATCCTCTAACGTCTGAATGGTCCTCTCACTTTGACCATCGGTTTGGGGATGATATGCAGTACTCATATCAAGCCTCGTCCCCAAAGCCGTTTGAAGTGATCGCCACAAAGCTGATGTAAAACGACTATCACGATCCGAAATAATAGATATCGGGACTCCATGACGCGAAATAATTTCCTTCCCATATAACCTCGCAAGCTTATCCACACTATCATCTTCACTAATAGCTAAGAAATGAGCAGACTTTGTCAGACGATCCACAATTACCCAGATAGCGTCACAACCGCTAGTTGTCCTCGGTAATTTGGTAATGAAGTCCATAGTAATCCGCTCCCATTTCCAGACTGGAAGTTCTGGTTGCGTTAGTAATCCTGACGGCTTCTGGTGTTCAGCTTTAACCTTAGCACATGTCAAGCACTTACTAACGTACGATGCTATATCTGCCTTCATATTTGGCCACCAATAGAACTTCCTAAGATCCTGGTACATCTTTTCGGATCCAGGATGAATAGAGTACCTTGACTTATGCGACTCATGCATAATCAACTCCCGAATTCCTCCATGCAAAGGTACCCAAATCCGATTTCCAAAACATAATAATCCATCAGAACGTTTAACAAATCCTTTCTCATTATCAGCCATCCCAAATATATTCTCGGCAGATCTATTTTCTGCTTTCAACGCTTCCGTTTGAGTTTCAAGTATTTGAGACGGTAATGGCGATACGATAGTCATTCCCAATGACTTAACTCGTAACGGTGGTACTCTTTCCTTTCGACTAAGAGCATCAGCAACAACGTTTGCTTTACCAGGGTGGTAGCGAATTTCACAATCATAATCGCTTAGCAACTCGATCCAACGTCGCTGTCTCATATTGAGCTCTTTTTTATTCAAGATGTGTTGTAGACTTTTATGGTCAGTAAATACAACACACTTTGTTCCGTACAAGTAATGTCTCCATATTCTTAAAGCGAAAACCACAACACCTAGCTCCAAATCATGGGTAGTGTAGTTTTTCTCATGCTTTTTGAGCTGTCGTGAAGCATAAGCTATCACCTTCTCTCGTTGCATTAATACGGCTCCCAATCCTTTATGTGAGGCGTCACAATAGACGACGAAATCCTCGTTACCTTCCGGTAACGCTAAGATAGGAGCACTACACAACATCTTCTTAAGCAATTGAAACGCTTCCTCTTCTTTATCTCCCCATTCATACGTAACACTCTTTTGAGTCAATTTGGTCAATGGTTTAGCTATCTTCGAAAATCCCTCAATGAGTCTTCGGTAATAACCAGCTAAACCCAAAAATTGACGAACTTCGGTCGGGGTTGTAGGTGCAGCCCAATCTTTTATCGCCTCAATCTTAGCAGGATCCACATGGACTCCTTGTCTATTAATCACATGACCCAAAAATTGTACCGTCGGAATCCAAAATTCGCATTTCGAAAACTTGGCATAAAGTTTCTCCTTCCTGAGCAATTCCAAAATGAGTCTTAGATGCTCCTCATGCTCTTTCTCACTCTTTGAAAAAATCAGAATGTCATCGATGAATACAATCACAAACTTATCTAAGTAAGGCTTACACACACGATTCATGAGATCCATGAATATTGCTGGTGCGTTAGTCAACCCAAACGGCATCACCTGAAACTCGTAATGCCCGTAACGGGTTCTGAAAGCCGTTTTCGGAATATCTTCCTCGCGAACTCGAAGTTGATGATATCCCGATCTCAAATCGATCTTCGAATACACACTCGATCCTTGGAGTTGATCGAACAAGTCGTCGATCCTAGGTAACGGGTATCGATTCTTCACCGTTAACTTATTCAACTCTCTATAATCAATACACATACGAAACGATCCATCCTTCTTCTTCACAAATAAGACTGGGGCTCCCCAAGGTGAAGAACTTGGTCTTATGAATCCTTTTTCGGCTAACTCCGCCAATTGTTTCGACAACTCTTCCAGTTCGGTAGGTGCAAGACGATAAGGTGCTCGTGCTACAGGTGCAGCACCAGGTATCAACTCAATCTGAAACTCCACTTGTCTAGTCGGCGGGATTCCCGGCAAATCATCGGGAAACACATCAGGAAAATCACGAACTATAGGCACATCTCCAATGCACCTTTCCTTTTTCTTCGTCTCTCCCTTCTCTGAAATTTGGGCTAAGAAAAGGTAACATCCCTTCTCCATTAGCTTCGGTATCTTCGTGCAAGATATAACTGCTAATCGGGATGGGCTCCTAGAATCCTTTCTGTCTCCTAATATGTTTAGGACTTCCTTTCCGTATGGTACACGCACGATCTTCTCGTCGCAAAGTATGTGAGCACGATACTTCGACAACCAATCCATACCAATGATGACATCAAAACTTCCTAACGTGACGGGTAGAAGATCTATGTTGAAAGGGTGGTTCAAGAAATTTAACGTACAATCGCGAATGATAGTATTAATCCTTTCTATGTTTCCATTTGCTAACTCAATATCATATCCAATTCCTAAGGCCATCGGGGGTTTCTCTAGTAAGGGTGCAAACGTAGTGGACACAAAACTTCTATCGGCACCAGTATCAAATAGTATGGAAGCATAACGATTATTGAGAAGGAACGTACCAGTAACGACGTTCGGATCTTCTCCTCTCTCGTTCCCGAGTGCATACACTCTTCCCTGAGCAGCTCCAGCTTCCACACGTTGGTCCCCATTATCATGTCGTCCACGGTTTCCTCCAGCTCCACGGTTTCCATAATTGTACCCATTACCACCCGAGCCTTGATTTCCACAGTTTCGCGATTCTCTACACTCATTCCTATAGTGTCCCTTCTTTCCACACCCATAACAAGTAACATCTGCCTTATTCCTCATCTCAGGAGCAGCTTGAACCATAGCAAGAGGTCGGGCTCTACAATCCCTAGCTGTGTGTCATTTCCTTGAGCAATTCTGGCATTTCACACTACACCATCCAGTATGACGCTGGTGGCAACGATCACACTTGGGTGCATCACCGTTCTGATTCTTCTTATCTCCATTCCCAATAGCATAAGCCTTAGCTTGTCTCTTGCTTCGGTGATCATTACTCTTAGAGTGACGGTCTCTCTTTCTCTTTCCATTCTTCTCCTTATCAGCTTCTTCTAATTCCAATGAATCCATAAGTTGTTGAGCAATTGTGTTTGCCTCATGGATGTTTGCAGGCCTAGCAGAAATCACATCATTCCTCGTAGCTACAGGCAACCCATCAGTATACCTCTCGATCTTTTGAGTCTCAGTTTTCACCATATCTGGGCACAACAAGGCTAATTCCTGGTAACGACGATTGTAAGTCGCCATATCATTACCTTTCACCTTGTGGTTCCAAAACTCAATCTCTAGCTTCTTGACCTCATTCCTTGGGCAATAAGTCTGAATCAGCAGAGACTTAAATTGTTCCCAAGTCATGGCATAAGCTACATCACTCCCAATTGCATTTCGGTAGTTGTTCCACCAAGTCAAAGCTTCATCCTTGAAAGTAAAAGAAGCAAACTTTACCTTCGCATTCTCCGCACAACCACTAACATTAAACACTGACTCAGTCTTCTCTATCCACCTAACCAGGTAAACCACTCCATCAGTTCCACCAACTCAATAGGTCCACAAATCTTAAACTCCTTGTAGTGACATCCATTAGCACGGACAGGTGGAAAAGTTCCAGCGGAATTGTTGGAATGATTTGACTCAGCTAGCAGTTCAGCAACTCTTTGCTCCACAAGTTGATTGATCATAGCTTGATCCACAGTAGGTGCGTTAAGTGGAACGTGATCATTGTCTCCCTGAACATCAACATTTTGATTCCTGTTGTTGCAGTTAATAGTGTCCAGGTTATCAGGAATAGGGGTTTCAACATTTCGAGTAGGACGACGTCCTCGGCGACCAGGGGTAGTCGTTGCCGTACCAGTTCGGGTAGCTCTGACAGGGTTTCGTCGTACAGCCATTAATATAATTCCAAGACAATATCAACCACGCAAATAGGAACACAATTCTCCATGTACGCCAAAAACCGTAGAATATCGTACGAGGTCACCATCGTCCATACAAGTAGCGATCGACGCTTCGTTCCAAAATACCAAAGACATGATAAATACTAATCGTTCCATACGAGACGAACGTACAATCCGAATATCATGACATAAGAGCCATAATAACTAGCTCTCCTAACCAAATACTCCTTGGCTTATGCAGCAACACAACAACCTGATTCCAAATCGATCTAGCCACGATGCTGGCGTAGACTCCTCAACTCCGATCCCAAACCATCCAAATTCCTCAATAACGATCCCTGCTCAACACGATGTGTATCTCTATCCCTCTAGAGGCCCGCAACCTCCTTTTCTAACACTGTGTTCCTCTGCCACAGCTTGCGATCTCCCTCGCGAGCCGTGAGGAAACCTCTCTACAGACTCTCTATCTGCTCATGTATCTCTGTCATACATGTCCTAATCGCTATCGTCCTGCCCATGACAGTAGTCAAATCAACTCTCAACTCAACAACAAACTCAGCAATAATCATCTCAAGTCGGTTAAACATCCGCGAGATCCTCTCGCCCTGTGCAGTAATCTGAGCCCACATCCTACCAGTCTCACTTAACCCTGCATGCTCAGCAGAAACCTCAGAAGGTGCATCCGACGCCACAGGACTACCAGGTGGTGTATCAAACGAAAACGGATGATCAGGTGAAACCGGTTCTAACGGATGTATCGGGGAATCGGGCTTCTCAGCCTGAGCTGGTGGTGCTAACACATCATCATCATCATCAGGCATCTCATCCTCCTGAGGGTCATCCTCCTCCTCAGGGTCATCATCATCACCCTGCTCAGCCTCCTGAGGGTCATCCTCCTCCTCAGGGTCATCAGCCTCATCCTCACCCTCGTACTCCTCCTCTTCCTCATCGGAAGAGTACCTCATCACTCGTCGTCTCCTACTAGGTGAACCATGTGGAGATGTAGTAGGTGATCTAGGACGACGACGCAATGATGTGGGTGGTGCCTCAGACAGAAGAGAATGAGCATCAATCTGTAAAGGTGATGGAGTAGGGCGTACTGACATACGCGCCGTAGCTCGGTGGGCAAAGCGTGGTGCCACACGAGCCAAAGCCTGATGAAGAGTAAGCTGCCTCGATGTACCAGGGAGCCCTAGAGAAGAAGAGGGTCCCTGCGTAGATGCAGCAGGTAGTGCTGAAGTAGAAGCTGCCTGTGATACAGTAGCTGAAGACATGGCCATCTGGTAAGGGTCATCAGATGCCATAGTGAACTGTGCAGGTAAAAACTGGTGCAGTAAGAATATCCTCGACAACATTAGGCGTAAGGGAGGCCATAGTTTGTGACAACGGCGTAGGGTAGGTGTAAGTGTTTTAAAACAACTAAATCACAACTCATAATACCATACCAAATATACTCATCAAATAGTTCAATCATATAATCTTAATAAAAAGAATTTCAAACACCGCATTACTAAAATGTTTATAAAACATATAGACCATATAAATCCTCGAGAACGCCATCTTATTACTAAAATCCATAAACCTCAAATCATCTCAATAAATCCCAAATCTAACAATCATCTCAATAATCTCATAATACCTCAAATAATAGAAGATGCTTCGGCTTGGCGGGCTGGCGGGCGGTGGTCAAGGATCATTTTCTATAAAAATACGGTTATAGTTTAGGCGTTTATTTACCTAGTTCTCTATAACCTTGGCTCCGATACCAATCTGTAACACCCCCAAAATTTGATACAGCGGAAGACTCAACAAGCTTTCGGGGTGCTACGGGGATTGGTATCCAACACAACACAACATAGAACGAGATAAAGTAAACATAATAAAAACACAACCAAACAGGGTTTTAAGGTTTACATTTATCCCAACTGCATTCAGAGTCAGGCCCAAAAATAAAATAACAGTAGGTCCAAATTTAGTTATCAGAGTTTAGAAAAATAGATCCATAAACCGTGTGCCTTGGCCGAGCCTTCCATTCCAAGCATGCATCTCAACACTTAATTACCTGAGAAAACATGCTAAAAGTCAGCTTTCGCTGGTGAGATCATAGGTTTAAATTCATCTAACAATATAGTGGACATATACGCAAAACGCTTGCTAGCTAGACTAAGGATTCGCTAAAATCCTGCGGATACCCTCCGCTCCAACATAACACACGGATACCCTCCGTACTAACATAGATATTCGGGTAACCCCCGCAATACCAATAAATACTCGGATAACCTCCGAAGTATTAATAACCTATAGGTGCACACTACAGTATCTAAATAAGCCAACCTTGAATAGTACACACAACATTTATGTGACTAAAGCTGACAATTCCAAAAAACCAAATAAGCCAACCTTGAATAGTACACACAACATATATGTGACTAAAGCTGACAATCCACCAATAACCAAATAAGTCAACCTTGAATAGTACACACAACATGTGTGACTAAAGCTGACAATAGATCCTAGTCCATACGCATAGCAAGTTTAGAAAGAATATAAAAGCGATAATAGTCCACATAAAATAATTTGCACGTTTCTCACCCCAAGTATTGAAAACATAGTTCAAGAGTAAAAAGTGGGGCTATGACTCACCTCAAGTCCAGAAAATAGCAAGAAGAAGTCGGTAGAAATAAGATGTATGATAACTCACAAAACAGCAACTACGGACTTGGCACGACCTAACAATATTAACTCGTTCAGAAATCATTTCCTCAAATTAATAATATACCCAAACCCGGACGAGAATCCGTTTTATTTCCGAAAATCCATTTCGTATTAGTTTGGTATGTTTGCGTTTGGTATCCATACGGGTGGTGGGTTGACTCAAAACAAACCAAAAAGATCACATATAGAATAATAAAATAAACTATAGATCTAATATTAGCCCAATATATCATTTAAATAAATCGCCGAAGTTTATCAAGTCCGTCGATTTGATAATCCTCATATTTATTTACGTAACATATCGTTCCAGGATTACACCCAACCTAAAGCACATAGCACATAATTACTATATAGTATATAGCATAGTTTAATAAATTCCTCATATATATCGTCAAATTGGCCAGATTTCCCGATATATACGCTCGCAATTTATTACGCTTTACATATACTACAACCTATGGGCGTCGTAGGATACGATGCCCATTAATATATTCATTTCATATAGCCAAATAACCCGGTTCAACCCTACGGTTAAGTGGTTATTTAGTTATATAAAACGTTTATATTAATCGTCATATATCCGTGACAACACGAAGGTCACAAATAATAACTTACCTGGACTCGAGTGATAACGACTCCGCATAACTCGATAAGTTTACCCGTTATATATACAAAATGACATTTTATTAACCGTCTAATAATTGTCGGGAGTTTCCCGTTTTATAACAAAATTTTTATAATAATAATACGTTTAATAATATTACGCCACTTTCGTAGCCTAATATATATATCTAATTGTATTATTTATAATACAACTCGTGATTATTATTATTATTAATATACGCGCCTATATAATTATATATACGTTATTCACGTCTATATATTCATATAAACGTTTATATTATCAATAACTATTATTACGAGTTTTATTATTTTCGTTTTAATTGTAATAGTTATCGAGTCATACGAAATGGTCACATGTCCGAGTCATGACTCTCGGCTCATTGTCCAAGTCCAAAGTAAATAACAAAAGTCATAATAACCAAAAGTATCTCCGTCCAACACAATCTCAATCCACGTGCTACAACAATAGGGTCCGACTACGGCACCCGACTAACCTATCTCCGTCAATCTAAGTGACCGTCTCACAATCGGTCCCCAATATCTCTTTTCGTCAACAACTTCACAATAACAAAATCAATATCCAATGTCGAGACCAAACACGGTCTCGACCCACATGTATTCGGCCGAAATATCAACCAAAACAATTTCAAAACCAAGTTAACCAATTAAGTAATAAACCAAGTAAGCCACGGGTTGAGTTACCAAGTCAACCCGGGTCAACATATGCTCAAACATGAAACGGAAGCTATACCCGAGACCCATAGGTCTCGGCTAGCTCCTTGAGCTCAAACCAAACCCAAAACAGCCCCTAGGGGGGTGTCCGCTGGTAATCCATACGACCACAAGGTTGACTAGCAACATGATAGCACCAAGAGTCCGAATGAACAACAAATGGGTCAATAATAACATCACTCAAGACCCAAGCCGAGAGCCAAGAGCTCTCGGTTAGCCTCACCCAACGAGCAACACAAACCCGGATACCAAACCTCTTTTTAAACCATTTTTATTGAAAACCCACATGATTCTTGTAACAAGAATCATAACAATCCGAAAAATAATGAAATCCGTGACTCTTAGTCACGATTCGAACCCACAACTCGAGTCAAAACTCGACCTACCTTCCAAAACAAAGCCAAATCGAAGAGATACTCAAGAAATAATAAAAAAATGATGATGAACTCGTGATAATTTGATTCGAATTTTGGTGTTAATGTAGGAATTAGGGCGCGTGTAGGGGTAGATCGAATAGAGGATGAGATGGGGAGTCTATTGGTGGTGGTCGTGTAGTGTGGTGGTCGGTGGTGGAGCAGTGGTGGTGGCCGGATTGTTGTGTTGGCTAGGGTTAAGAAGTGGGGGAAGAGATGGAGGTGAGAGAGATGAGTGAGTGAGTATTTGTGTGTGTGGGTGAACCGAACCAAACACAACCTTTTGTATTAACTCTTTTAATTTTTTTTTTAATAATCATAATAATAATAATAATAATAATAATAATAATAATAATAATAATAATAATAATAATAATAATAATAATAATAATAATAATAATAATAATAATAATAATAATAATAATGATATTATTACGGTGTGGAGCGGGTAACGTGGGTAAATGTAAAAACATGTGGCCCGAACCCGAACTCATTTCAAAACTTCAATATCTCTCGAAAAACATCTCGTAAATAATTAAAATATAGTCGGACTCGTAAGACGAATCATAAAACTTTCGTTAGGTAATCCTAGTGCCAGGGTCAACGTAGTGCCAAGTGAGAATTCAAGTATACATCACCGAGCATTAAATCAAAAATGAATTATGAACATAATTCACGAATTCCATAACGTCATTAATTAGAAATATCCATAAAATAGGTCTTACAAGTTCGTTGTGAAATAAAATTTCAAATAAAAATTATAAACGAACTTTAATCGTAATGCGGGTTTTTAAAATAGCTCCCTAAACTACCGGTTGTCACACCTACGGCTAGTATTAAGGAATATAACCCGTCATCCATGCAATTGTTACAAGCTAATCAACCGGTAAAAGATATCTAGGGAGTAATGAAATATAAGTAAACTCATTTTCTCTTACTATTGTTTATACCACAAATTAGTTTTGGTTTATTTTATTTTATTTTGATTGCATCTTTAGTTAATTGGGTTAGTTGACTAGCAACTAATTCCGCCCACTCCTTCAAAACCCGAGATTTTACTTGTTTTCATAAAAATATAAAATATAAAAATACAAAAAGAATCATCCTTCACCTTTAGACCTAGTTTAGTAGACTTTTTAATCCTAGCGAACACTATTCCTGAGTTGAACGATCAATCCCCCGGTACTTGTCACTATACTATACTACAACGAACAGGTACACTGCCTGGTGGGGATTGCAAGCTTCTCAAGATCCCTTGAGAGCTAAAACCTTTTGCAAGGGTGCAATTCCACACATCAAGTTTTTGGCGCCGCAGCCCGGGGAATAGTTTTTAGGTTAGAATTTCTTTTTATTAGGTCTACTTGCTAGATTCCTTTCTAGTAAGACTTTTTATTTTATTTTTATAGGTTTCTTTAGTCTATCTTAGTTCTTCATTTCTTTGTTCGTAACCTTTGCCATCCGCCATCATGGAAGGTGGTAATCTCTTTGATCCCATCAACCCACCACAACAAAACCACCCACAAAACCCACCACTACCAAACGAACCTCCTAGACCCCGAACCTTAGGATAGTACTCCTGTCCTAGCCACCAAGGCTATCGAAACACCATTGAGCTCACTCAAGGAGCCAATGTGTCCCGCTTGCGATCCGACACCATCCGGTTGGTGCAAAGCGGATGTGAATTCCATGGACTTTGTTCCGAAGATCCTAATCAACATCTCAAGGATTTCCTTAAAATCGTTGATTCCATAGACCTTGATGTTGTAACTCGAGAGACGACCCGATTGCGTCTCTTCCAATTCTCTCTACATGACCAAGCTAGTCAATGGCTTGATCGTTTACCCGCGGGATCCATCACCTCTTGGGATGATCTCACCACTCGTTTCCTTACTCAATTCTTCCCACCGGGGAGAACTACTAATCTTAGAAATGATATCTTGATGTTCCAATAACGTCACGGTGAAACTCTCTATGAAGCATGGATTCGTTTCAAGGACTTACTCCAAAAGGTCCCTCACCATGGCATAGAACCTTTGCTCCAAATTCAAATCTTTTACGATAAAGTTACTGATCAAACGAGAAGGGCCATAGATTACGCTGCCAATTGTAGACTAAACATACATGGCGTTGATAAGTGATGGGAAGTTATTGAGGGTTTAGCACAATATGAAGAAGAAGGATGGGAGGATCCGATGTTCTTGGAAGAAGAAAGTCTAAATTACGTAAACACAACCCAAGAACAGTTATTGGAGAACATCGAGAAGTAGGTTAAGGAATTAATGAGGGCTGAAATGCCGGCAGCTGAAGCCGAAGTGAGTCCTGATAGACATGTGAGTGAAATTAGCAAATATACTTTTCCTGAACGTTCACGACAAGAGGATTTCGAAGGAATAATGATAACTTTCATGAATAATTAGGAGAAACAGATTCAGCACTCAAAAACTCGCATGAAAAACACTAGAAATGCTTTTATGGACTTGGCTGATAAGTTTATATCAAGAATTAAAGAGAAGATTATGGAAAAATCCACACCGAGGAAAATCAAAAAAATCTTTGAACTCCCAACCCCTTTGGTGTGTGACGGAGGGGATAGTGAAAAAACTTTTCCAAGTGACTCACCTTCAATTCTCCCTTACTTCCATGAGCTACCTCAAGAAGAAAAGAACTCGCAATTTCACAACGTCTTCGTTGGAAGTTTGCAAGTCACGCTCCCTAATTTGCACAAAGCTAAGAAACTTTCCTTTGGTTTTAAACCTGGTGTAAAAAGGGTGCACCTCAAACACACTTCCACTCTGAAAAATTCTATGGAACAAACCTTTCCCTTGCCCGTTACTTACCAAGAGGGAAATTATGACCCGAACGGGATTGGGATCAGCCCTATTCGTAACCACACCTCACTTTGTGACAGTAACAAAATGTTTGACCCTGGTGGACTCCACTAACGGGAATGGCTAATTATATTTTACGACCTTGATTAGCTATTAACAAAAGTACAGGGACTCAACTTGAAATTGTCACAAAGTATGCATAATCTGGGCATCTGACGGCGTCAGAATTTATTCATGACGCCGTCACCTCGCATTCTCAGCTATATTAACCTCCTATCCATCATTTTCACCACATACCCCACAAACCATATCCAATTGATACTTCCCCACCGAGCTTTCAAGATCAAATCCAACGTCTTCCGTAGCTGATCTCCACGTGGTAAGTAACTTTTCTTCATCCTTATTCGTTCAATTATCGTTAGGACTCACCAATTTCGAAAACCCCCATTATCCGAAACCCTAACATTGATTCATTCCTAGAATTCGTAATGCCCTTCTATAGGTATTGTGTAACTATAATTATGGCATTGGGTAGTAGTGATTGATAGGGTTCATGAGTCAATTGCGAAAAAAAAAAATTCACGCCATGAATTTTTGATCCCCCACCCATGTTTTCTGTCAAAAGGGGTGTTTGGCTCATGGATTTAGAGTTTGAAAATTGATTTTTCCCTCGTAATTACATGTCTCAACATCTATTGAGTCTGACGGCGTCAGTCTTTATTGTCTGACGACGTCAGAAGGGTCTAACAGCTTGACTTCATTGAACTCTTATTCTAATCACTTCCATTCCATTCCATCTTGTTTTAGGAAAACGAGCAAGCGTATCCGACAACACCGAGGGAGTTCTTTAAGATCTCAACGCGAGAACTTGGGTGACACAGTTCATAGTTGGGGTGTGTTTGAGGATAATGCCTCTACGACCAAATATGTTGAATTGCTCTACCACCAGATTGACAGGGGGGCAGTGATTGATTGGGACTTCTTAAGGGCCTAGGGCCTCGAGAATGCTTTTATTCAAAGGTTCCAAACAGATACATTTACCGGTCCTCAATGGGAAAGGTTTTTCAGGGTGAGGGAACCGGTTTATGGTGAGTTGGTGCGGGAATTCTTTGCTACTTTTCATTTTGATTTGGCGAAGTCTAGAACTGATATGGGTGGTACTACCATTAACTTTAGGCTGGGGGTGAGCTTAGGACTTGCTCGGTTACAGAGTTTGGTTGGAGACTGGGTTTGTATAGTCAGCATGAGGCAATTCAGGGTGGGTTTATGCAGAGATTGTTGGGTGGTGAGACGATGAGGAATGACTTGAGGTGTGCTATGTTTTGGCCGAGTATAAGGAATGGGGTGTATACCTCGACTACTGGGGCGGCCTCCATTAGGGATCCTAGGGTTAGGTTAGCCCACAGATGCATCACCTACAGTTTAGCAGGACGCCATAGCTCCACTCACCGCGTCACTGCTTCTGACCTCTTCTACATGTACACCATTTTTTAGAGGATGTGTATTGTAACATCTCATTCTGGGTGGCGAGTTATCTAAAGACGAGTGTAGGGGAGAGGGATGGTGATAAGATCTATGGGGGGGATGTTTGCGACCTGCCTGGCTCGTTCTTATGGGATCCTTGTGCCGGAGATCATGGGATGCTTGAGTGACTGTGGTGCATGCAGGGTGGTGAAGGCCAAGTCCCTCAAGCAAATGAGTATTGTGATGGAGTTGGGGGACGGGTCTTATGCTTGGTATGTTATAGGCGAAGCGGTTGCTGCTGCTGATGATGATGAGGATGATGATGATGAGGGTGCACTCCAGCAGTAGCAGTATGGGGATTATGAGGTTGGCTCTGCGGTCTACTACCGGCACATGGATCGGGGGGATTGGCAGGCTCATCAGGGGGCCTGGATGGGTCAGATGGACACCTGGAGGGCCACTACTGACCAGAGGTTTGATTGGATGTACGATCACATGATCCGCCAGATGCAGCATCTATCGACCCGTGATCACATCGAGCCTCACTTGCAGATTGACCCATTCCCCGGTCTTGAGCAGGATTATCCACCCTATGGGTACACCGGACATCTCCCTCCTGGTTATGATTACCGCTTTGGCCCCCCTCCCTAGTGATGTTTATATGGTTGTTTCATGATTTCTGAACAATTCATCTTTGGTTGTATGATTTGAACAAATAGTAGGTGTTTAATAAAACTAAGAGAAATAATTGTTAAGGCAATTTTAGCGCCAAATTTAAATTTTTTTACAACATTTAGGATTGAAGCTTTAGCCTTAATGAGCGTCTCATGGATTGGAGTTGTATGACTAGCACAAAAACCGTACCACTCAGAAAAATTTTCCACCCAAATATGTGAGGTTCGCCTTTAGATTTGTTAGGAAAAGCATTCATTATTAGTGCTTATGAGTGTACAGGTAGTACTTAGATTCTAGAACTTGCGTTAGTGATACATCCCGAGACCGCTAGTGAGACTACATTCGTGTAGTAAGATTTATTACATGATGAGGTGAAAAATGAACCACTTTTAAGGGGTCTTTTAAGCCCGGAATTGAATTTATTTGATCAAATATTGCCCTAAATCGTTCCTTTTGTGATTTTAGGTACTTTGGGAGTGAATTCTGGAAAAGGAAGCAATTCGGACGTTTTTGGAGCATAAAAGTGAAGAAAACGCCAAAGACTTAATTTTCCATGCTGAGAACAGTACCTGACGGCATCAAGAGGAAGATCCTGACGGCGTCAAGAGTAAAAACCATGACGACCCAGTGCAAACCTGACGGCGTCACAACAAGGGCATCAAGAGTTAATTTGGTGACGGCCTGCACAAACGGAATACATGACGACGTCAAACCCAGATCTAGGTAGTCCGAGAAACTATTTGGCGGCGAGATGACGGCGTCAGACTTTTGTTCTTGACGCCGTCACCTATCAAAATCTATATATAGTTTTCTATTTTTCATTCATTAGAGAGGAACTTGTGTGGAGAAAACTAGGGCCGAACTTTGTAAACCCTAGGTCATATTTTACAGTGTTTTCAAGGGTTTTCATCCCTTGAATCCTTTCATGTTCAATTGAGATAAGTCTTCTCTTAATTCATTCCATATGTCTATGTGTTGTTTGAATTTATCTTTTACTTGTCTTGATTTCAACATGCTAGGCTAGATCTATCTTGTGTTTGCTTAGATCTAATGAAACCTAGATGTTAATTATGTGTTGATTACTTGTTTATGGTTGTATTGGATGAATGATTTCAATGTTAGGCTTAAGAAAACTGGCAGATCTCCATTGTGTAACATGCTTGAACGTCTTAGGAAACATGAACCGATGTGTACTAAGTTTTATTGGTTGTATTTAATGCATGAGTAAATTCTAATGATCCCATGTTAGGAGCTTCTTAGCCGGCTCGACATAGGAGTGAAGTAGGCGCTCATAGGATTGGGGAAGTAAGTACGCCACCCCATGAATGGTATTAAGGAATACAATCCGTCATCCACGCAACTATAACAAGTAATTAACGTGTAAAAGATATCTAGGGAGTAGTGAAATCTAAGTAAACACAATTCTCCCACATATTGCTCACAACTTTAGTATAATTTAGTTTATTTTCATTTCTAGTATTTTATTTTGATTGCATCTTAGTATTGGGTTAGTTGATTAGCAACTAATTCCGCCCAAACTCCTTCAAACCCGAGATTTTTACTTGCTTTCTAAAAAATATAAAAAAATACAAAAAGAATCATCCCTCACCTCTAGACCTAGTCTTTAGGTTTTCTAATCCTAGCGACACTATTCCTAGCTGAACGATCAATCCCCCGGTACTTTTCATTATACTATACTACATCGATCAGGTACACTGCCTGGTGGGGGTTGTAAGCTTCTCGAGATCCCTCGAGATGTAAAGGCTGGTGCAATCCCTACGCATCAAGTTTTTGGCGCCGCAGCCCGGGGAATAGTTATTGTCTAGGTTAGAATCTCTTTTTATTAGGTCTACTTGCTAGATTCCTTTCTGGTAAGATTTTATTTTTAGGTTCTCTTTAGTCTATCTCATTTCTTTGTTTCCTTTGTTCGTAAACTATCTCGATGGATAACAATAACATTGATCGTTTGATTCCTGTTATTCGTGTTTTTCGTCGTAGGATTTTCCAAATGCCCGCCCCAATCCCTTTAGTGGAAAATGAGAACCCACCTAACCTATCGCCTAACCACCACTTTGACAATAATTCTGAAATGGAGGAGTCTGACCATGATGATGACCATAGGGCTAGTCCTTTTTACTATTTAGACTCCGATGAGGATCTAGGTGATGGTGATGTGATTAATGAGGATAGGATGGAAGACTAAGCGAACCCTCTTAGGTATGTCGAACCTAGAACGAGGATTGAGAGTGATAGTTCATTCAACATGCAATTTCCTTGTAAGATCGGATTTAGGAGCTTTAATGCCTACCTTAACTCATCTCTCCCAATGAACATAATCTCGCGTAATGAATATAATAAAATCATGGTAGATGAGTTAGAATACAAAGGAGATAATATTATTGCTAGGGCAATATCATTGCATGTGTTTGTAGGAAGCTTTGCTTATCTTGTTGAGTTCATGGTTATGGAGAATCTAGGAGAATTTATTGATAGTAAGTTAACCCAAGTTGTATTTGGAAAACCTTTCAAAAGGTTGACCAACCTCGATGAAAAACTAACGGAAGGGTTAATTACATTCTCGGATGGGGATGAAGATTTTATCTACCAAATGCCCCGTGCACTCCCTAGATTCAAGGATTTTTCCTTGGAGAAGTGTAGTAGGTACCCGCTCATAGAAATGCTAAGTGAGAATGATAAGAGAAAAGGGCTTAAGTATACTCATGAAAAGAATAAAAGATACTATCGCGGATGTTTAGAGTTAGGAGATGGTTATAAGAAAGATGAAGCGACTATTAGATGGCTCACGCTTGGTTATGTGAGCATAAGCGACACACGGTAACCCATAACCTTGAGTCTAGCTACAAGACTCGTAAATAAAGAAAAGCGTTTCTTGGGAGGCAACCCATGTTTTGTGTGATTTTTATTTTGTTTGATTGTTATTTGTTTCCGTATGCATGTTTTATTTTTGTTGTTTGTGGCTCATGTTTCAAAGAAAATTGTGAAAATACTTTATTTTGTTTTTAACTTCGTCTTAATTACATATAAAGGTATTTTTGCAAAAGATAAGTGTAAGGGGAAACCCCAAATATGTTTTTAAGAAACAAACCGATCATGATTCTCCACAATATTAAGTGAACATGTATATTCGTACTTGTTAGAGTCAAATGCTTGTATCGAGTCATAATGAAGTTTTGTAGGATTTTCTAGGAAGTAGGACGAAGTTTTTCCATAAATTTTCCGGAAACTTAACATAAGAATTTCTGCAGGTCACTTCTGACGGCGTCACGAGTTTACTCTTGACGGCGTCACGTGTAAAAATCTGGAAATTTTACCAGTTTTGTTTTTCTAACGGAGTCTTAAAGTTTTTGTTGAATTATTAGTTTTATAATCTCCAGGAAATATGCAAACATCATTCCACAAGCATTATATCTTATTTTGTTTTCTAGGATTTATTAGCATATGTAGATTGCCGCCGATTTTATGCGAGGTTACCTTGTCTGTTTTCTCAGGATTTACAGGTTATGTATGACAAGAAGATGATTATTATTCTGGAAGGGAAGCTTTGATTGTTCATTTTCTTGGAGGAAGATCTAACCTGGCCACCTTATTATCCATACCGAGCGAATCAGGGGAGTATTTGATTTCATTTGTTTTACTTATTTCACTTTTACATTCTTTACTTGAACATTGGGGACAATGTTCATCCTAAGTGTAAGGTGAGGGTAAAATGATGATACCTTACAGATACACTTTCGCTTGAGTTTGTTTGTTTGATGGTAGATGTGTAATAAAACTATGAGAAATACTTGTTAGTATAATTTTAGCGCCAAATTTAAAATTTTTTACAACATTTAAGAGTGAAACTTTAGCCATAGCAAGCGTCTCATGGATAGGAGATTGTATGACTAGAACAAAACCGTACTATTCAAAAAAAATTTCCACCCAAATATGTGAGGGTCGCCTTTAGATTTGATAGGAAAAGCATTTACTATTAGTGCTTATGAGTGTACCGGTAGCATTTAGATTCTAGAACTTGTGTTAGTGATGCATCCCGAGACCGCTAGTAAGTCTACATTCGTGTAGTAGGATTTACTACATGATAAGAGGCATTAGGATCACCCTTGTGTTTAAACCCGTATCATAATTACTTGACCATTTAAGTCATATTACTTGGCTAGTTAAGTCAACTAATTTTTCCACACCCTTAGCGTTGTACTCATTTTTAGTACACGAAACCCCTAGTACACCCCTCCGAGCCTATCTTTTCGTTTCTAACTTTAAGCATTTTACTTAAAGGAAGAATTTGTTACACCCCACTTAAATGTACGCCCAAATCGCCTTAGCCTTCCGTGTATGCACTAATTTTTAGTGCATTATTGTTATTTGTTAAACCCTAAGTTAATTATCTAATTGATTACATGGTTGCTAAGTCGAGTCATATCCTTGTACATATTGTTTTGGGATGATTGGGACTCATGGGTAAATACTTATTTTGTGGAGTAATGGGGAAGAACATCATATATTACCCCCGTATGTGCGTTAATCTTAAAAGTACTCCAAGTGTTTTGATTTTCTTAATTCGAGTCATTAGATTAGTTTATCATAAAGTATGTAAAAATTCAAGTGTAAGGGGAATTTTCATTCCCTATGATGTATTATTTTGGATGGTAGGGTAAGAGTGTATGCAATAAAATAAAAAAAAATGGAAAAAAAATCAAGAAAAAAAAAATAGAAAAAGAAAAGAGAAAAACATACGGACTACCATCCCTTTTCATTCTATGTTTATTTTATATTTTTGTTATTTTTCATTTATTGGCTTAAGTCGAGTCTAGTCTTGGCTTAGTGTAACACCCCCAAAATTTGATACAGCGGAAGACACAACAAGCTTTCGGGGTGCTACGGGGATTGGTATCCAACACAATACATAATAGAACGAGATAAAGTAAACGAAATAAAAACGCAACCAAAACAGGGTTTTAAAGTTTACATTAATCCCAACATCATTCAGAGTCAGGCCCAAAAGAAATAATAGTGGGTCCACAATTCAATATCAGAGTTTAGAAAAATAGATCCATAAACCGGGTGCCTTAGCCGAGCCTTCCAATCCATGCATCCAAATCATCACTTAATTACCTGAGAAAACGTGCTAAAAGTTAGCTTTTGCTGGTGAGATCATAGGTTTAAATTCATCAACAATATAGTGGACATATACGCAAAACGCTTGCTAGCTAGACTAAGGATTTACTAAAAGCCTGCGGATACCCTCCGCTCCAACATAACACACGGATACCCTCCGTTCTAACATAAATATTCGGGTAACCCCCGCAATACCATAAATACTCGGATAACCTTCGAAGTATTAATAACCTATAGGTGCACGCTACAGTATCTAAATAAGCCAACCTTGAATAGTACACACGAACCGTGTGACTAAAGCTGACAATTCCAAACAAGCCAACCTTGAATAGTACACATAAAATATATGTGACTAAAGCTGACAATACATCCTAGTCCATACGCATAGCAAGTTTTAGAAAGAATATAGAAGCGATAAATAGTCCACATAAAATAATTTGCACATTTCTCACCCCAAGTATTGAAAACATAGTTCAAGAGTAAAAGTGGGGCTATGACTCACCTCAAGTCCAGAAATCAGCAAGAAGAAATCGGTAGAAGTAAGATGTATAATAACTCACAAGACGGCAACTACGGACTCGGCACTACCTAACAATATTAACTCATTCAGAAATCATTTTGTGGAAAACTAGAAGGGGGGTTGAATAGTTTTGCGTCTTTTTCGTTTAATAAGAATTTGCTTTTCAAAGAATTGATGGTAATTGTAAAAACCTTTGAAGCTAAAGTATAGATTCAAACTAATTCACATATATCATATATACACTACTTATTTGAAGTGTTGAATAGAAATTATAATTTCATATATCTCACTTAATTATAAGTTTGTACTAATATAGATATCTGCGTCTTAGTAACTGTTTATACTTATATTTTACTAAAGTATAATTAATGTTTTAAATGGAACCTAGTTTGATCTTTATGTAAAATCAATATATGCACAACACACGATATTAACAATATATGAAAAGCTAGTAAGTAAGCAAGCAAAGAGTGAGAGATGGAAAGATCAAACCGAGAGACAAAGGATTTAT
Source organism: Artemisia argyi (assembly GCA_030686995.1). NCBI lineage: Eukaryota > Viridiplantae > Streptophyta > Magnoliopsida > Asterales > Asteraceae > Artemisia > Artemisia argyi. The sequence goes on along the minus strand of CM060708.1, from coordinate 263,102,757 downwards.
AGTGGTTCGGCTACAAGGACACCTTCCTTGCCCTACTCCATTCCCCGAGCACCGAACTCGAGAGTTTTCTTCACTAAGTCAATAACCTCCCTTATGGCGGAGAAAACCGTACACACCAAAAGCTTACACCAATTAACGACACAAAGCAAGATGTCGAGTTCTAATCGTAGCTAGAACCAATCTCACACCAAATATCACACCACTTCTTCTTCACACCTTTGCACTACTTCAATATTTCTTCACACCACAAGTATCTTCACACCTTCAAGGCACTAATGTCTTGACACCTTCAAGCCACTAATGTCTTCACACCTTTAAGGCACTAATGTCTTGACACCTTCAAGTCACTAATGTCTTCACACCTTTAAGCCACTAGTGTCTTGACACCTTCAAGTCACTAATGTCTTCACACCTTTAAGCCACTAATGTCTTGACACCTTCAAGCCACTAATGTCTTCACACCTTCAAGCCACTAAAGTCTTCACAACTTCAATCTACTAATGTCTTCTAGTCTTCTTCACTTGGAACCCTTAATATCTTCACAACAAGTCCCTATTGCTACAATCTCCTATCACCAATACTATCTAACCCTTCTTCTTCACTTCAAGTTCCACTTTACACTTACAACAATTCTAGATTCTTCAACTAAATCTAGCTAACTAATACATACACCTTATTCACCAAAGAATGAAAGATTTACAAGAAAATATAAACAAGCAACTTAGATAGCAAGATGATACTAAGTTGTAATACTTCTAATAGAAGTATCCTTCTCTTTGCACTTTGAATGTTGAGGCTTGAATCACTTTGAAACAAAGATCAAAGTATATAAGATCAAAGGATTTTTAGAGAAAGGAAATGGATGTTTAGATCAGAAAGTTTCTGGTGCAAAAAGGTGAGAAAAATATGTGGAATGATCCAATATTTATAGGGCCAGAAAATACTGTTCGGGAGCGTGCCGGTCCCCTTAATTATAGGCCGGTCCCCTTAATGTTTAAGGGGGCCGCCTAGTAAAATTAAGGGGGCCGCCCTCCTGAACGTTTGAAAAGTTTTTCTGGATAAAATTTGCCCTTTTTAGTTGGAAATTTGAAATCATATTTTTGTGGTTTAATAAAGCTATTCCAAAAATGATTTACAAATATATATAAAATGTTAAAATCATTTTATAAAATGTTATGTCTTAAGACAAGATTTCCTTTGATCTTATAATACATTAATCACTTTGTTTATTCATACCTTAAGTGATTAAATGGTGAAAGTGAGTATTTACTACTAAATACTTGTTTACGTCATAACCTTTGGTTTGATGAGTTTTCGTTTTGTGATTATCAAAACTTAGAGATATCGAAAGATATGAATAATGTTTTTAGTCAATTATTTATATCAACAATCTCCCCCTTTTTGATGATTACAAAACCTAAACTCATTAAATCCAAAAATTAATTTTTTTTAGACAAGTATTTAGTGAGTTTATATTCACTTCTCCCCCTTTTTGTAGAATCAAAAAGGTTTAAGCCTATAAGGTAAAGGCTCCCCCTTGATGTATGCTCCCCCTCGTTTGAGGGCACCAAGGGTTCGAGATATGGAATTCTTGCAAGAAAGATATTAGAGGCACAATCAAATACATATAGCATAATAACAACTAATAGTAAGCATGGCAAAGAAGAATTTTAAACACATATAAAAGCATTCATTAATTCAAGATGATTATGTCAACCACATAATCATTGTTACAAAAGCCATAATGAAGGAATTCTAATACTAAGTAGAATATCCTATTGTGCCAACAAAGAGTGTCATCAAACTTTCTTGAATCCCAAAATGGTTGAGGTGTTTTATTTGAAAATGAGAGAAATAAGCATGTAAAATGCTTAGTGGTTTAGTGGAGATAAACTTTTGGTTGCATGGATGTTGGTGAGTTTGGAGATGTGGAACTTGTAGGTGGTGGGTTAGAGATAGGGTTTGTTGATTGAGGGTTTTGATGTTGTTCAAGTGATGATGTTTGTTGAGATCTTGTAAGAAGATACTCAATCCAAGTGAAGTACTCATTCAAGGCAATGGTTTGTTGTTGAAGGAAGATGCAACAAGGGCAATTATTGACATGCTTCTCAACTTGGTTGATGTTGTGTGGTGATGATGGTAAGCTTGATTGTGGTGGATCCAAATTGCGTTGCGCAAGATGTAATGCTAAAAGAGCACTAAGCTCATGAGCCTCTTTTAGCTCCTCAACGAACTTCAAGTGTTCGGAGGAAGGTGATAATGGTGGAGCATGATGGTTGTCTTGGGAGAAGGTTTGAACATGCAACATAGGAATGGCATGTGAGGTTGTAGGATGTGGTGGTGGTACTCTTGGTGGTGGAGACATGGTTGAGCTTGGGTAGTCATGAAAACATGCAATGGGTGGAAGAGGTTCTCCAAGAGTGAGTGGTGTTTTTGTTGAATGAGCAACATGTGAAGTATTGATTGAGAGATTGGGATTGTTGTTTTGGGATTGAGCATGCTCATCATAAGAAGAAGCATGAATGAGGGAATGAGTGGGTGATAGGTTGTGTGATGAATCATTATTGTGGGTTTGAGGTTTAGTAGTTGGTTGACTTGGAACAACATCACTTGAGTTATGACAAGAATCAAGTTTCCTCCTCCAAACGGGTTTGACGGAGATCCTTGCGGTTCTTGAAATTTTAGGTTTTTGGTTGTTGGGAGATGACATGTTTGGGTGTGATGGCATTAATGATGGGAAGAGGGTATTTATAGTGTATGAGAAATGTGGTTTAGGAAGGTAAATTTTGAGGGATAGCATGGGACAAAATATGTTTGTGAATTTTGGGAAGTATAGGCTGAAATGGGTCAAAAAGTGATAAAGAAAACAGAATCCTCGACCATCAGATGGCCGGTTCCCTTAATTAGGGGCCGGTCCCCTTAATCATTAAGGGGGCCGCCTTATATAATTAAGGGGGCCGCCCATCTGGTGATTCCCAGAATGCCAGAAATGGGTTTTTGGCAGAAAATTTTCAAAAAGGTTGTGTTTTTGTTTTTGGATTCAAGTAAGTTCAACTCTTTGAGGCAATATAGGGCATACTATTCATGAATGTAGAGAGTGATATAGAATTAATTAAAATAGGCAATTAATTTCTAATAAACATGCTATCTATTAATTTATCAATTAAGATATGCAACAAAGGAGACAATAAGCCAAATAAGCTAAATGAGCAACTATATGAAGATGATAACATTTAGCCTAGAGCAAACATGTTGATGATTGTTAACACGTAACAAATAGGTGGATATGATTATATGGACTTCAAGACTTGTTACAAACAAGATCCATATTGGCAAGTCATGATTCTCATGAAATGATTTGATTAAATTGTGAATGTCATTTCCAATAGAAGTGTATGACACTTGTGAGAAAGTTAAATGTGTTTTAAGCAAAACGTTTTTAGTTTTATTCAACAATGTTTTGAAGTAAATTCAAGTATGCATTACACTAACATAGATTGAATTTTGTTTCTTAACGTGTACCAAAGAAAGAAAAAAATTTCAATCTTGTTTTTGATTAAAATAATGGTTATGAAAGAAATTTTAGTCAAATAAATTGTTAAAGAAAATATTTCATTCAAAAAGAGAGAAGTTTTGAACATGATGTTTTGATCATGATAATCAAGAAGTTTCAAGTGAGGGATTTGATATAGAGACTTATCATGCTCAGAAGAATCAATTAAGCCCATCGTCACACATAATCATCTTTAATGATACCTAAAGATATTAAAGTGAAATGATAGATATTTATGATCTAAATGCAATGGGACAGGAAGGAGCAAGGTAAATAGTTCATGAATACAAGATAGACATGTGTGTATATATATATATATATATATATATATATATATATATATATATATATATATATATATATATATATATATATATATATGTGTGTGTGTGTGTGTGTGTGTATGTATATATGTATACAAAGAACATCATAATGTCAAGTTGCAAGCAAATATCAATTATAATACATCTATTTATGCAACTAGTAAGATCATAAAGCATAAGTGGAAGGGTTCTACTATAAATCATAGAAGATTAAGAAAAATGATAATAGACTAAACAACAAGAAGGTTAATAATGCTAATATCATGTATGCATATATTAGTGTTAATAATCTAAAAGCATGGCAACTTATCAGTTAAATCGTATTGACACACTAATTAAAACATTCTAAAATATAATGTAACATTGACAAGTTTTTGAAAAGAAAACTTATCTCAGGTCCAGCTTTTCAAAAAGAGTGGGCATGACGGTGATTGAAGAAATCTTAAGAGTTAGTCCAAAACATGTCGAAGTAGCCAAGTAATATTCCTATGAATAGAAATCAAGGGAACTAGATCCGAGATGCTCAATCGATCACACCAATCATCACAAGTCGTGAAGGTTAATAAAAGTAGCACGTAGGAGGCTTCAACTTGAAATGGAAATGGACACACCATGATACCAATGCTCCAAGAGTGAATAGCACAATGCCGAGACAAGAATATTCCCGCAAGAACGTCATAGGCGAAACATTTGCAGAAAGTGAAGCAACGTGATAGAAACCAATATTCGTCAAAGGTAATAGAGCGAGATGAGTAAATGAACACGTAATAGACTCTTCATTCGTTAATTACCTAAACATGATAAACAGCTTGGTACCCAGATTCTCATGGGTCCTAGTTGGTTAGATGAGAACATCCATTGCATTTGAATGCACATGATGGGGATGTCGTCGATAAGTACAAGAATTCATCAATAATTTGTTTTAATTAACAAACAATGACTTTCTTGACTAGAATAATAAGTAATGAATGTTAATAGTATTAGTTCTTAATTTATTCACTAGATTTAACAAATTTTATTTGTTTTAATGCATTTGTTGAAGGATCATTTACGATAAATCCTAACCCGGTTTTATCATAAAATGGCTTTTGAATGTCGAGAAGATATTTTAAAGATTTAGAGCTATTTTCGAATTTTGCCAATGTTTTTGCTTTTTCATTTTCAATTTTAATTTCATGTTTGTAGTCTCGACATTTTTTACATTCAAGATCGATTTCAATATTACTTTTAAGTCTAGACATTTTATCTTCTAAAATGATTTCTTTTTCAAAGTTGTTTTCAGCGGATGTTGAAAATTCGTTCTTAAAAATAATTTTTGAGTCAATGTTGCAAAAATGTTTGAAGTAGTTTTCCATTTTTAAAAATTCTAATATAAATTGATCATAGCAAAAATGTTTAGTTTTGGATTGTACCTTCTTTGTAGTTGTACATTCCTCACATGCTATACGGTGATCAATTCCATCTTCCATGTCGCTCCATGTTTTGTTTGTAGTTTCACTTGGATCTAGAAACATGTAGTTCTTGCCATCAATACTTGTGTTCTCATTTGTTTGAATATTCTCATAAGCCGTATTATCATCGTCTTGTTTGCACTTGTTGCACCATGATTTATTCACGCTCTTTCTTCGGATTTGGCTCATGTATTCTTCGTTGTAGATACCTTCAATGATCACATTTGAACTAGTAGTACATGTGCTTATTTCGACTAAATATTTATTTACTACATTTTCTAGATTAACTATTTCTTGTGCAATATCAAGTTTATCATCTTTGGTTTTACATTCTTCTTGGTGAATCTTTAAAAGACATTTCCAAATATCATTTGCCGTTTTACAACGAAATAATCTTTCATATTTAACTTTTGGTAGAGTTTTGAAAATAAGTAATTTGGCTTTAGTGTTTTTATCAATTTTAGTTTGAAGATTATTATTTTGATTTTCAAAATCTATTTTGGTTGGTTTAAGATCACCAATTGAAATGATATGCCAAAGATCAAGATCTATTAATTTCACATAATTTTCAAATTTGTTTTTCCATTCAAGAAAATGATCATTTTCAAATAATGGTGGTTGTTGCATAAATTCCCCTTCTAAATATTTTTCAAATTCCATAGATCGTTACAAGTTTTAAAATACAGTCTATTTTAAAAATCTTGCTAGACGTGGCTCTGGTACCAATTGTGGAAAACTAGAAGGGGGGGGGTTGAATAGTTTTGCGTCTTTTTCGTTTAATAAGAATTTGCTTTTCAAAGAATTGATGGTAATTGTAAAAACCTTTGAAGCTAAAGTATAGATTCAAACTAATTCACATATATCATATATACACTACTTATTTGAAGTGTTGAATAGAAATTATAATTTCATATATCTCACTTAATTATAAGTTTGTACTAATATAGATATATGTGTCTTAGTAATTGTTTATACTTATATTTTACTAAAGTATAATTAATGTTTTAAATAGAACCTAGTTTGATCTTTATGTGAAATCAATATATGCACAACATACGATATTAACAATATATGAAAAGCTAGTAAGTAAGCAAGCAAAGAGTGAGAGATGGAAAGATCAAACCGAGAGACAAAGGATTTATAGTGGTTCGGCTAAAAGGACACCTTCCTTGCCCTACTCCACTCCCCGAGCACCGAACTCGAGAGTTTTCTTCACTAAGTCAATAACCTCCCTTATGGCGGAGAAAACCGTACACACCAAAAGCTTACACCAATTAACGACACAAAGCAAGATGTCGAGTTCTAATCGTAGCTAGAACCAATCTCACACCAAATATCACACCACTTCTTCTTCACACCTTTGCACTACTTCAATATTTCTTCACACCACAAGTATCTTCACACCTTCAAGGTACTAATGTCTTGACACCTTCAAGCCACTAATGTCTTCATACCTTTAAGGCACTAATGTCTTGACACCTTCAAGTCACTAATGTCTTCACACCTTTAAGCCACTAATGTCTTGACACCTTAAAGTCACTAATGTTTTCACACCTTTAAGCCACTAATGTCTTGACACCTTCAAGCCACTAATGTCTTCACACCTTCAAGCCACTAAAGTCTTCACAACTTCAATCTACTAATGTCTTCTAGTCTTCTTCACTTGGAACCCTCAATATCTTCACAACAAGTCCCTATTGCTACAATCTCCTATCACCAATACTATCTAACCCTTCTTCTTCACTTCAAGTTCCACTTTACACTTACAACAATTCTAGATTCTTCAACTAAATCTAGCTAACTAATACATACACCTTATTCACCAAAGAATGAAAGACTTACAAGAAAATATAAACAAGCAACTTAGATAGCAAGATGATACTAAGTTGTAATACTTCTAATAGAAGTATTCTTCTCTTTGCACTTTGAATGTTGAGGCTTGAATCACTTTGAAACAAAGATCAAACTATATAAGATCAAAGGATTTTTAGAGAAAGGAAATGGATGTTTAGATCAGAAAGTTTCTGGTGCAAAAAGGTGAGAAAAATATGTGGAATGATCCAATATTTATAGGGCCAGAAAATACTGTTCGGGAGCGTGCCGGTCCCCTTAATTATAGGCCGGTCCCCTTAATGATTAAGGGGGCCGCCTAGTAAAATTAAGGGGGCCGCCCTCCTGAACGTTTGAAAAGTTTTTCTGGATAAAATTTGCCCTTTTTGGTTGGAAATTTGAAATCATATTTTTGTGGTTTAATAAAGCTATTCCAAAAATGATTTACAAATATATATAAAATGTTAAAATCATTTTATAAAATGTTATGTCTTAAGACAAGATTTCTTTTGATCTTATAATACATTAATCACTTTGTTTATTCATACCTTAAGTGATTAAATGGTGAAAGTGAGTATTTACTACTAAATACTTGTTTACGTCATAACCTTTGGTTTGATGAGTTTTCGTTTTGTGATTATCAAAACTTAGAGATATCGAAAGATATGAATAATGTTTTTAGTCAATTATTTATATCAACACATTTCCTCAATTTTAAAATATTCCCAAACCCGGACGTATTCCGTTTTATTTTCCGAAAATCCATTTCGTATTAGTTTGGCGTAATTACGTTTGGTATCCATACGGGTGGTGGGTCGACACAAATAAACCGAAAAGGACACACAAAAGAATGATAAAATAAACTATAGATCTAATATTAGCTCAATATATTATTTAAATAAATCGTCGAAGTTTATCAAATCCGTCGATTTGATAATCCCAATATTTATTTACGTAACATACCGTTCCAAGATTACATCTAATCCTAAAGCATATAGCACATAAATACTATATGGTATATATCGTAGTTTAATAAACTCCTTATATACATCGTCAAATTGGCCAGATTTCCCGATATATGTATTTAGCAATTTATTATCCTCTACATATACCACAACCTATGGGCGTCGTAGGATACGATGCCCATTAATATACTCATTTCGTATAGCCAAATAACTCAGTTTAACCTGTCGGTTAAGTAAGTTATTTAGTTATAGAAAATGTTTATATTAATCGTCATATATCCGTGACAACACAAAAGTCACAAACAATAACTTACCTAGACTCAAGAGACCACGACTCCGCATAACTCGATAGTTTTACTCGTTATATATATAAAACAACATTTCATTTGATATTTAGTTAACGTCGAGAATTTCTCGTTTTATAGTATTTATTCTTTTTAATAATACTTCCAATAATATTACGCTACTCTCGTAGCATCTCTCGTAGCATAATATATTTAGTCGTATTATTTATAATACAACTCGTGATCTTTGTTATTATTAATATACGCATTTATACAATTATATATACGTTATTCACGTCTATATATTCATATAAACGTTTATATTACCAATAATATTATTACAAGTTCTATTATTTGTGTTTTAAATTGTAAATAGTTATCGAGTCATACGAAATGGTCACATGTCCGAGTCATGACTCTCGGATCATTGTCCAAGTCCAAAATAATATGTAAAAGTCATAATAATCAATACATCTCCGTCCAAAACAATCCCAATCCACGTGCTACAACAATAGGGTCCGACTACGGCACCCGACTAACCTATCTCCGTCATTCTAAGTGACCATCTCACAATCGGTCCCCAATAACACTTTTCGTCAACAACTTCTCAATACCATAATCCATTGTCGAGACCAAACATGATCTCGACCCACAAGTATTCGGCCAAAAGTCAACCAATGCCGAAATCAATACCAAGTTAACAACAAAATAATAAGGAAAAATAAATATAACCAAGGTTCACATTCGGGTTGGTTTACCAAGCCAAACCCGAGTTTCTCGACTCAAATGAGTCTCGGTACAAACCACGAGCCACAAGGACTCGAACTAAAAATCAAAGGGTCACAAATACGGCTCCAAGGAGCACACCCAAATTGCCAATTTGACCACATAGGGTCTCGGCAACAATCAACCATATACGGCATCAAGCCGTGACTCCAACGAGTCGAACCAATATTCCAACCCAAGCAAAACATGAAACCACAATCTCAAGACCAAAAGTAGCAAGTAAATCGAGCCCCTAAGCTCGGATCTAAAACCATGCCGTGAGTCTTAGACTCACGGTTCGATCGAACCATCAAGACACACCAAACCCGGATACCAAACCTTTTAGAAAACATGCTTCCAACCAAAACCCATAAGTATTCCATGTTTTTATATATAAACCCAACCGAATCTCATTAAGTCGTGACCCTAGGTCACGTTTTTATCAAGAATACAAGTGAAACTCGTCTCACCTTCGATCTTTAATACTCAAACCGTGACAACCTTCCAAAAACAAGAAAGTGGTGGTGATTCGAGGTGAAATAAGAGGTAAATGGGCGTGTGTAGTGGTAGTTCTAAGAGAATAGTTGATGGGGAATTGATTAGTGGTGGTGGTGTAGGGTGGTGACCGGCGGTGACTGTGGTGGTGGCCGGAAATTGTTGGGGCGGCTAGGGTTAGTCAAGAAAGAAAAAGAGAGAGACTGTGAGGAAGGTGAGGGTGTTTGTGTGTGTTGTTTGTGAACCGACCCAACAAGGACCAATTGTATAACTCTCTTTTTTTTTTTAAAAAAGTTTTTAATAATAATAATAATAATAATAATAATAATAATAATAATAATAATAATAATAATAATAATAATAATAATAATAATAATAATAATAATAATAATTATGAGTGGGTAAAAATGGGTAAGTGTAAAACACACGGTCCGAAACCCGAACTCATTTCAAACGTTTAATATCTCACGAAACATCCCGTAAATAATTAAATATAGTCGAACTCATAAAATCGAGTCATAAAATTCCTGTTAGGTAATCGTAGTGCCGGAGTCAACGTAGTACCAAGTGAGAACTCAAAAATAAATCTCCAATAAAAATTCCATAACGAATCATTAAATAATTCTCGAATCCCATAACGACATTAAATATAATTAACCATAAAATAGGTCTTACAAGTTCGTTACGAATAAAATTTCCAAATAAAATTTTTAAACGAACTTTAACGTAATGCGGGTTTTCAAAATGGCTCCCAAAATTGCCGGTTGTCACACTTAGCAACGCCATATTGTACATGTAATTAACCAAGATTGTTAAGACAATTTTAGCGCCAAATTTAAATTTTTTTACAACATTTAGGATTGAAGCTTTAGCCTTAATGAGCGTCTCATGGATTGGAGTTGTATGACTAGCACAAAAACCATACCACTCAGAAAAATTTTCCACCCAAATATGTGAGGTTCGCCTTTAGATTTGTTAGGAAAAGCATTCATTATTAGTGCTTATTAGTGTACCGGTAGTACTTAGATTCTAGAACTTACGTTAGTGATACATCCCGAGACCGCAAGTGAGACTACATTCGTGTAGTAAGATTTATTACATGATGAGGCGAAAAATGAATCACTTTTAGGGGGTTATTTAAGCCCGGAATTGAATTTATTTGATCAAATATTGCCCTAAATCGTTCCTTTTGTGATTTTAGGTACTTTGGGAGTGAATTCTGGAAAAGGAAGCAATTCGGACGTTTTTGGAGCATAAAAGTGAAGAAAACGCCAAAGACTTAATTTTCCATGCTGAGAACAGTACCTGACGGCGTCAAGAGGAAGATCCTGACGGTGTCAAGAGTAAAAACCATGACGACCCAGTGCAAACCTGACGGCGTCACAACAAGGGCGTCAAGAGTTAATTTGGTGACGGCCTGCACAAGGGAATACATTACGACGTCAGACCCAGATCTAGGCAGTCCGAGAAACTATTTGGCGGCGAGATGACGGCGTCAGACTTTTGTTCTTGACGCCGTCACCTATCAAAATCTATATATAGTTTTCTATTTTTCATTCATTAGAGAGGAACTTGTGTGGAGAAAACTAGGGCCAAACTTTGTAAACCCTAGGTCATATTTTACAGTGTTTTCAAGGGTTTTCATCCCTTGAATCCTTTCATGTTCAATTGAGATAAGTCTTCTCTTAATTCATTCAATATGTCTATGTGTTGTTTGAATTTATCTTTTACTTGTCTTGATTTCAACATGCTAGGCTAGATCTATCTTGTGTTTGCTTAGATCTAATGAAACCTAGATGTTAATTATGTGTTGATTACTTGTTTATGGTTGTATTGGATGAATGATTTCAATGTCAGGCTTAAGAAAACTGGCAGATCTCCATTGTGTAACATGCTTGAACGTCTTAGGAAACATGAACCGATGTGTACTAGGTTTTATTGGTTGTATTTAATGCATGAGTAAAATCTAATGATCCCATGTTAAGAGCTTCTTAGCCGGCTCGACATAGGAGTGAAGTAGGCGCTCATAGGATTGGGGAAGTAAGTACGCCACCCCATGAATGGTATTAAGGAATACAATCCGTCATCCACGCAACTATAACAAGTAATTAACGTGTAAAAGATATCTAGGGAGTAGTGAAATCTAAGTAAACACAATTCTCCCACATATTGCTAACAACTTTAGTATAATTTAGTTTATTTTCATTTCCAGTATTTTATTTTGATTGCATCTTAGTATTGGGTTAGTTGATTAGCAACTAATTCCGCCCAAACTCCTTCAAACCCGAGATTTTTACTTGCTTTCTAAAAAATATAAAAAAATACAAAAAGAATCATCCCTCACCTCTAGACCTAGTCTTTAGGTTTTCTAATCCTAGCGACACTATTCCTAGCTGAACGATCAATCCTCCAGTACTTGTCATTATACTATACTACATCGATCAGGTACACTGCCTGGTGGGGGTTGTAAGCTTCTCGAGATCCCTCGAGAGGTAAATGCTGGTGCAATCCCTACGCATCATTACATGATAAGAGGCATTAGGATCACCCTTGTGTTAAACCTGTATCATAATTACTTAACCATTTAAGTCAATTAAATTGACTACTAAAGTCAATTAATTCTCCCACACCTTTGCGTTGTACTCATTTTTAGTACACGATACCCCTAGTACACCCCTCCGAGCCTATCTTTTCGTTTCTAACTTTAAGCGTTTTACTTAAAGGAAGAATTTGTTACAATCTACCCCAAATGTGCAACCAAATCGCCTTAGCCTTCCGTGTATGCACTCATCTTTAGCGCATTATTGTTATTTGTTTAAACCCTTAGTTAATTATCTAATTGATTACATGGTTGCTAAGTCGAGTCATATATTGAACATATTGTTTTGGGACGATTGGGACTCATGGGTAAAGTACTAGTGTTATGGAATAATGGGGATGACGTCAATTACTACCCCCATATGTGCGTTAATTTTAAAAGTGCTCCAAGTATTTTGGTTATCTTAATTCGAGTTATTAGAATAGTTATTTGTAAAGTATGTAAAAGTTCAAGTGTAGGGGGAATGCAAATTCCCTATGTTGTATTAATTTGGATGGTATGGTAAAAGTGTATGCAAAAAAAAATAAAAAAAAATCAAAAATAAAAAAAATCAAAAAATTAAGAAAAAGAAAAAAAATAGAAAAAGGAAAAGAGAAAAAAACATACGGACTACCATCCCGTTTCATTCTATTTTTGTTTTATGTTTTTGTTATTTTTGATTTATTAGCTTAAGTCGAGTCGAGTCTTGGCTTAGCAACGCTACATTGTACATGTAATTGACCAAGATGATTAACTCGCCACCAGTAAATATTGCCTTTATCCAACAAAACCATGTTTACCATATCCTTACACCTCATGTTATAACCCTTTAAAAGACCTCTTTGATAGTTTATCCTAGGTGCTTACGCCAAGTGGTGGAGGTTTGAACCTTTCCCAAGCCTATGGTAATCTATTTGCTATGACAAGTAATGAGAGATGTTTTCAATTTCCTTATTGTGATATATACTTTATTACACCCGAAAGATGTGAGTATCTAAACACTATTTGTAAGGTGCTAGTGTATAACCTCCGTGCTTGTTTTTGGTTTTAAGTGGAACGATTATTTGTTGTAATTACTTTTATCTTATTTTTAAATGACCCCTAACTTGTATTTTGATTAGAATAAAAGCGCATTTGCTTGAGGACAATCAAATCTCAAGTGTAAGGGTATTTGATAAGGCGAAAAGTGTACCGCTTTTGGGGGGTCATTTATGCCCGAATTCATAATTATTTGATCAATTATTGCCCTAAATCGTTCCTTTTGTCATTTTAGGTACTTCTGAGAGGAAATTTACAAAAGGAAGCATTTTGGATGTTTTTGGAGCGAAAAAGTGAATCAAACGACAAAGTCTCAAAATCCTTGCTGGGAACAGTACCTGACGGAGTCAAGGCAATGTAAGTGACGGCGTCAAGAGTGGCAAAAGAGGTGGATGTGGAAAAAACACATCACGGCCCAGAACAATTTCAAAGCAATTTGGCCTGACGGCGTCACCAAGGCCGTCAGGGTCAAAATACATGTGACGGCCCAGAGTAAATTTACACATAACGGCGTTAGAAGTGGATATAGGCAATACGAATTTTATCTTGGCGGCGAGTTGACGGTGTCACAAGCTAAAACGTGACGCCGTCAACGTGTAAAATATATATATAGTTTTCTAATTTTCATTCATAAAAGTGTGGAACTTTTGGAGAGCTTCTTTGTATAAACCCTAGACGAATTTTATGTGATAATAAGGGTTTCAACCCTTGTTCCTTCCATGTTTAATTGAAGATAAGTTTTCCATTAATCATACAATATGTCTATGTGTTGTGTGATTCTATCTTATGCTTTTCTTCTCTTTAACATGCTATGCTAGGTTTTTATTGTGTTCGCTGAGATGTAATGAAACCTAGATGTTGACTATTGGTTGATGGCTTGTTTATAATTGTTGTGGATGATTGTATTCGATGTTAGGCTTAAGAAAACTGGCAGACTTCCAATTGGTAACTTGCTTGAACGTCTTAAGAAATATGATCGGAGGTGTACTACGATTTATGGTTGTATTTAATGCATGAGCGAATTCTAGTGATCCCATGTTAGGAGCTTTTAGTCGGCTTGACATAAGAGTGAAGTAGGAGCTTATAGAGTTAGGGAATTTCGTACACGGCCCTATGACTAATATTAAGGAATATAACTCGTCATCCATGCAATTGTAACAAGCTAATCAACCGGTAAAAGATATCTAGGGAGTAATGAAATCTAAGTAAACACATTTTCTCTTATTATTGTTTACACCACAAATTAGTTTTAGTTTATTTTATTTTATTTTGATTACATCTTTAGTTAATTGGGTTAGTTGACTAGCAACTAATTCCGCCCACTCCTTCAATACCCGAAATTTTACTTGCTTTCATCAAAATATAAAAATACAAAAAGAATCATCCTTCACCTTTAGACCTAGTTTAGTAGACTTTTTAATCCTAGGGAACACTATTCCTGAGTTGAACGATCAATCCCCCGGTACTTGTCACTATACTATACTACAACGAATAGGTACAATACCTGGTAGGGATTGCAAGCTTCTCAAGATCCCTTGAGAGGTAAAACCTTTTGCGAGGGTGCAATTCCACGCATCAGACGTGACGCTGAGTTATGAGATAACTTGAGTTATGACACTAAAGGCAGTTTGTTCGTGAGTTTTTGTTTCTGTAGAGGTTTTTCTGAAAGCTCTTTCTTTTTTCATTCAACGTGAGATGAATAACTAATCTGTCTAGTGTGTTAGTGTAAATATTACGATATTTCAACTAAACGGGTTATTCGGTTTTAATAATGACAAACATGTAACCTGTAATGCATAACGTAAAATACGCAAGTTACTTGTAAACATATATCATCAATGCTTACTTACATCAACACCTCCGGACGTCTCAATCATGCTTCAACAAAGTCGTAGATTTCCATCCCGACGTAAATCACTCAAGGTTTTCAAAGGATTATATTTTTCTAAACTTCACATTTTAATGTGACAAAACATTCTTTTTTCAAAAATACATTTTACAAATTATTTTTGAATTATAAAGAAATGTTTTATTTGAAAAAATCATTTCAAAAATCCCAACAGCTATATTTTTACCTAAATCAGCTCCAAACTCCCCCAAATAAACTTTCACCACTAAAAACAAAATTTGGAGCGTCTCTGTCTGGGACGGTACCACGGTACCACTAAATTTAGTGGTACCGTCGGGTATTTAGTGGTACCGTCCCCCTGTAACGGTCATTTTTCTCTTTGCCTATAATAGTGGACCATTTTACACTTTCAAGCTGATTTTTCCAGTCATTATTCTCTTGTCTAATCCCTTCTTATTTAGATCACTTTATTTGATCATTTAGAGAGTCTTAGTTTGTTTTAGAGTGGTCCAATCATCCATTCAAGTGATCACCTTCATTCCTCTTCTAGTCCAAGAGAAGAATACAAAGTATCAAGAAGATACAAAGTGTTAGAGCCATTGAGTAGTGCACTTGCATTACTTGTTATAAGCTTGTTGTATCTTGAGATACATCAAGTAGTCATTATCTTTGTTTAGTCTTGTGAGTGTAGATCATTGTGATCTTGTTGAGATCTTAGAGATCTCTTGTAGCTAGTGATCTTGTATGTTGATCAAGTGGATCAAGGGTAGATTGGGTAGATCGTGTACGGTGTGTTGATTGTGTGATTAGTAAGGATCGGGTAGATCGTGAGTAGAT
Source organism: Artemisia argyi (assembly GCA_030686995.1). Taxonomy (NCBI): domain Eukaryota; kingdom Viridiplantae; phylum Streptophyta; class Magnoliopsida; order Asterales; family Asteraceae; genus Artemisia; species Artemisia argyi. The sequence goes on along the minus strand of CM060708.1, from coordinate 263,086,789 downwards.
CGGGTAGATCGTGTGTAGATCATGTGGATCTAGCTTGTGTGATTTGTGAGGATCGGGTAGATCGTGGTAGATTGATACTAGCTAAGATCGACATTTGGCTTAGTGTCGAAAATTAATGTAAGCGACATTGTATGGTTTTCTCTGCAGAGAATGGAGCTTGTTGATTAGTGAAGTAACCCTCGAGTTGGGTACTCAGGGAGTGGAGTAGGTCAAAGAGGAGCTTCGTGACCGAACCACTATAAATCGCCGTGTCCGAGTTTGCGTTTTCTTTACTTATCTCTCGACGTTTACTTTCTCATTTATCGCTTTACATTTATATCTTGCATAGCATTTTGTCTTGAGTAGTTTGTTGCTTATATTGTGTTAGTTATGTTTTGTGTTATGGCATGTTATTTATAATATGTCTAAGTTTGTGTTGTTGTGATATGCCTTACTTGATGCTTTATATTATTACTAGTTCTTAAAGGACTTGTATTGACACTTTTCATATTACATCAAACTTGATTGGTCATTTGATACAAAAGTTTTAAGCTTTTAAATGGAAACGTATTCACCCCTCTACGGTTTTCACATAATGTATTTTTCTTTTACAAACAAGAGCATAACTAGACAATATACAAATATAAAGATATAGATAATGATGTTATGTTATCTTACTCCATTATATTTTTAAGTAATGTGTGGAAAACTAGAAGGGGGGGTTAAATAGTTTTCCCCTCTTTTTCATTTTATAAAAAAACTTTGTTTCAAAATGTTGATTCGAATTTATTCAATTGTTTGTTTGGAAAACCTTTAATTAGAATTTAGTATGTAAACACCATATAATCAATATGATCAATTATATATGTAAGCTTTTGGAAAAACTTAGTTTTATGAATGGAGCTTTGGTCGGTCTTTGTGTGAATACGTTTTCCTTTTAAAATCTCAAAACGTTTTGTATCAAATTATCTATCAAGTTAAACTTAATATGAGAAGTGTGAATAATAATCTATTTGACCATATCATATAATTATACACACAATCACAATATTAACTTCTATGTACAACACAATCAATCATCACAACTATATAAGCAACAACTAAGACATATAGGCAGCATAGATGTAAAGCGATAAATGCAAGAATGAATGAAAAGAGATAAGAGAAAGGAAATGCAAACCGGACACGATGATTTATAGTGGTTCGGCTACAAGGACACCTTCCTTGCCCTACTCCACTCCCCGAGTCACCTACTCGAGAGTTTTCTTCACTACTCAACAAGCTCCCTTTTGGCGGAGAAAACCATACACAACTTTTGCTTACACAATTTAACGACACTAAGCTAAATGTCGAGTTCTAATAGTAGCTAGAACCAATCTCACAACACTACTTCGATCACTACACAACTTCTACACGATTTCACGACTTCTTCATGGCTTCACAACTTCACGACTTCTTCATGGCTTCACGACTTCACGACTTCTTCACTACTTCACAACTTCTTCTATACTCCACTACATATTCACACATCTACTTCTTCACAACTTCATGACTTCTCCACACTACTACTTTTTCCCACTACTTCTTACTCACTCATAAACTCACTACTAAGTAAGATCATCTTGATCTACTTATTACATATACATAACTCACAACATCAAATAAATACTAACTAGATCCTAATACATTTTTGGCTTTATGATAGGGAAGATTCTTCTCTTGCACTTTGAGTGGTGAAGGATTGGATCACTTGAAACAAAGACTTATAATCTTATGATCAAAGGATTTAGAAGGATGTTTTGTTTGAAGGGATTGGGACTGAAAATTTTCGTGCAAAAGGTGAGAAAAATCTGTGGAATGAACCAGTATTTATAAGGGAAAAAATACTGTTTGGGAGCGTGGCCGGTCCCCTTAATAATTAAGGGGACCGCCTAGTATAATTAAGGGGGCCGCCTAATAAAAAATATTTTTTCTTCAGATTTTTTGTCTTTTTTGGGGGAGGTCTTTCCTGAAGAATGTAGCCGTTTTTTGGGTTTAAATTTGAATTAAAACTATTTATTTTGAATAAAACATTTCTTATAAATACAAAATTATTTTGTATAAGTTTAAAAATGTTTGTCCCACTTTAATAAAATGTAAGGTTTGTAAAAATAAAAATTTCTTTGATCATAAAATGTATTAGACACTTTGTTTATTCATACCTTAAGTGATAAGGATGCTAAAACAAATATTCACGACTAAATACTTGTTTACGTCATAATTTGTAGTTCAATGAGTTTACGTTTTGTGATTATCAAAACATAGAGATATCGATATATGTTAATAATGTTTTTAGGCATTATTTATATCAACATAATGAGTAATGAATAAATAAAATACCAACAAAATATATATGTTTCCAAAATTTTATGTTTGTTAAGTCTACAAACATAAATGAAGTTGGACGGGATGAAAGTTCCCCCTTGATGTGTGCTCCCCCTTGTTCGATGGCACCAAGGGATCGAGATATGGAATGCTCGCAAGAAAAATATTAGAAGCACAAGCATATATAGAAGAATATGCAATATACAAATAACAAGCATAGCAAACAAATATTAAGGATACATAACAATTAATTCAAAGAGATTATGTTAAAGATCCTAATTTGCCAAAGAGAGCCATCGGACTTGCTTGTAACAAAAGGTTGGTTGATTCGTATTTGAAAGTGAAAACCATAAGCATATAGTATGCTTAGATGGTTGATGATGGAGTGTTTGGAATGAAGATGGTTGAGTTAGGGTAAGGTTGTTGGATTAATGGAGGTATATGTTTGGGTCATGAATGTTGGAGAGTTTGGTTGTGGAGAGTTTGTAGTGGAAGAGGTTGATTAAGGTTTTGGATGTTGTTCAAGTGAGGGTATTGGATGTGATCTAGTGAGAAGATATTCAATCCAAGTGAAGTGTTCATTGAATGCAATGGTTTTTAGGAGAAAGATGCAACAAGGTCAACTGTTGACATGCTTCTCAAGTTGATTTATGTTGTGTGGTGATGAGGGTGATCTAGATGAAGGTGGATCCAAATTGCGTTGAGCAAGATGTAAGGCTAAAAGAGCACTAAGCTCATGGGTTTCTTTTAGTGCCTCAACGAACATTAAGTGTTCGGAGGAAGGTGATGGTGGTGGAGCTTGATAGTTGTCTTGGGTGAGGGTTTGAACATGCAACATAGGAATGGCGTGTGAAGTTGTAGGATGTGGTGGTGATACTCTTGGTGGTGGAGACATGTTTGAGCTTGGGTAATCATGAAAACATGATATGGGTGGAAGAGATGCTTCATGAGTGGATGGTGTTTTTGTTGAATGAGCAACATGTAAAGTGTTGGTAATGAGGTTGGGATTAATGTTTTGGGATTGTGCATGCTCATCATAAGAAGGAGCATTAGTGGAAGCACGAATGGATGATTTGTTGTTAAATGGATCATTTGTGTGAGAGTGAGGTTTAGGTGTTGGTTGATTATGAACAACATCGCTTGAGTTGTGAAAAGATTATGAGGTTTGAGTGTAATGTAGAAGGATATGGGTGAGTAAAGGTTTTTGATATGTAATGTTGGTGAGAAGGAGAGTGAGGTGTTAGGTATGTAATGTTGAAGACATAGGAGGAATTTGGTGTTGCATGTTTGACAACATCATTTGGTTTGACGGGCTTTTAATGGAAGTTAGGCTTTCTTCTCCAAACGAGTTATTTGGTGGTTTTGGTTTAATGGGAGAGGTCATGAAGAGATGAGTATAGATTGAGAGGAATGGGAGTGTTTATAATGTAGGATTGGTGGGATTAAGGATGTATAAATTTTGATAGAATGTTTAGGATAAAATAGGTTTATGAATTTTGGGAAGTGTAGGATGAAATGGGCTAAAAAGTAGAAAAAGGAAACAACACCTTCGACCATCAGATGGCCGGTCCCCTTAATAATTAAGGGGCCGCCTTATGATTTAAGGGGGCCGCCCATCTGGTGATTCCCAGATTGCCAGAAAAGGGTTTTTGGTAGTGAATTGCAGAAGTGTTGTGTTTTTGGTTTCAAACAAGTCAAACTCTTTGAGGCAATTAAGCATATACTAATTATGTAGGCAATTATGTAGCCAAAGCATGTTAATCAAAGAGATTAAGTAAACAAGCAATTTCATCTAGCATGCAAACATACTCATCAAGCAAGTAAAATATAAGTGCTAGGAAACAATAAGCAACATCAAGTATTTCATAACTACATAACTAGGAGGATTAATCCTAATGTGTATCAATGTGCAATAAGTGGGTAGTTATGATAGCATAGATTTCTAGACTTGTTACAAACAAAGTCTTAATGAACAAACCATGGTCCTCTTGATTTGATTTAGTTCACTTATAAGTGTCATTTATATAAATATAGATGACAAATATGAGATCACCATGCATGATTTTAAAAGAGACGTTTTTAGCATTATTCAACAATGTTTGAAAGTAAGTTTTCACTTAGATGTGAGAGTTATTTGAATAAAATAGATTGGGTTTTTACTTCAAAATGTGTGAATGAACGGTAAAGAATATTTTCCCAATCTTTAGTTTTGATTAAAACAAAATTGTGGATATTGATAGTGAAAACATGTTATTTAAAAGTGGGATAGTTATTTGAAAAACTATTTTCCAAAATGTGAGGTTTTTGCATATTTTTAGAGATATTTGATTTTTTGACAACAAATATCATAAATCAAATATTTTAAAAAATGTTTATTAAAGATCTCATGCTCAAGAGGATTGGTTAAGCCTGTTATTATCTCATGCTATCGTTTCTACATATCCTATGATCTTAAAGGAAATGAAGACGATAATTTATATGTTAGATGCGAGAGTGTTGAATGGGGTATAACCTAACATCTATAGTTCCTTTGTTTTCGCACGCTTATCTAACTTAATGCCATAAATCTAGGAATGAAAGAATCTAATGAGAAGCAAAGTTCATAAAAGTAAACTAGCGTTAGGTATATATAGGAAGAGCAATTTAATCAAGTTGGAGAATGAGTATGAGACTATTACTAGTGGTGCTCAATTCAGGCTAAACACGACCATTTTTACGGGTTACACACACCCAACTTCTCAAATAGAATCAATTCAACCGTTAGGTTAAATTGAATTTCTAGTCAATAGATTCTCCAGTAGTCATTCTCTTTTTAGAAGAAATCAAGTTTCTAAATTTACCTATCGAAGATTACCAAATATAAAGTTTGCTTGATTCACTAATACTTGGCTTAATGTGACTCAAACATCATGTTTTTATGATGGTAAATCTAGATGATATATTTTATTCACGATCCTAATAGAGACGTGTTGAATGTTTAGATAAGAGTAAACAAAAAATTTTAATCCTTTCTTCATGATTTACCGGTTTTGATGACATATTACTTGATTTAATAACTGTGCTAGACTTAAGAGTGCACCTTAGCATCTCTTGCGAAATGAATCTCATTAAGATTGTTTATCTTAAATGAGTTTGTGATTCTCAAATGATATCAAAACTAGACATTAATATATTTTTAAACAAATATTATTTTCTATGATCTTTGCCAGTGTTATAGATCATACTTTAACAAGTATTTGAAAAACTAAATTTTACTTGTTTATGGATTGTGACAAGTTAGTTTTCAATTCTAATAACTTATATTATTTTAAAAAAATGTAGTGCATTATCTTGTAACACAACCATTCATGCTACAAAGAAAATGAAATACATAGAATATATAGTGTGTATTATTCTTAGATATGTATTTTATCTTGAATTGATAATTTTAAGTAGTGTGAGCAAAGTTTACATATGTTGTTAGTTTGCTCATGTTTGATTTTTCGGATATGACACATTTATCCATTGCATTGCAATGTAAATTGTTTGAATATTTCGGACGAAACATCCAAGTCGTCAATCCTACTTCATTGTATATTTTATGAATATGTTTAAAATGTTATTCTAATATTTGGAATACAATTATTGGACAAGTAGATTCAATATGACATTATCAACACAAGTGTGAGTTATGATCCAATGCATACTCTTTTCATCTACAAAGGATGTAACTATTTTCATATCAATCTAGTGTGATTGAGTATATAGATTCAAGACTATATCTTTTGTTGTAATTTGATATAATCTTGAAGCTAAACAAATAGCAATCCAATTTCTTGTCCACACTCAAAAACACGTCAATTAGATTTGATGAATATATCAACCATAATTTGAATAATGAATTGATATAATATCAAGATCTTTCTTGACCCTCACAAACACTCGTTTAAAATAAATAGACATTTTGATAGTGTGTTCCATTAATCCTAAGATTATTTAAGAGTGAGGTTAGTGAATGATTGAAATTTAGCTTATTACTTCATGTTTGTTATATGTTTTGTTTATGTGAAAGACTCTTCATTATTACTTATTATGAACACACTAAGATTTTGAAAATACTTTTTCTTTTATATAACTACTAATGTTTTAAAATAATTTAATTTCTCTTATTCAAACAACCTAAGGTAAAACAAGGTAATTTGTTGAAAATATTTTAAGTGTGTTGTGAAGAATAGATTAAATTGTTTGAAATATTTAGGTGACTAGATTTAACTCATTTACAAGATGTTTGAGTAACATTAATCTATCTATACCTATATGCAATGCAAGCATATTATAACAATCCTAACGCAAGAAATCTAGCATAAGATCTAGTTAAGTATAAACCGGAAAGCTAGCTATAACTAATAGGGCACATATGCTTAGATATAAAAATAGCTAAATTTCAAGTAGCAATAATTATCTAATATATTCAAAAAAATAAAATCACAAAGAAGTTCACATAACATATAAAACACTTGTCGTCGTTTTGTATATTATATACACCAATGTTTACTTAGCTCGATTTTATTTGAAAGTAAAATAGTTTCCTCCCCATTCTATAATTTAATTAAGATCAATATTTTGAAAACATAAATACTTAATTTTTCAAAAGTATATCAACTAGGAATGCCCAACTTGAAGGAAAAGGTAAAACAAAAGTTTTACGTTAAAACGAAACACAAATTTTTTACCACCGTATAGTATTTTTAAATGAAAGTAGACTCAATTACCTTTAAAACGCCGGGTGGCACGACTTCTACGGAGTTACGGTTAATTTTATATGATTTTTCAAAGTTTCCGAAAAACTGTCGAACAGACAGGCGGACCCCTTAAATTTAAGGGGGCCGCCCAGACAATTAAAGGGGCCGCCCATCTGATACTAAAAAATGAATTTTTTGTTAAAAATTGTTTTCTGACTTTGTGGAAAGATGTGTAACTTTCTGATTTTAAAAACGAACATATAACACTTGTTTTAAACATAATCTTATCTCGAGCTAGTATAATTAGTGTATATAATATCAAAACTAATACAAGTTAATCAGCAAAACACTTTTCATATTTAATCCTCCTTAATGAGTAATTTGATACATGGATCGTACTCAATTTTTAAAGCCATTTGTTTTGAAAATTTGAGCAAGGTGGCTCTGGTACCAATTGTGGAAAACTAGAAGGGGGGGGGGGGGTTGAATAGTTTTCCCCTCTTTTTCATTTTATAAAAAACTTTGTTTCAAAATGTTGATTCGAATTTATTCAATTGTTTGTTTGGAAAACCTTTAATTAGAATTTAGTATGTAAACACCATATAATCAATATGATCAATTATATATGTAAGCTTTTGGAAAAACTTAGTTTTATGAATGGAGCTTTGTTCGGTCTTTGTGTGAATACGTTTTCCTTTTAAAATCTTAAAACGTTTTGTATCAAATTATCTATCAAGTTAAACTTAATATGAGAAGTGTGAATAATAATCTATTTGACCATATCATATAATTATACACACAATCACAATATAAACTTCTATGTACAACACAATCAATCATCACAACTATATAAGCAACAACTAAGACATATAGGCAAGCATAGATGTAAAGCGATAAATGCAAGAATGAATGAAAAGAGATAAGAGAAAGGAAATGCAAACCGGACATGATGATTTATAGTGGTTCGGCTACAAGGACACCTTCCTTGCCCTACTCCACTCCCCGAGTCACCTACTCGAGAGTTTTCTTCACTACTCAACAAGCTCCCTTTTGGCGGAGAAAACCGTACACAACTTTTGCTTACACAATTTAATGACACTAAGCTAAATGTCGAGTTCTAATAGTAGCTAGAACCAATCTCACAACACTACTTCGATCACTACACAACTTCTACACGACTTCACGACTTCTTCATGGCTTCACAACTTCACGATTTCTTCATGGCTTCACGACTTCACGACTTCTTCACTACTTCACAACTTCTTCTATACTCCACTACATATTCACACATCTACTTCTTCACAACTTCATGACTTCTCCACACTACTACTTTTTCCCACTACTTCTTACTCACTCATAAACTCACTACTAAGTAAGATCATCTTGATCTACTTATTACATATACATAACTCACAACATCAAATAAATACTAACTAGATCCTAATACATTTTTGGCTTTATGATAGGGAGGATTCTTCTCTTGCACTTTGAGTGGTGAAGGATTGGATCACTTGAAACAAAGACTTATAATCTTATGATCAAAGGATTTAGAAGGATATTTTGAAGGGATTGGGACTGAAAATTTTCGTGCAAAAGGTGAGAAAAATCTGTGGAATGAACCAGTATTTATAAGGGGAAAAATACTGTTTGGGAGCGTGGTCGGTCCCCTTAATTGGGTGCCGGTCCCCTTAATAATTAAGGGGACCACCTAGTATAATTAAGGGGGCCGCCTAATAAAAAATATTTTTTCTTCAGATTTTTTGTCTTTTTGTGGGGGAGGTTTTTCCTGAAGAATGTAGCCGTTTTTTGGGTTGAAATTTGAATTAAAACTATTTATTTTGAATAAAACATTTCTTATAAATACAAAATTGTTTTGTATAAGTTTAAAAATGTTTGTCCCACTTTAATAAAATGTAAGGTTTGTAAAAATAAAAATTTCTTTGATCATAAAATGCATTAGACACTTTGTTTATTCATACCTTAAGTGATATGGATGCTAAAACAAATATTTACGACTAAAAACTTGTTTACGTCATAATTTGTAGTTCAATGAGTTTGCGTTTTGTGATTATCAAAACATAGAGATATCGATATATGTTAATAATGTTTTTAGGTATTATTTATATCAACATAATGAGTAATGAATAAATAAAATACCAACAAAATATATATGTTTCCAATATTTTATGTTTGTTAAGTCTACAATGGCAACTTCTATGTCCATATGAACATTCATTCCAAAGAATGGTTGTTTCGATTGATATACGAGTTTATTTATGTCATATTACAAAATTATTCATGTTATCACTTAATGAACCCAATGACTATTTGTATAATAACTTAAACAATGAAATATATATTAATATAATTAGCATATATGTTATGTTTGTGCCCAACAATGATACGTGATATATGTGCAAGCTTTGTCAGTTAAAGATGATTAACGGTTTTAGTTGTTAAGTAAACCAACGCCAGGTTAACAATTGGGCACAACATCTTTATACCTATTATTTTGGTGTTCATGATAGGTTTATGTTTATGAGAAAACTTCAATATACGTCTCATATTTATCATAGATCCAATGAACCAATTATGTCCATCCATTTTTTTTGATAAAAAAAATAATAATAAAAATAAACTTCCATCATTTTTTAAAAGTTAAATATCTCGCAAACCGTTAATCATTACGAGAAAAAATCACACAATCGCGACGAAAATTAAATTATTTTTCAATATATATATATATGCACTTCTATATACTTTCAATTATTTTTTTTTCAAAATTTCGCCCCAGAAAAACCACATGTGATTTGTTAAAATCACAAGGGATTTGATTAAAATCACATGTGATTTTTCTGGGCGAAAATTTTGAAAAAAAAAATAGTCGAAAGTATACGTATAGAAATGTATATGTATAGAAAGATTATTTAATTCTGGTCGCGATAGTGTATTTTTTGTTGCTTGAAGATTTACCGTTTGCAAGATATGTTATCTAAAAAAAAAGGTAAAAATGGTTTTTTATTAATTTGATAAAAAAAATTGATGGCTAACATTGATTTATTGGATATATGACAAATATGAGATTTATATTGAACTTAACTCTTATGTTTATACTGATCTGCTTAACTTTGCGTATGTATCACATTTATCTTTTTAGTTTTATCTAAGCATGCATTTAATTTTCAATCTATGGCAGCGTCTACCTTAACTTTCAATACGGGCTACTTGTCCGGAATTAACCCTTAAATGATACAAACTTCTCAACATGGAGAGATCAAGTGAAACTTACTCTCGGAGTAAGTTGTGAAAATCTAGGAGCCGTTTGTTTTAGTGGTTTGGTTGTCAAACAATGACAATGATAGTTATTCAATTTGTTTGGTTGAACTTTTGAGAATTCAAATGTAGGATTCACACCGATAGATTCATACCACTAAAATATGGTGACTTTCTAGTCATTCATGTGGACCCTATTTGTTACACTCTCTTTTTCACCACAAATATTTCATATAGTACCTTTCTTCTTTCTTTTTTCTTTTTTCTTCTTTTATTTCTTCCACTATAATTTTAGAGCATTCTATAAATCAAGCTTCTTTTTATTGTCTTACTAATCAAATGAATTCCTTAACTGTCTGTAACTATTGGCAAATTCATGACTGAAACCGTAGACAATCGAAGATGATGAGTGATGGCGATGGAAGTTAAACAGCGATAATCTCGCACCTGTTCTATGATGAAGTTGTTCTTTTCCTTGTTTACGTTTTTATTTTTGCTTTCGTCCGAAGTGATGATATGATGAAATTGTTGCATCTTTTACAAACCTTTTATACTTCTTTTTTGTTGTTCTTCTATTTTCACAATCTTTTTATATTTTCTAAAAAAAGTTCCTTGAGGTAAGGATAAGGACGAAGATACACGACTGCCTAATTTGGCTAAAGATCAAGTGTAGTGTAGTAACAAAATTACAATCATTCACAGCGAAAAGATCTGGCTACCTTTTTTTATTTTATTTTTTTATTTTTTTGTATGTTACAAGTGGGTAAAATAGATAAAAGGAGGTTAAGCTAGAAATCTGATACCCATATACTACTATAGTAATGACTATGGTGATATCCATTGTCATTCTATCTCAAACCCAAAGTCATATCCATTGTGATTCATGACATCATACCAAACGCACCCCTAGTTTCCAAATAGTCTCAGGCTTTGAAGTTACAAACCGTACAACATCCTAATTCATATAAATTAGTTTAGAACTTTAGATAAAGAAACGTCCCGATGTGAAAGTGAGTGAGAACTCAAGCGCGAGTTCTTTTCAAGAGAGGCGGAATGATGTGAACAAGATTCAAGATCAAAAGACGTGGAAGGTGTGGCCTTAACGACGTAGGGGTATTTTCCTCTCTATGCCGTAAAACTCTCAAATAAGATTTTATTCGAGGCTTAAAGTCTATACACCGTATTATTTTTGTATAAGTCAACATCTCTAAATTTTTGTAAAAGTCTTTGCGCCGTATTATAATGAAAACACTAATGATGACGTATAGTCTGCACTCGGGTCACGAACCCGACACTACTAATACCTAGCCCATCACGCATGGGCAATCGTGATCAAGATTTGGGCTTACAAAGGCCCAAATCCATAATTATTATTTATGGTCTAGATATGTGATCTCTTATTTATGGGATAAGGATCAAAGACCGCATTAAGTGGGATACGCCGAAGAGTAAGGAACACGAAACCAATAAGGAATCCGTGTGTATATAAAGGGCATCTCAGCCCTCATTGAGGTATCATCTAAAAACCCTAACTCTTCACTATAACCCTAAAACCGATTACTTACTCTCACGCCGGAGGATAATCGTGGGAGACAATCCCACGATAAGCCTAATGGTGTTGTTTGCTTTCTTAGTGCGCAGGTCTCAAGTATTAAGATGCAATTGGTACGAGAACCGGAGTCCAAACAAGGAACGCCCAACTTTTGTATCAATAAAGTGGCGCCATCCGTGGGACCCTACGGCCGACACTAAGAACTCCACTAAGAAATAGAATGACAAAGCACGAAAACGTAAACCAGCGGTCTCCGCAAGCGAAGAAAACACATGGTGACCCACAGGGGAAGAAGCAGCAAAGTGATTCAACCTCTAAGCAGGCCTCTGGGACAACCAGTGCGCCATGCACCAAGGATCAGGCTCAGATCTGATCTTTCCAACAGTAGAACTGCCCACAGGGACTACCCAGGCCACTACGACAACCACTAGCACGGAAGATCTACAGCGCACTCTTTTTACCACTCCCCACCAAACTTTGACAGACCTCACTGAGCCGCCACGTGCGCCTAATCGAGACAAGGGTCCTGATATGGAAACAGACATCCTCCCGTTAGAAGGAGTCGCACCTGAACTAGCACCAAGTGATTTTGTGTCTCAAAACTACGAAACCTTGGTTGCCCTTATGCAAGAGGAAGCGAAAAAGAGGTCAAGTCAGAGCCTGCAAACCCGGCTCAACTTTGGCCCTGAGTATGAAGCATCCCCACCGCGTCACCGAAAGGAGAGGCGAGAAAAAGATAGTCGCCGACTCTCAATGTTCACTAGGGTCGGAAAGAAAGTTGTGGAGGATGAAGCAGCCGACATACAATACCTGGAGGAATACGAAGACGATGCAAGGCGTACAAATGTCCATGCTAGGCTTGGTACTCGCAGGGTTCATGATAGACTCTGGCGACAGCGCTCACCAAGTGAAAGCCCTCCAAGGTTTAGTAGTCGAAGAGTTCATGATAGACTTGGGCGACAGCGCTCCCCAAGTGAGAGCCCTTCAAGCTCGGATTCCGAGGAAAGTCGGCGCAAGCGCCGCAAAAGGGTAAACTCATCCTCAAGTGACTCCTTAGACAACGAGGATAAAGAAACAGGACACTGGAAGTCCAAGAGAAGATATCGCGATGAGGAGGACGAAGATATGTCCCGACCCTGGCGCCGCCAAAAGATTGACGCATTCACTCGGCGCATCAGTGATTTTTTAGACGATAAGAGAAGGCGCATGCCCACCAATGTTAAAACTTATGATGGGACAGGTGATCCTGATCACCACCTAAAAATTATCGAATCAGCCGCTACCATCGAAAATTGGCCACAACAAGTGTGGTGCCACATGTTTAACTCCACATTGGCAGGGAATGCGCGAACCTGGTTTAGTAAGCTGCCACGAAGGAGCATAGATGGGTTTGAAGAGTTGCGAAAGGCGTTTCGCTTGAATTTTACTCAAAGGAAGAAGTGCGCCAAGAACCCTGTCGAACTGGCTAGGGTAAAACAACGCCAAGGGGAATCCACAAGCGCTTATGTGGAGCGCTATGAGGACGAATGCATACACATCAAGGTACGCCCCGAAATACTAAAGATCTCAGGGTTTATGAATGGAATCAATAACCCAGGACTTATCAGAAGGTTAAACGATAAGGTTCCCCAAACCTTTGATGAACTTATGAAGCGCACGAGGTCCTTTATCCAAGAGGAAGCAGCCGCTGCGGATAGCAAGAAAGGCTACTTAAATTATAGGTCACAAGAACAGCCTAGGAGACAATCCAACGACCAGAGTAGCAACCGTAACAAAAGCTACCGCAGTCAGGGGAAAGGATGAGATAATGACAAATACACCCCACTAACGAAGACTCCAAGGGAGATATTTGTGACAGAAGGTGCGAACTTCCCGAAACTCCCACCAATGCACACCCCAGAGGATCGGCGCGTAGAGAACGGGTACTGCGAGTATCATGGACAAAAGGGCCATATAACCAATGAGTGCATCCAATTGCGCCAACTAATCGATAAGTTAGTAAAAGAAGGCAGACTGGATCATCTTGTTAAAAACATCAAGGATGGGAAAGACGAACAGAAGATCGGGAGCAAGAAAGAAGTACCCAAAGACAAGGCTGACACCATCTACATGATACAATCATGGCAGCGAAAGACTAGGCAAAAAGTCAGCCAAAATTTTTCTTATGGGAGCGAAATCTCTTTCCCCACCTTGGCTGCGGACAACACAGTGGTGGAACCGCTCACTATCGAGATAAATACGGGGGGTCACAATATCCACCGCATGTATGTTGATGGAGGAGCATCCACAAATATAATGTATGAACACTATTTCAAAAGGTTGCGACCTGAGATTCGAAGTCAGTTAAGCCCGGTCACGACGTCGTTGAATGGTTTCACAGGAGAAAAGATATGGCCCATGGGGCAAACAAGATTACTAGTTGTCGTTGGTAATAAGGAACACTCCACGGCGGCCTGGATGAATTTTATGGTGATCAGATCTCCTTCGCCATACAATGGCATCATTGGAAGACCAGGAATACCAGCCATGCGCGCGGTGCCGTCCACAGCACATGGGATGCTCAAATTCCCAGTAGAAGGAGGCATTGTCACCCTCTACAATACCACTGTACCACCTAAAGAGTGTAACACGATTACATGTGAGATGACACGCACTCCAGAACAGCATGCAACTAAAGTATCAAACCTGAAGGTCGTAATTAATCCTGATTACCCGGAGCAAGAAGTATCGATCAGGGGATCGCTGTCTGATAAAGGCAGAGCGGCCGTGTGCGCACTCTTGCAATGGAATCTAGATATCTTCGCATGGGAACCAAAGCATATGACTCATGTGCCGCGATCGATTACAGAACACAGTTTGAAAATCCGACAAGGATACTCCCCAGTAAGGCAGAAAAAGCGCGACCAGGCTCCAGAGCGCGCAAAGGCCATTCTAGAGGAAGTACACAAGCTTTTGGACGCAGGTATCATGCGAGAGGTCTATTACCATGACTGGCTCTCCAATCCAGTGATGGTGAAAAAGAGTGATGGTAGCTGGAGGATGTGCGTGGATTTCACTGATCTCAGCAAGGCATGTCCACAAGACTACTACCCGCTACCAGAGATAGACTGGAAGATAGAATCTTTGTGCGGATACCCCTTTAAATGCTTCCTAGACGCATACAAAGGGTACCATCAAATCCAAATGGCTAAAGAAGACGAGGAAAAAACAGCCTTCCACACAAGCCAGGGTGTCTATTGTTACACAAAAATGCCTTTTGGCTTAAAAAATGCAGGCGCCACCTACCAGCAATTGGTAGATAATGCATTCGAAAAGCAAGTGGGCCGTAACCTGGAGGTCTATGTTGACGATCTTGTCATAAAAAGCCATACTAAAGACGAGTTAGTACGTGACATTGAAGAAACATTCAAAACACTGGGAAAGATCAACATGAAGTTAAATCCTAAGAAATGCGCTTTTGGTGCTACAGAAGGCATGTTCCTTCGATACTTGATAGAGGCTGATGACATTAAGCCATGCCCAGAAACAACAAAGGCTGTCATCCAACTCCCTTCACCACGCACGCTGAAAGAGGTCCAGTCCCTGAACGGAAAATTAGCCGGCTTGAACAGATTTATGTCCAAATCAGCAGACAAGTCACTCCCCCTCTTTAAAACACTCACGAAGCGTACAAAAAAGGGAGACTTTCGTTGGACTACGGAGGCAGAAGAAGCCTTTACACAACTTAAGCAACATATAGCAACGCTACCCATACTAGTCGCACCCCGACCAGGGGAAGAATTAATTATGTACTTATTTGCGACTCATGGAGCAGTCAGTACAGTGCTACTGACAGATAGGAACTCCGTACAAACACCGGTATATTTTGTAAGCAAAACACTCAAGAAGACAGAGATTAACTAGACCGCAATGGAAAAATTGGTCCTGGCGTTAGTATTCACAGCCAAAAGACTGCGCAGATACTTTCAAGCACACCCAATAGCAGTAATCACGGACCAACCTATCAAGCAAGTTATCTCCAAACCCGACGCATCGGGATGATTACAAAAATGGAGCGTGTTGCTAGGCGAACATAACATCTCTTATAGACCACACACTGCGATCAAGGGACAGATACTAGCAGATTTCATCATTGAGAAACCAAACACTGAGGCTCCAACTTCAAGCAGCAAGATAGAACTACAAGAACCATGGGTCCTATTCACAGATGGATCTTCGTGCGTAGACGGGTCAGGCGCAGGCCTTATCCTCACCAGTCCAGAAAGAATGGAATTCACTTACGCACTGCGTTTTGAATTCATAGCCATGAACAACGAGGCAGAGTATGAAGCCCTAATTGCGGGATTACGCATTGCAACTCGAATGGGTGTACGCAACCTAGAAGCAAATGTCGATTCCCGATTAGTAGCCAATCATGTGATGGGCGAATATGTGGCTAAAGAGGATAACATGGTCCAATACCTCGACAAGACCAAGTCCCTAATCCAGGGTTTTGACAGATTCACCATTAAACAAGTTCCTAGAGGAGAAAACAGGAAAGCGGATACACTAAGCAAGATCGCATCTACAAGCTTTGCGCACCTGTCAAAACAAGTATTGGTGGAGACCCTGAAAAACAAATCAATCTCAGAGATGGAGATATCCACGGTGATAAAAGAGTAGGATCCTATGTGGATGACCCTTCTCATCGAATTCATAAGCAAGGGTATATTACCCCATGAGCAGAAGGATGCTCGACGGATACGGCGCACAGCGCAGAAGTTCGAACTTCGAGATGGTATCCTATATCGACGTTTATTTCTACAACCATGGCTTCGGTGCGTTAGACCTCTTCAAGCAGATTACGTACTCCGAGAGATCCAAGTCGATTCATGCAGTATGCACTCAGGACCACGGTCCGTTGTGGCACGAGCCTTGCGGTCAGGATACTATTGGCCTACTATGCATCACGATGCACGGGATATGATAAAGAAATGTAGCGACTGCCAAGTTCATAGACCCATCTCGCGCCAACCACTACAAGAGCTAACGCCTATCATTTAACCATGGCCATTTTATAAGTGGGGTATCGATATTGCAGGTCCCTTCCCTGTTGCAGCAGGGGGACTGAAATTTCTTATTGTGGCTATAGATTACTTCACTAACTGGATTGAGGCAAAAGCAGTGGTAACAATCACAGGCAACCAGGTAAAACGATTTGTTTAGGAGAACATAGTATGCCGCTTTGGAATACCTGGAGAAATCATTTCGGACAACGGAAAACAATTCTGTGATAACCAGTTCAAAGACTGGTGCGCGCAACTAAATATTACACAACACTTCGCGTCAGTTAAGCACCCACAAACCAATGGTTTGGTTGAGCGCGCAAATCGTAGTCTGGGTGAAGGAATTAAAGCGTGTCTTGACAAGCACAAAGGAAGATGGGTGGAGGAATTGTCGCACGTCTTATGGGGGCACCGCACGACAATCAAAGTTAGCACCGGAGACACACCCTTCTCTCTTGTCTATGGGACAGAAGCTGTCATACCATCTGAAATTGGGATGCCAACTATTCGTACGACGGAAGTTAATGTCACAACCAATGACGACGAGTGACGTATAGACTTGGATCTATTGGAAGAAAGTCGCGAATGTTCAGCTATATGTAAAGCAAGAGCTAAGTCAAAGATGAAGGGATACTATGATGCTAAAGTCAGAAGCACCTTGTTCAGACCAGGTAACTTTGTATATCGCGCTAATTATGCAAGCCACGCAGAAGATACAGGAAAACTTGGACCAAAGTGGGAAGGACCCTATAAGGTCACAGAAGCACTAGGAAAAGGCGCATACAAGTTACGTGATATGGATGGCCGTGAGCTACAATGCACATGGAATATTTTCAATCTCAAGAGATGCTACCTTTAGGAAAGGCTACGGCCCATGCACAGACACCCCCGCACTTTAGTAAGTGCTCAATAAATGTCCGTGTATTTACATTTTGTTTTGTTTAGAAAAATGTTTTTTCTTTTTCCAAAAACTTGCAAGAATTAATCAAATATCGCGGTTTCTAGCTAACTCCGCGACACATTTAACTTTATTGTTTACATCATATTTATGTCTCAATATTGTTGATTTATCTTTTTGCCTACATGGCGCGCATGCATTTATTAAAACCCACGATGGTAAAAGGATGAGTAAACCTACTAAATAACTTGTTGATCAGTAAGAGGGTTGCAAACCCATCAACATTGGATCAAGCATCCTTGTTAAACACCTTACTCTCAAGACGTTGGAGTAAGTTCAATGCGTATCCCACGACGGATACGCAACAATGCACACTGTGCGCGTTTAACAAATTTGGAGCCAAGACTCTTGACTCCTTGATATGGTATTTGCAGTACGCTGCATGTTAACCCATACACTTGTGAATTTTTTATTCGCATATACATTAAGTTATGGACTTCATACACAATTATAAGTGATTATAGATTATGTAATCTCCTTTAAGTACGTTTGTATAACAGTTTGATTCTTGGATGTCTTTTATGCAAAGACAAGAAACTAAGTACAAAAATTATACTACAAATATGCGTACAAATTAACTCCAATTTTATTATAAACTACGAGTTTATACAAAAACATAGATTTAACATGCACATGTGCAACAAAATTGTTAATCTATAACAAAACAAAAAACCTACATACTATGGGAACGCTCAAGCTTTGAGTTGCCAACCAGGTGCACATCACTCTTAGCTTCTTCAATAGAT
This sequence comes from Artemisia argyi, assembly GCA_030686995.1. Lineage (NCBI taxonomy): Eukaryota > Viridiplantae > Streptophyta > Magnoliopsida > Asterales > Asteraceae > Artemisia > Artemisia argyi. Next base: position 263,068,151 of record CM060708.1, on the reverse strand, counting down.
CAATACCCCTGGGTGACATCGTCGCCACACTAACAGGTACTCCATCAGACCTCGAGATATGTGCTGCACCTAGTTCACAAAGGGTGGCTTTCCCCTTCACACCCTTCTTCCTAGCAAGTCTCATGGCATGGGCTTCTAGGGATTCCTTCTGAGGGATCTCCTTCTCAAGGGCAAAAGGGTTGAGAATGTCATGCGGACGTGCAAAGATAGGTACCTGCAGCTGCGATACATCAGGCTTCAGGAAGTAGTCAAGTTGTGCCTCAGCGTCCTCTACTATATGCCTCGCCAAGGTCAACCCCTCCATGATAACACCTATGGGGTAGTCTTGGTCATGCTCCAGTTGAGCAATATGAGGAAGCTCCAACAGCTTCACCTTCTCCATGGCCGTGCAAGCTCAGCGTAGGCATCACCATTGTAACCTGGAACTTCCGCGATGGGCACCGTCAACATTTGGCTCTCGTGCAGCTCCTCTACAGCTTCCGCCTTGCCACGTGCCAAGGCGCATTGAACAACATTCCCAAAGGCTTCTACAACTTCTTGGGACTCTAAAGTGCTCAACGCAGCAAAACGAAGACCATGGCTGATTAGCCACCTGTGAATAAAACACCATTCCCATTATAGACAATAATTTCAAATGAATCAAACGCTGCAAGTTTGAAAAATATGATGGGATTCAAAGGAATCAAATGTTACATGCGCTCAGCAATGGAGGATACCAAGTGTGGGTACAGCTCCTCATCATACTCTATACTAAGCTTGCGCAGCTTCCCCTCCTGCTTCTCCAGCGCATCTTCCACAGTCTTGCGAAGCTCATCTGTTGATATAAATAATGTTTGTGAATGTTATTAATATTTCTCAATAAACCTATGTTTTGATAATCACAAAACTTAAATCAAATTAAGTCAATAATAAGACATAAACAAGTATTTGGTGACAAATATTTACCTCTACATCTTATATCACTCAAGGTATGCATAAACTTAGTAACTTATGCATTACATGATCAAAGGAAATTTTATATTAATACATAACATTATATAAAATGATTTTAACATTTTATATATATTTGTAAATCATTTTTGGTAAAGCTTTATTAAACCACAAAAATATGATTTCAAATTTCCAACCAAAAAGGGCAAATTTTATCCAGAAAAACTTTTCAAACGTTCAGGAGGGCGGCCCCCTTAATTTTACTAGGCGGCCCCCTTAATCATTAAGGGGACCGGCCTATAATTAAGGGGACCGGCACGCTCCCGAACAGTATTTTCTGGCCCTATAAATATTGGATCATTCCACATATTTTTCTCACCTTTTTGCACTATAAACTTTCTGATCCAATCTTCTTCTCTAGATCTAAAATCCTTTGATCATATATTTCATAAGTCTTTGTTTCCAAGTGATCCAAAGCTTCATCCATTCAAGTGCAAGAAGAAGAACACTTCTCTACATCCATCTTATTGTAGTGGTGTTGTGTATAGCTAGTTTCTTATAGTACTGGTGATAGTTAATTGTTAAGGTGTTGTGTATATTCGTTAATTGTAGAATCTTGGTGTGTTGTAAACTAGTTTAGTAGTTGTGACTTAGTTGTGCATAGAAGAAGGTGTGAAGATTGACAAGGTGTGAAGACGGTGTGAAGTCTTGAAGAAGGTGTGAAGGTGTGAAGATCACGTGGTGTGATATTTGGTGTGAGATTGGTTCTAGCTACGATTAGAACTCGACATTTAGCTTAGTGTCGTTAACTTGTGTAAGCCAAGGTGTGTAAGGTTCTCCACCATAAGGAGTTTGTTGACATAGTGAAGAAAATTCTCGAGTGTGGTACTCGGGGAGTGGAGTAGGGCAAGGAAGGTGTCCTTGTAGCCGAACCACTATAAATTCACGTGTTGTGGTTTGATCTTTCTAACTCTATCTTTTCTTCATTATATTTCAATACTTTCAATATTAGTTTAGACTTGCTTATATTGGTTGTTGCTTGAATTCACTTAAGATCGAATCGAAATTTTTATAACCTACAAAATATTTTGGAAATAAATTTAAAAAGGACATAAAACTATTCAACCCCCCCCCCCCTTCTAGTTTTCCACAATTGGTATCAGAGCCACGTCTAGCAAGATCTTTAAAATATATTGTATTTTAAAACTTGTAACGATCTATGGAATCTGAAAAATATTTAGAAGGGCAATCTATGCAAAGACCACCACTATTTGAAAGTGATGGATTTTTATATTGGAAAAATCGATTCGAAACTTATGTGAAGTCAAAAGATCTAGATCTTTGGCATGTTATTACTAATGGTGATTTTTTACCTATTCAAAATAACCCGGAAACTAAGAAAGATGAAATCGTACCTTTTGAAAAACAAAATGATGATTTAAAAAGAAAACTTGCTAAAAATAATGAAGCAAAAATGGTTATTTATAATGCGCTACCACGTAAAGAGTACGAAAGGATCTTTATGTGTGAAACCGCAAAAGAAATTTGGAACTCTTTACTAATAACTCACCAAGGTAATAGTCAAGTCAAAGATAATAAGATAGATCTACTTGTTCAACAATACGAGCAATTCACGATTCCGGAAGAGGAATCAATTGACAATGCTTTTGCTAGATTTAATACTATCATCACAAGTTTAAAAGCACTTGATGAGAATTTTTCTAGTAAGAATTTTGTTAGGAAGTTTCTTAGGGCTCTTCATCCAAAATGGCGAGCTAAAGTGACGGCTATTGAAGAATCGAAGAATTTGTCAACTTTGCAACTTGACGAATTAATTGGAAATCTAAAAGTCTACGAAGTCATCATTAAGAAGGACTCCGAAATGGTCAAGGAAAAACGAGAGCAAAGAAAGTCAATCGCCTTGAAAGCTAGAAAGGAATCTAGTATCGAAGATAGCTCATCTTCCGAAAGTGATGACGAAGAATACGCCATGGCCGTAAGAGATTTCAAGAAATTCTTCAAATGGCGAGGAAGATTCGTAAGACAACCGTATGATGAAAAGAAAACATTTCAAAAGAGTAAAGATGACAAGAACAACAAGGTTGAAAGAAAGTGCTTCAAGTGTGGAGATCCAAATCACCTTATTGGAAAATGTCCAATGATGACAAGAGATCAAAATCAAAGAGCATTTGTTGGAGGTGCTTGGAGTGATAGTGATGATGATGAGAATGAAACGACAAAGGAAGAAAAATGTCTCATGGAGAATACACCAAATGAGGTACGTTCCAAAACCGAATATTTTAGTGATGAAAGTATATCATTAGATGAAAAAGATCTAGATAATGAATATATTAAACTATGCAAATTAGGACAACTAGTAATGGCCAAAAACAAATCACTAAAATACATTAACAATCAATTAGAAAGTGAAGTACTTAAACTAAAAATTAAAATACATCAACTAGAAAAAGGTAAAGAAATTTTTGAAGAATGTAAATCATGTCAAGAGCTTAAAGGTGAAAACGAAATACTTAGGGAAGAAATTCGCAAACTTGACAAATTTGAAAATAGTAGTCAATCACTTAGTAAAATAATAAGTATTCAAAGAACATCCGGAGACAAAACCGGCTTAGGATTTAATTTAAATGAGGCTTCAACAAGCGAGATTAAAAATGTAAAATTTGAAAGTGAACTCAACAAACAAAAACCTTTAAAATCTAATCCTAAGTATATATTTATTAATGATAAGAAAATACCTCTTGCCAACGATGAAGAAGTTAAAGATTTTTATAAACCGTCTTTAAAGACCGAAGTAGGATCTTCTAAACCCAAAATAAGATCTAAAACTCCACCACCTAGAAAACCAAATAATTCTCATCCTAGGTCTAAAACACCTCAACCAAGAAGAAATCAAAATAGACAAAACTATAATAACAATAGTAATCAAATGTGGAACTACCAACAAAGCTACAATCCTTGGGGCATTCTACCACCTTTCATGCACCCGAGTCAAATGTTAAACATGTTTGGACCAAACAACTTTGGACCTAAAGGAGAATGGAGATCAAATGGCTAGACGAACATTCCTTGAGGCAATCTTGGTTTTTCTCTCAACATAGACTTTTTCAAAGTCTATATTTCATCTTGATGATGTTGAAGATTTCTTTTGAAGACCACCGGGTACGCCATTCTTTCACAACTCATTGCCATGCTTAGATTAATATGCATTGTTTGATTTCGTCAATTATTTAGATATAATTTGTTATTGTCTTCTATTTGTTAGAATCACATATATACTTATATATACTATTATACGTAATAAATATATATATATATATATATATATATATATATATATATATATATATATATATATATATATATATATATATATATATATATATATATATATATATATATATATATATATATATATTCACTTGTACATAACCTAGATACGTCATTTGTTGACTTTCTAGAACTCCAAGAAATCATTCTTTATCGAACCCTTTCTTTCCCCCCTCATGTTATTCTAGTAAGTCCTCTTTTAGGAGACTCGTGATGATGAAGGGATATGAGTCAAGTGGACTTTTATAATGCAAGAACGCCTTCGCACGTGAACACTATGGATGAAACAAACTCCTCTCGCCAACTATATCCTATCTCCGCTACTATCCTTCAAATCTCACTCATCAACCCATCTTTCAATCACATTTATACTTATATATATAAACAATATATATATATATATATATATATATATATATATATATATATATATATATATATATATATATATATATATATACACTTATTCACATATTTTCGAACACACCTCAAACCCTTCATCAACTTAACACTTTGATCATTTTATCCAAAAATTGTCAAAGGTATATTTTAATTATCGAAACGGTAATTAAAAATTGTTAAGAATTTTATCATCGTGCCAATAGACGTTTACGTATTTTTGATATATTATAAATCTAATTATATACGTATAAATATTTTTGTTCCAGAAACGAATTCCGCGAAAATTGGAAAGTTTCAAAGGCGGCCCCCTTAATGATTAAGGGGACCGGCTTGTTATCGAGGGCGGTCCCTTAATGTTTAAGGGGGCCGGCCATCTGACAGTTCCAAATCCGTTTTTCCTTCTTAATTCCATTCCCAAACACTCCATTCACTCATTTGTTCCTCCCCACTACTACTGAGTACGAACCAAAACACCCAAAAACTTCAAAATCCTCCATCATATCACCAATCCGGGGTTGTTTCGCAAGGGGCAAACATCAACCAAACATATAACAACATCTTTTGTAAGTTTTCCAACATGCATTTCATCACATTTCATTTGATTTGGTGTCTAATCAATAATTATGCATTTTATTAAAATTCATTTTAATTCGATTTTAAGTGTATTTGAAGCTAGAAATTGAACTACCAAATGCTCCCCATAGGATTAGGATGATGTTTTGCAACTCAAAATTAGTATAACATATCATCTTGTCAAAATCATTAATCGCCCATAAACCCTAGTCGAATTTTATTTTTCAAAAGGCATATTGTTGATATAACTCTTAAAAACCATTTAAAACTTACTACATTACATTGTTTTAACGCTCTAAACAATCAAAGCATACTTTTCAAGTTGTTGTTAAATGGTTCATGAAGACAACATGGGCGTTTGGTTCATGAACAAACCATAACTATATGAAGTTATTTGAAACCTAAAACTAGCTTATAAGTTTTGTTAATAATACGAGAATCAATAGAGGTCATCAAGATATATAATCAATATATATATTGATATTTTTAGGATATTGTTATCTAGTTAAGGGAGCGTTTGGTTTATCTTTAAAATGATATTTTTGAAAACTAAAATTCGCATTTCAATCTTTTAAACGAGCTTATGTTGTGTCAAACTCTTACGAAATGGAAGATATATAATCTAATATATATCTAGCCTTATTTCGAAATGAATTATGATATCATATCCTTTTGATATTATACATTCTAAACGAGTTTAAAATCAAAATAAAAGGAACATCATGAAACTACTTCATTGAATATTTTTTTTTGTGTCGAAGTAGAATTTCGTTCCACATATATTACATATAATTATATATATACATATATATATATAATATATGCATGATAGTTGTTTTTATATTAATTCTATTCTTGTTGTTATTTTGTTTAGGTGAAAATGCCTAAGACCACGGTTGGTGATGTATCCAAAACCAAACAATACATTCCAAATGTCTCTTCTACTCCCGGCATGTCTCCTTCAGTTGCATGTTTCTATCGTCCTATTGAAAATAGAAACATTCACGAAGGAAGAATTGTCGACCCATCTTTCTATGAATCTGATGACACAGAACGAATGTTCTCCAATATTCGTTTTGAATGTCTTTTTCAAATCAACGAACCTATCATTCCTCGTTTTATTCTCGAGTTCTATAGCCAAGTGACGGTGCAAACCGATCCCTATGGTCATCTCCTCATTTCCTTCATGATTCAAAATCAATTCATCACTCTTACTCTTGCTCAATTTGGGCAAATTCTTAGAATCCCATTCAACGGCCAAGCCGTTTTCTCAAATGAATGGGATCTTTCCACTCTTGAAAGAAATCGTCCTCAGGATGGCCCCTACTATTCTGAGATTCCTAGTCCTGAAGACATTCATCGAATGCTTGAACTAGAACGTCGTACGACTAGTCGAGTGATCAAGTCGAAGAATGTCGACATTCATGCTAATCAAATCCTCCTCAAAGAGCTAAGCCCCGACATGAAGAAGTGGGAAGAACTCATTCGCGAGAATGCGTTTGGTACGGGTGGTCACCGTGATCATGTCACGGCGAGCATTGCCCACATGCTTTACTGTGTTATTGCTGAAGAGCAATACAATTTGGCTTATCTCTTTGTTCATCGAATAATGTCCGCCAAAAACACCCCAAATGCCAATCTTCCTTATGGTATGTTTCTCACACGACTTTATCGTTATGTGATGGAACATTACCCACATCTTCAAAGAGACTACTACGTTCATATCCTTCCCACTTTGAATCAACTTACTTGTGTTCGTACTCGTCGTCCTCGTAGTGACAAAGGAAAATCTCGTGTTCCTTTGTACTCTAGGGGCCGTGGTTCTACATCTCATCGTGATGACAATGATGATGAGGATGAAAACACCTCACGTATTAGTACTCCATCCCCCACGACCTTTGTTGATGATCTTCCTGATCTTGATTACTCCGAATATTCAGTTCCTCTTCCTCACGAACGTACCGATGAACTTCTCTTCACTCGCCAAACCTCCATCATCAATCAACAACAACAAATGCATGAAGAGATGCGAGGAGGATTCAAATCCGTTGGGAAGATGTTTAGGAAGATGCTTGGAAAGAAGAAGAAGTAGAAGATTTTGACGTATTGCTATTTGTTACTACTTGTTTTTATTTGACACTTGTATGGTTTGCTACTTGTCCGACTTATTCGAAAATACTTGTGTTAGCTCTTGTTTATCTCTTGAATAATTTTTAGTCTTTGAATAATTATCATGCTATGCTATGCTTCTTTTCAATTATGGACTATAATATGTTAATTTGCATGCAAAATTTGGTTATACATATATGTTTATATATCATCATTCCTAGTGTATATGCTTCTAATAGAGCTTGCTGGAAAAACAAACTTGAAAAATGGCCAAATTCTGCAAATTTTGGGTTTCTGGTCGTCTGGGAAAACACCAGATGGGCGGCCCCCTTAATTCCCTAGGCGGTCCCCTTAATGATTAAGGGGGCCGGCATACAATTAAGGGGACCGGCCATCTGGAACTGGGTTTACTGTATTCTTTTGCATCTTGTGAATCCTTTCTCTAGTTTCAGCTACCATTTCCCATTTTGACCCAACTGATTTTAGAATCTCTTTCAACCATTTCAAACACTTACCTAAATCACCCACTTCCATACTATAAATTCCCTCCATTATCACCATTCTTCATCTCATCATTCATCATATCATCATGACTCCTCCAAGCACCTCAAACTCCAAAACCTCCAAGAAACAAAAACTTGTGGTCATCCCCCCAAAATAACTCTTCATTGACTTAACAAATGAAGACAACAAAACACCATCACCTCCACCCAAATGCTCATCCCCAAGTGCACCCAATGCACCATCTAAAACACCTTCCACTCATGGAACTTCTTCATCATCCATACCCTCAACCTCATCAATCAATGACTACATCAACTTACACTTGTCACCACAAGTATCATCACCACTTCCTACACAAGAACCCATGTCTACTCATCTTACCATCTCACTTTCACCAACAACACCACTTGGTGTTCATCTCTCATCACCACAAATTACACCACCATTCTTTGCCAATCCCGTACCTTGGAGGCTACTTGAATCCCATGGGGATACTTGTCTTTGTTGCATCCATAACCGCACGGTCATCTTTGGCCTTAGAGATGAAATTCAATATATGTTTTCATATATTGAACATTTGCTTACCCACCCACCACCACCACCAACTCCACCATCCTCTCCAATAATCCCTCCACCACAATTCTCACCCATTACTCCACCATCACCATCATGCTCTCCAAATTAAGCATATGATATGCTTAATAAATAAAGCCTTTACCATCCCTTTTCCTTGCAAGCTCTATGAAGTCCATGTACCCTTTGCATGATGATGTATTTCTATTGTTGTTAGCTTATGTAATTGCTAATATCTTGTACTCTTCATTACTTGTACTTGTATTGTTGTGTCTTGACACAACCATTGCACTAATATGAATGCTTCTTTCTTTCCTTATTACATTATATTTGTGTGCATGTCTATACTTGTGCATCTAATATTTTTGTTTTGCAAGCATTCCATAGCTCGTTCTCTTGGTGCCCCCAAACGAGGGGGAGTACACATCAAGGGAGAGTTTCTACCCGTCAAAATTTTCACGAATGAAAACTTGTCGGCATAACCTTTTTGATGTTACAAAAAGGGGGAGAAGTACATATAAACTCACTAAAATACTTGTTTAAAAACTAATTTTTGAGTTAATGAGTTTAAGTTTTGTAATCATCAAAAAGGGGGAGATTTTTTATATAAATAATGTTTGTGAATGTTATTAATATTTCTCAATAAACCTATGTTTTGATAATCACAAAACTTAAATCAAATTAAGTCAAGAATAAGACATAAACAAGTATTTGGTGACAAATATTTACCTCTACATCTTATATCACTCAAGGTATGCATAAACTTAGTAACTTATGCATTACATGATCAAAGGAAATTTTATATTAATACATAACATTATATAAAATGATTTTAACATTTTATATATATTTGTAAATCATTTTTGGTAAAGCTTTATTAAACCACAAAAATATGATTTCAAATTTCCAACCAAAAAGGGCAAATTTTATCCAGAAAAACTTTTCAAACGTTCAGGAGGGCGGCCCCCTTAATTTTACTAGGCGGCCCCCTTAATCATTAAGGGGACCGGCCTATAATTAAGGGGACCGGCACGCTCCCGAACAGTATTTTCTGGCCCTATAAATATTGGATCATTCCACATATTTTTCTCACCTTTTTGCACTATAAACTTTCTGATCCAATCTTCTTCTCTAGATCTAAAATCCTTTGATCATATATTTCATAAGTCTTTGTTTCCAAGTGATCCAAAGCTTCATCCATTCAAGTGCAAGAAGAAGAACACTTCTCTACATCCATCTTATTGTAGTGGTGTTGTGTATAGCTAGTTTCTTATAGTACTGGTGATAGTTAATTGTTAAGGTGTTGTGTATATTCGTTAATTGTAGAATCTTGGTGTGTTGTAAACTAGTTTAGTAGTTGTGACTTAGTTGTGCATAGAAGAAGGTGTGAAGATTGACAAGGTGTGAAGACGGTGTGAAGTCTTGAAGAAGGTGTGAAGGTGTGAAGATCACGTGGTGTGATATTTGGTGTGAGATTGGTTCTAGCTACGATTAGAACTCGACATTTAGCTTAGTGTCGTTAACTTGTGTAAGCCAAGGTGTGTAAGGTTTCTCCACCATAAGGAGTTTGTTGACATAGTGAAGAAAATTCTCGAGTGTGGTACTCGGGGAGTGGAGTAGGGCAAGGAAGGTGTCCTTATAGCCGAACCACTATAAATTCACGTGTTGTGGTTTGATCTTTCTAACTCTATCTTTTCTTCATTATATTTCAATACTTTCAATATTAGTTTAGACTTGCTTATATTGGTTGTTGCTTGAATTCACTTAAGATCGAATCGAAAGTTTTTATAACCTACAAAATATTTTGGAAATAAATTTAAAAAGGACATAAAACTATTCAACCCCCCCCCCCCCCCTCTAGTTTTCCACATCATCCAATTGAGAGAAGTGCTTGCTCTTGTTCTGCTCCATGTACTTCAGCCCCCATAACCAAGTGGACTTGTACTGATCAAAAGCAGAACGCTCTTGGTTCACTTGAGCAAATAGGGACATCTTCTCATCAGCGAGCTTCTTAGCATGCGCATTTGTTGACTCTACTGCAGCATGAGCACTAGCCAACTGCGCCTTCAGTAGCGCTATGATGCGTGGGAATCGCACCTTGCTTTACCTCTCGAGGGATCTCGAGAAGCTTACAACCCCCACCAGGCAGTGTACCTGATCGTTGTAGTATAGTATAGTGACAAGTACCGGGGGATTGATCGTTCAGCTTAGGAATAGTGTCGCTAGGATTAGAAAACCTAATTAATAGTTCTAAAGGTGAGAGATGATTATTTTTGTATTTTTATATTTTTATAAAAGCAAGTAAAATCTCGGGTTTTGGAAGAGTGGGCGGAATTAGTTGCTAATCAACTAACCCAAAACTAAAATGCAATCAAAATAAAATAATAAAAATGAAAATAAACTAAATTATACTAAGGTTGTGAGCAGTGGTTGGAGAAATTGTGTTTACTTAGACTTCACTACTCCCTAGATATCTTTTACACGTTAATTACTTGTTACACTTGTATGGATGACGGATTGTATTCCTTAATACCATTCGTGGGGTGGCATACATAACTCCCCAACTCTATGAGCTCTTATCTCCTCCTACACCATGACCCAGCACAACTATAGGGATTGTAAACAGTGGCTCATGCATTAAATACAACCAATAAAGACCTAGTACGCCTCGGTTCATGTTTCTTAAGACGTTCAAGCATGTTACCATTTGGAGATCTGCCAGTTTTCTTAAGCCTAACATATAATATCATTTATCCAAAACAAGAATAGACAAGTAATCAACACATAATCAACATCTAGGTTTCATTAGATCTAAGCAAACACAAAAGAGATCTAGCCTAGCATAGTAGAATTGAGACAAGAACAAGAGATAAACAACCAACACATAGACATATTGATTGAATTGAAAGTACACTTATCTCAATTACAATGCAAGGTCTCAAGGGTTTGGAACCCTTGAAAAACCTGTAAAAGAGGCACCAAAATCGTCTTTAGGGTTTCACCAAAACTTCTCCTTTTTTAATGAAAAAAACTAGAAAACTATATATAGGAAAAGTAGGCTGACGGCGTCAAGAGTTACTTGTGACGTCGTCACCTCGCCGCCATATACTTCCTCGGACGGCCTTGATCCACTTATGACGGCCTATGTGACGCCGTCACCGACCACGGTATTTTATTCTTGCCACTTTGACGCCGTCATGAAGCCTTCTGACGCCGTCACCACCCACGGTGTTTAATTCCTCATGTCTGACGCCGTCAAGATGGTAGTCTTGACGCCGTCACCTTGTATCTTCAGCATAGAAATTTGGTACTTTGCCGTTTTCTTCACTTTTATGCTCCAAAAACGTCCAAAATGGTTTCTTTTCCAGAATTCACTCTCCAAACACCTAAAATCATAAAAGGAACGATTTAGGGCAATATTTGATCAAATAAAGTCGGATTCGGGCTTAAATGACCCCCTAAAAACGGATCATTTTTCGCCTCATCATATACCCTTACACTTGAGATTTGCTTGTCCTCAAGCAAATGCGCTTTTATTCTACTCAAAAGACAAGTTAGGGGTCATTTAACACTAATATAAAAGTAATTACAACAAATAATCGTTCCACTAAAGACCAATAGACAAGCACGGAGGTCATACACTAGCACCTCACAAATAGTGTTTAGACACTCACATCTCGCGGGTGTAATAAAGTAATATAACATTATGGAAATGGAAGATATCTCTCACTACCTGTCATAGCAAAATAGATTACCATAGGCTTGGGAAAGGATCAAACCTCCACCACATGGCGTAAGCACCTAGGATAAACCATCAAAGAGGTCTTTTAAAGGGTTATAACGTTAGGTGTAGGGATATGAATTACACGGTTTTGTTGGATAAAGGAAATTTTACTGGTGGCGAGTTAACAATCTTGGTTAATTACATGTACAAGATGGCGTTGCTAAGCCAAGACTAGACTCGACTTAGGCTAATAAATGAAAAATAACAAAAAACATAAAATGAACATAGAATGAAACGGGATGGTAGTCCGTATGTTTTTTCTCTTTTTCTTTTCTATTTTTTTTTTCTTTTTCTAGATTTTTTCAATTTTTTTTTTTTTTTTCATACACTCTTACCCTACCATCCAAAATAATACATCATAGGGGTATAAACGTTCCCCTTACACTTGAATCTTTACATACTTTACATTTAACTATTCTAATGACTCGAATTAAGAAAATCAAAACACTTGGAGCACTTTTAAGATTAACGTATACATGGGGGTAATAATATGATGTTCTTCCCCATTACTCCATAAAATAAGTACTTACCCATGAGTCCCAATCGTCCCAAAACAATATGTACAAGGATATGACTCGACTTAGCAACCATGTAATCAATTAGATAGTTAACTTAGGGTTTAACAAATAACAATAATGCACTAAAAATGAGCGCATACACGGAAGGCTAAGGCGATTTGGTTGTTCATTTAAGTGGGGTGTAACAAATTCTTCCTTTAAGTAAAATGCTTAAAGTTAGAAACGAAAAGATAGGCTCGGAGGGGTGTACTAGGGGTTTCGTGTACTAAAAATGAGTACAACGCTAAGGGTGTGGGAAAAATTAGTTGACTTAACTAGCCAAGTAATATGACTTAAATGGTCAAGTAATTATGATACGGGTTTAACACAAGGGTGATCCTAATGCCTCTTATCATGTAGTAAATCCTACCACACGAATGTAGTCTCACTAGCGGTCTCGGGATGCATCACTAACGCAAGTTCTAGAATCTAAATGCTACCGGTACACTCATAAGCACTAATAATAAATGCTTTTCCTATCAAATCTAAAGGCGAACCTCACATTTTTGGGTGGAAAATTTTTCTGAATATACGGTTATGTGCTAGTCATACAATCTCCTATCCATGAGACGCTTGCAATGGCTAAAGTTTCACTCCTAAATGTTGTAAAAAATTTTAAATTTGGCGCTAAAATTACACTAACAAGTATTTCTCGTAGTTTTATTACACATCTACTATCAAACAAAACAAACTCAAGCGAAAGTGCATATGTAAGGTATCATCTTTTTACCCTCCCCTTACACTTAGGATGAACATTGTCCCCAATGTTCAAGTAAAGAATGTAAAAGTTAAGAGGTAAAGAGAATGAAATCAAATACTCCCCTGATTTGCTCGGTATGGATTATAGGTTGGCCAGGTTAAATCTTCCTCCAAGAAAACGAACCATCAAAGCTTCCCTTCCAGAATATAAATCATCTTCTTGTCATAAATAACCTGTAAATCCTGACAACAATAGACAAGGCAACCTCACGTAAAATCGGCGGCATCCTATATAAGTTACTAAATCCTAGAAAGCAAAGTAAGATATAATGCTTGTGGAATGAAGTTTGCAGATTTCCTGGAGATTATAAAACTTAATAATTCACAAAAACCATAAGACTCCGTTAGAAAAACAAAACCGGTAAAATTTCCAGATTTTAACTCCTGACGCCGTCAAGAGCAATACTCTGACGCCGTCAGAATGGACCTGCAGAAATTCTTATGTTAAGTTTCCGGAAAATTTCTGGAAAAACTTTGTCCAACTTCCTGGAAAATCTTGCAAAACTTCATTATGACTCAATACAAGCATTTGACTCTAACAAATACGAATATACATGTTCATTTAAAATTGTGGAGAATCATGATCGGTTTGTTTCTTTAAAACACATTTGGGGTTTTCCCTTACACTTATCTTTTGCAAAAATACCTTTAGGTTGAAGTTAAGACTAGGCCAAACAACATAATAAAGTATTTCCACATTTTAGTTGAGAAACATGATCAACCAACAATAAAAATAAAACATGCATACGGAAGCAAATAACAAACAAACAATTAAAATCACACAAAACATGGGTTGCCTCCCAAGAAGCGCTTTTCTTTATTTACGAGTCTTGTAGCTAGACTCAAAGTCATGGGTTACTACGTGACTTTATCATTGGTTCCACTCTCCGATTGTAAGTATTCCTTGTAGAAACCAATCACCTTTTTCTCAATCGCCCCCATAATCATTTGGGCAAATTCTTCATCAACTTTATACCTTGGTCCAAGGGCCAAGCAATCCTTGTAGTAAAGACTCCTTTTTTCCCATACATAATCCATGCCCTTTTTCTTATCCTCCTCATCAATATCCTCAAAAGCACCAACGTTGTCCTGATCAAGACGAGATATAAAGCGAAATTCTTTCATCTTATTGGGCATCCTATAGGTGATACTATCGGTGTTACTTGTGAATCGGATCGTACCTTCTATCTCATCATATTCTAACTTAGACTCCTCAACAAATGGTTTGCCAAACACAACATTGGATAATCGACAATCAATGACATTAGCAAGATCCTCCACAATCATAAAGTCGGTAACAAAAGTGAAATTACCAACAAAGACACGTAAACCTTTAACTCTCCCGACAAAGTTACAAACTCCACCGGGGTACTTGGGATCCCTTCTAGGTTCGAGTCTTGTGTTCACTATATCATTATAAACCGTTGAGGACATAATGTTGATTGGAGATTTAAAGTCAATGTAGGCATTGCTAATGTGTCTATATCCAATCATACATGGTATCTTAGCATTCTTAGGATCGCCTCTCTTGATCTTAGGTTCAATCATGGTGAAGGGAGATCGCGGGTTATCAATAAGATTATTATAGTATGCAATCTCCTCCTTAGTGGGGTATAGATTAAAGTAGTCGTTAAGCCTCGGATCCATTTCCTCATCTTCTAGTCTCTTAACAGTACTCACAAAGTCATTAGGCCCTAGGTCCTTATTTGAATACAAGGCGGTTGCTAGGTCGCTAAATGTATGTTCGAGTTCAATCTTGATCAACCTATTAAGCTCTCTAAGCTCCCTAATCTCACTCTCAATTTGTTCACGTAACACAGCCACTTCACTAGGGGAAAGGGGTGGATTCGCGTTTTCCATAATGGTCAATGGAATAGTCAATGAGGTTAGTTTACTAACAGAGGCACAAAGAAATAAGATAGACTAAAGAAGACCTAAAAAAAATAAAAATAAAAATTCTTACTAGAAAGGAATCTAGCAAGTAGACCTAATAAAAAGAAATCCTAACCTAGACAATAACTATTCTCCGGGCTGCGGCGCCAAAAACTTGATGCGTGGGAATCGCACCTTGCTTTACCTCTCGAGGGATCTCGAGAAGCTTACAACCCCCACCAGGCAGTGTACCTGATCGTTGTAGTATAGTATAGTGACAAGTACCGGGGGATTGATCGTTCAGCTTAGGAATAGTGTCGCTAGGATTAGAAAACCTAATTAATAGTTCTAAAGGTGAGAGATGATTATTTTTGTATTTTTATATTTTTATAAAAGCAAGTAAAATCTCGGGTTTTGGAAGAGTGGGCGGAATTAGTTGCTAATCAACTAACCCAAAACTAAAATGCAATCAAAATAAAATAATAAAAATGAAAATAAACTAAATTATACTAAGGTTGTGAGCAGTGGTTGGAGAAATTGTGTTTACTTAGACTTCACTACTCCCTAGATATCTTTTACACGTTAATTACTTGTTACACTTGTATGGATGACGGATTGTATTCCTTAATACCATTCGTGGGGTGGCATACATAACTCCCCAACTCTATGAGCTCTTATCTCCTCCTACACCATGACCCAGCACAACTATAGGGATTGTAAACAGTGGCTCATGCATTAAATACAACCAATAAAGACCTAGTACGCCTCGGTTCATGTTTCTTAAGACGTTCAAGCATGTTACCATTTGGAGATCTGCCAGTTTTCTTAAGCCTAACATATAATATCATTCATACAAAACAAGAATAGACAAGTAATCAACACATAATCAACATCTAGGTTTCATTAGATCTAAGCAAACACAAAAGAGATCTAGCCTAGCATAGTAGAATTGAGACAAGAACAAGAGATAAACAACCAACACATAGACATATTGATTGAATTGAAAGTACACTTATCTCAATTACAATGCAAGGTCTCAAGGGTTTGGAACCCTTGAAAAACCTGTAAAAGAGGCACTAAAATCGTCTTTAGGGTTTCACCAAAACTTCTCCTTTTTTAATGAAAAAAACTAGAAAACTATATATAGGAAAAGTAGGCTGACGGCGTCAAGAGTTACTTGTGACGCCGTCACCTCGCCGCCATATACTTCCTCGGACGGCCTTGATCGACTTATGACGGCCTATGTGACGCCGTCACCGACCACGGTATTTTATTCTTGCCACTTTGACGCCGTCATGAAGCCTTCTGACGCCGTCACCACCCACGGTGTTTAATTCCTCATGTCTGACGCCGTCAAGATGGTAGTCTTGACGCCATCACCTTGTATCTTCAGCATGGAAATTTGATACTTTGCCGTTTTCTTCACTTTTATGCTCCAAAAACGTCCAAAATGGTTTCTTTTCCAGAATTCACTCTCCAAACACCTAAAATCACAAAAGGAACGATTTAGGGCAATATTTGATCAAATAAAGTCGGATTCGGGCTTAAATGACCCCCTAAAAACGGATCATTTTTCGCCTCATCATATACCCTTACACTTGAGATTTGCTTGTCCTCAAGCAAATGCGCTTTTATTCTACTCAAAAGACAAGTTAGGGGTCATTTAACACTAATATAAAAGTAATTACAACAAATAATCGTTCCACTAAAGACCAATAGACAAGCACGGAGGTCATACACTAGCACCTCACAAATAGTGTTTAGACACTCACATCTCTCGGGTGTAATAAAGTAATATAACATTATGGAAATGGAAGATATCTCTCACTACCTGTCATAGCAAAATAGATTACCATAGGCTTGGGAAAGGATCAAACCTCCACCACATGGCGTAAGCACCTAGGATAAACCATCAAAGAGGTCTTTTAAAGGGTTATAACGTTAGGTGTAGGGATATGAATTACACGGTTTTGTTGGTAAAGGAAATTTTACTGGTGACGAGTTAACAATCTTGGTTAATTACATGTACAAGATGGCGTTGCTAAGCCAAGACTAGACTCGACTTAGGCTAATAAATGAAAAATAACAAAAAACATAAAATGAACATAGAATGAAACGGGATGGTAGTCCGTATGTTTTTTCTCTTTTTCTTTTCTATTTTTTTTTCTTTTTCTAGATTTTTTCAATTTTTTTTTTTTTTTTTTTTCATACACTCTTACCCTACCATCCAAAATAATACATCATAGGGGTATAAACGTTCCCCTTACTCTTGAATCTTTACATACTTTACATTTAACTATTCTAATGACTCGAATTAAGAAAATCAAAACACTTGGAGCACTTTTAAGATTAACGTACATATGGGGGTAATAATATGATGTTCTTCCCCATTACTCCATAAAATAAGTACTTACCCATGAGTCCCAATCGTCCCAAAACAATATGTACAAGGATATGACTCGACTTAGCAACCATGTAATCAATTAGATAGTTAACTTAGGGTTTAACAAATAACAATAATGCACTAAAAATGAGTGCATACACGGAAGGCTAAGGCGATTTGGTTGTTCATTTAAGTGGGGTGTAACAAATTCTTCCTTTAAGTAAAATGCTTAAAGTTAGAAACGAAAAGATAGGCTCGGAGGGGTGTACTAGGGGTTTCGTGTACTAAAAATGAGTACAACGCTAAGGGTGTGGGAAAAATTAGTTGACTTAACTAGCCAAGTAATATGACTTAAATGGTCAAGTAATTATGATACGGGTTTAACACAAGGGTGATCCTAATGCCTCTTATCATGTAGTAAATCCTACCACACGAATGTAGTCTCACTAGCGGTCTCGGGATGCATCACTAACGCAAGTTCTAGAATCTAAATGCTACCGGTACACTCATAAGCACTAATAATAAATGCTTTTCCTATCAAATCTAAAGGCGAACCTCACATTTTTGGGTGGAAAATTTTTCTGAATATACGGTTATGTGCTAGTCATACAATCTCCTATCCATGAGACGCTTGCTATGGCTAAAGTTTCACTCCTAAATGTTGTAAAAAATTTTAAATTTGGCGCTAAAATTACACTAACAAGTATTTCTCGTAGTTTTATTACACATCTACTATCAAACAAAACAAACTCAAGCGAAAGTGCATATGTAAGGTATCATCTTTTTACCCTCCCCTTACACTTAGGATGAACATTGTCCCCAATGTTCAAGTAAAGAATGTAAAAGTTAAGAGGTAAAGAGAATGAAATCAAATACTCCCCTGATTTGCTCGGTATGGATTATAGGTTGGCCAGGTTAAATCTTCCTCCAAGAAAACGAACCATCAAAGCTTCCCTTCCAGAATAAAAATCATCTTCTTGTCATAAATAACCTGTAAATCCTGACAACAATAGACAAGGCAACCTCACGTAAAATCGGCGGCATCCTATATAAGTTACTAAATCCTAGAAAGCAAAGTAAGATATAATGCTTGTGGAATGAAGTTTGCAGATTTCCTGGAGATTATAAAACTTAATAATTCACAAAAACCATAAGACTCCGTTAGAAAAACAAAACCGGTAAAATTTCCAGATTTTAACTCCTGACGCCGTCAAGAGCAATACTCTGACGCCGTCAGAATGGACCTGCAGAAATTCTTATGTTAAGTTTCCGGAAAATTTCTGGAAAAACTTTGTCCTACTTCCTGGAAAATCTTGCAAAACTTCATTATGACTCAATACAAGCATTTGACTCTAACAAATACGAATATACATGTTCATTTAAAATTGTGGAGAATCATGATCGGTTTGTTTCTTTAAAACACATTTGAGGTTTTCCCTTACACTTATCTTTTGCAAAAATACCTTTAGGTTGAAGTTAAGACTAGGCCAAACAACATAATAAAGTATTTCCACATTTTAGTTGAGAAACATGATCAACCAACAATAAAAATAAAACATGCATACGGAAGCAAATAACAAACAAACAATTAAAATCACACAAAACATGGGTTGCCTCCCAAGAAGCGCTTTTCTTTATTTACGAGTCTTGTAGCTAGACTCAAAGTCATGGGTTACTACGTGACTTTATCATTGGTTCCACTCTCCGATTGTAAGTATTCCTTGTAGAAACCAATCACCTTTTTCTCAATCGCCCCCATAATCATTTGGGCAAATTCTTCATCAACTTTATACCTTGGTCCAAGGGCCAAGCAATCCTTGTAGTAAAGACTCCTTTTTTCCCATACATAATCCATGCCCTTTTTCTTATCCTCCTCATCAATATCCTCAAAAGCACCAACGTTGTCCTGATCAAGACGAGATATAAAGCGAAATTCTTTCATCTTATTGGGCATCCTATAGGTGATACTATCGGTGTTACTTGTGAATCGGATCGTACCTTCTATCTCATCATATTCTAACTTAGACTCCTCAACAAATGGTTTGCCAAACACAACATTGGATAATCGACAATCAATGACATTAGCAAGATCCTCCACAATCATAAAGTCGGTAACAAAAGTGAAATTACCAACAAAGACACGTAAACCTTTAACTCTCCCGACAAAGTTACAAACTCCACCGGGGTACTTGGGATCCCTTCTAGGTTCGAGTCTTGTGTTCACTATATCATTATAAACCGTTGAGGACATAATGTTGATTGGAGATTTAAAGTCAATGTAGGCATTGCTAATGTGTCTATATCCAATCATACATGGTATCTTAGCATTCTTAGGATCGCCTCTCTTGATCTTAGGTTCAATCATGGTGAAGGGAGATCGCGGGTTATCAATAAGATTATTATAGTATGCAATCTCCTCCTTAGTGGGGTATAGATTAAAGTAGTCGTTAAGCCTCGGATCCATTTCCTCCTCTTCTAGTCTCTTAAAAGTACTCACAAAGTCATTAGGCCCTAGGTCCTTATTTGAATACAAGGCGGTTGCTAGGTCGCTAAATGTATGTTCGAGTTCAATCTTGATCAACCTATTAAGCTCTCTAAGCTCCCTAATCTCACTCTCAATTTGTTCACGTAACACAGCCACTTCACTAGGGGAAAGGGGTGGATTCGCGTTTTCCATAATGGTCAACGGAATAGTCAATGAGGTTAGTTTACTAACAGAGGCACAAAGAAATAAGATAGACTAAAGAAGACCTAAAAAAAATAAAAATAAAAAAATTCTTACTAGAAAGGAATCTAGCAAGTAGACCTAATAAAAAGAAATCCTAACCTAGACAATAACTATTCTCCGGGCTGCGGCGCCAAAAACTTGATGCGTGGGAATCGCACCTTGCTTTACCTCTCGAGGGATCTCGAGAAGCTTACAACCCCCACCAGGCAGTGTACCTGATCGTTGTAGTATAGTATAGTGACAAGTACCGGGGGATTGATCGTTCAGCTTAGGAATAGTGTCGCTAGGATTAGAAAACCTAATTAATAGTTCTAAAGGTGAGAGATGATTATTTTTGTATTTTTATATTTTTATAAAAGCAAGTAAAATCTCGGGTTTTGGAAGAGTGGGCGGAATTAGTTGCTAATCAACTAACCCAAAACTAAAATGCAATCAAAATAAAATAATAAAAATGAAAATAAACTAAATTATACTAAGGTTGTGAGCAGTGGTTGGAGAAATTGTGTTTACTGAGACTTCACTACTCCCTAGATATCTTTTACACGTTAATTACTTGTTACACTTGTATGGATGACGGATTGTATTCCTTAATACCATTCGTGGGGTGGCATACATAACTCCCCAACTCTATGAGCTCTTATCTCCTCCTACACCATGACCCAGCACAACTATAGGGATTGTAAACAGTGGCTCATGCATTAAATACAACCAATAAAGACCTAGTACGCCTCGGTTCATGTTTCTTAAGACGTTCAAGCATGTTACCATTTGGAGATCTGCCAGTTTTCTTAAGCCTAACATATAATATCATTTATCCAAAACAAGAATAGACAAGTAATCAACACATAATCAACATCTAGGTTTCATTAGATCTAAGCAAACACAAAAGAGATCTAGCCTAGCATAGTAGAATTGAGACAAGAACAAGAGATAAA
Organism: Artemisia argyi; assembly: GCA_030686995.1. Classification (NCBI taxonomy): domain Eukaryota; kingdom Viridiplantae; phylum Streptophyta; class Magnoliopsida; order Asterales; family Asteraceae; genus Artemisia; species Artemisia argyi. Next base: position 263,046,694 of record CM060708.1, on the reverse strand, counting down.
CAACCAACACATAGACATATTGATTGAATTGAAAGTACACTTATCTCAATTACAATGCAAGGTCTCAAGGGTTTGGAACCCTTGAAAAACCTGTAAAAGAGGCACCAAAATCGTCTTTAGGGTTTCACCAAAACTTCTCCTTTTTTAATGAAAAAAACTAGAAAACTATATATAGGAAAAGTAGGCTGACGGCGTCAAGAGTTACTTGTGACGTCGTCACCTCGCCGCCATATACTTCCTCGGACGGCCTTGATCCACTTATGACGGCCTATGTGACGCCGTCACCGACCACGGTATTTTATTCTTGCCACTTTGACGCCGTCATGAAGCCTTCTGACGCCGTCACCACCCACGGTGTTTAATTCCTCATGTCTGACGCCGTCAAGATGGTAGTCTTGACGCCGTCACCTTGTATCTTCAGCATAGAAATTTGGTACTTTGCCGTTTTCTTCACTTTTATGCTCCAAAAACGTCCAAAATGGTTTCTTTTCCAGAATTCACTCTCCAAACACCTAAAATCATAAAAGGAACGATTTAGGGCAATATTTGATCAAATAAAGTCGGATTCGGGCTTAAATGACCCCCTAAAAACGGATCATTTTTCGCCTCATCATATACCCTTACACTTGAGATTTGCTTGTCCTCAAGCAAATGCGCTTTTATTCTACTCAAAAGACAAGTTAGGGGTCATTTAACACTAATATAAAAGTAATTACAACAAATAATCGTTCCACTAAAGACCAATAGACAAGCACGGAGGTCATACACTAGCACCTCACAAATAGTGTTTAGACACTCACATCTCGCGGGTGTAATAAAGTAATATAACATTATGGAAATGGAAGATATCTCTCACTACCTGTCATAGCAAAATAGATTACCATAGGCTTGGGAAAGGATCAAACCTCCACCACATGGCGTAAGCACCTAGGATAAACCATCAAAGAGGTCTTTTAAAGGGTTATAACGTTAGGTGTAGGGATATGAATTACACGGTTTTGTTGGATAAAGGAAATTTTACTGGTGGCGAGTTAACAATCTTGGTTAATTACATGTACAAGATGGCGTTGCTAAGCCAAGACTAGACTCGACTTAGGCTAATAAATGAAAAATAACAAAAAACATAAAATGAACATAGAATGAAACGGGATGGTAGTCCGTATGTTTTTTCTCTTTTTCTTTTCTATTTTTTTTTTCTTTTTCTAGATTTTTTCAATTTTTTTTTTTTTTTTTCATACACTCTTACCCTACCATCCAAAATAATACATCATAGGGGTATAAACGTTCCCCTTACACTTGAATCTTTACATACTTTACATTTAACTATTCTAATGACTCGAATTAAGAAAATCAAAACACTTGGAGCACTTTTAAGATTAACGTATACATGGGGGTAATAATATGATGTTCTTCCCCATTACTCCATAAAATAAGTACTTACCCATGAGTCCCAATCGTCCCAAAACAATATGTACAAGGATATGACTCGACTTAGCAACCATGTAATCAATTAGATAGTTAACTTAGGGTTTAACAAATAACAATAATGCACTAAAAATGAGCGCATACACGGAAGGCTAAGGCGATTTGGTTGTTCATTTAAGTGGGGTGTAACAAATTCTTCCTTTAAGTAAAATGCTTAAAGTTAGAAACGAAAAGATAGGCTCGGAGGGGTGTACTAGGGGTTTCGTGTACTAAAAATGAGTACAACGCTAAGGGTGTGGGAAAAATTAGTTGACTTAACTAGCCAAGTAATATGACTTAAATGGTCAAGTAATTATGATACGGGTTTAACACAAGGGTGATCCTAATGCCTCTTATCATGTAGTAAATCCTACCACACGAATGTAGTCTCACTAGCGGTCTCGGGATGCATCACTAACGCAAGTTCTAGAATCTAAATGCTACCGGTACACTCATAAGCACTAATAATAAATGCTTTTCCTATCAAATCTAAAGGCGAACCTCACATTTTTGGGTGGAAAATTTTTCTGAATATACGGTTATGTGCTAGTCATACAATCTCCTATCCATGAGACGCTTGCAATGGCTAAAGTTTCACTCCTAAATGTTGTAAAAAATTTTAAATTTGGCGCTAAAATTACACTAACAAGTATTTCTCGTAGTTTTATTACACATCTACTATCAAACAAAACAAACTCAAGCGAAAGTGCATATGTAAGGTATCATCTTTTTACCCTCCCCTTACACTTAGGATGAACATTGTCCCCAATGTTCAAGTAAAGAATGTAAAAGTTAAGAGGTAAAGAGAATGAAATCAAATACTCCCCTGATTTGCTCGGTATGGATTATAGGTTGGCCAGGTTAAATCTTCCTCCAAGAAAACGAACCATCAAAGCTTCCCTTCCAGAATATAAATCATCTTCTTGTCATAAATAACCTGTAAATCCTGACAACAATAGACAAGGCAACCTCACGTAAAATCGGCGGCATCCTATATAAGTTACTAAATCCTAGAAAGCAAAGTAAGATATAATGCTTGTGGAATGAAGTTTGCAGATTTCCTGGAGATTATAAAACTTAATAATTCACAAAAACCATAAGACCCCGTTAGAAAAACAAAACCGGTAAAATTTCCAGATTTTAACTCCTGACGCCGTCAAGAGCAATACTCTGACGCCGTCAGAATGGACCTGCAGAAATTCTTATGTTAAGTTTCCGGAAAATTTCTGGAAAAACTTTGTCCAACTTCCTGGAAAATCTTGCAAAACTTCATTATGACTCAATACAAGCATTTGACTCTAACAAATACGAATATACATGTTCATTTAAAATTGTGGAGAATCATGATCGGTTTGTTTCTTTAAAACACATTTGGGGTTTTCCCTTACACTTATCTTTTGCAAAAATACCTTTAGGTTGAAGTTAAGACTAGGCCAAACAACATAATAAAGTATTTCCACATTTTAGTTGAGAAACATGATCAACCAACAATAAAAATAAAACATGCATACGGAAGCAAATAACAAACAAACAATTAAAATCACACAAAACATGGGTTGCCTCCCAAGAAGCGCTTTTCTTTATTTACGAGTCTTGTAGCTAGACTCAAAGTCATGGGTTACTACGTGACTTTATCATTGGTTCCACTCTCCGATTGTAAGTATTCCTTGTAGAAACCAATCACCTTTTTCTCAATCGCCCCCATAATCATTTGGGCAAATTCTTCATCAACTTTATACCTTGGTCCAAGGGCCAAGCAATCCTTGTAGTAAAGACTCCTTTTTTCCCATACATAATCCATGCCCTTTTTCTTATCCTCCTCATCAATATCCTCAAAAGCACCAACGTTGTCCTGATCAAGACGAGATATAAAGCGAAATTCTTTCATCTTATTGGGCATCCTATAGGTGATACTATCGGTGTTACTTGTGAATCGGATCGTACCTTCTATCTCATCATATTCTAACTTAGACTCCTCAACAAATGGTTTGCCAAACACAACATTGGATAATCGACAATCAATGACATTAGCAAGATCCTCCACAATCATAAAGTCGGTAACAAAAGTGAAATTACCAACAAAGACACGTAAACCTTTAACTCTCCCGACAAAGTTACAAACTCCACCGGGGTACTTGGGATCCCTTCTAGGTTCGAGTCTTGTGTTCACTATATCATTATAAACCGTTGAGGACATAATGTTGATTGGAGATTTAAAGTCAATGTAGGCATTGCTAATGTGTCTATATCCAATCATACATGGTATCTTAGCATTCTTAGGATCGCCTCTCTTGATCTTAGGTTCAATCATGGTGAAGGGAGATCGCGGGTTATCAATAAGATTATTATAGTATGCAATCTCCTCCTTAGTGGGGTATAGATTAAAGTAGTCGTTAAGCCTCGGATCCATTTCCTCATCTTCTAGTCTCTTAACAGTACTCACAAAGTCATTAGGCCCTAGGTCCTTATTTGAATACAAGGCGGTTGCTAGGTCGCTAAATGTATGTTCGAGTTCAATCTTGATCAACCTATTAAGCTCTCTAAGCTCCCTAATCTCACTCTCAATTTGTTCACGTAACACAGCCACTTCACTAGGGGAAAGGGGTGGATTCGCGTTTTCCATAATGGTCAACGGAATAGTCAATGAGGTTAGTTTACTAACAGAGGCACAAAGAAATAAGATAGACTAAAGAAGACCTAAAAAAAATAAAAATAAAAAAATTCTTACTAGAAAGGAATCTAGCAAGTAGACCTAATAAAAAGAAATCCTAACCTAGACAATAACTATTCTCCGGGCTGCGGCGCCAAAAACTTGATGCGTGGGAATCGCACCTTGCTTTACCTCTCGAGGGATCTCGAGAAGCTTACAACCCCCACCAGGCAGTGTACCTGATCGTTGTAGTATAGTATAGTGACAAGTACCGGGGGATTGATCGTTCAGCTTAGGAATAGTGTCGCTAGGATTAGAAAACCTAATTAATAGTTCTAAAGGTGAGAGATGATTATTTTTGTATTTTTATATTTTTATAAAAGCAAGTAAAATCTCGGGTTTTGGAAGAGTGGGCGGAATTAGTTGCTAATCAACTAACCCAAAACTAAAATGCAATCAAAATAAAATAATAAAAATGAAAATAAACTAAATTATACTAAGGTTGTGAGCAGTGGTTGGAGAAATTGTGTTTACTTAGACTTCACTACTCCCTAGATATCTTTTACACGTTAATTACTTGTTACACTTGTATGGATGACGGATTGTATTCCTTAATACCATTCGTGGGGTGGCATACATAACTCCCCAACTCTATGAGCTCTTATCTCCTCCTACACCATGACCCAGCACAACTATAGGGATTGTAAACAGTGGCTCATGCATTAAATACAACCAATAAAGACCTAGTACGCCTCGGTTCATGTTTCTTAAGACGTTCAAGCATGTTACCATTTGGAGATCTGCCAGTTTTCTTAAGCCTAACATATAATATCATTTATCCAAAACAAGAATAGACAAGTAATCAACACATAATCAACATCTAGGTTTCATTAGATCTAAGCAAACACAAAAGAGATCTAGCCTAGCATAGTAGAATTGAGACAAGAACAAGAGATAAACAACCAACACATAGACATATTGATTGAATTGAAAGTACACTTATCTCAATTACAATGCAAGGTCTCAAGGGTTTGGAACCCTTGAAAAACCTGTAAAAGAGGCACCAAAATCGTCTTTAGGGTTTCACCAAAACTTCTCCTTTTTTAATGAAAAAAACTAGAAAACTATATATAGGAAAAGTAGGCTGACGGCGTCAAGAGTTACTTGTGACGCCGTCACCTCGCCGCCATATACTTCCTCGGACGGCCTTGATCTACTTATGACGGCCTATGTGACGCCGTCACCGACCACGGTATTTTATTCTTGCCACTTTGACGCCGTCATGAAGCCTTCTGACGCCGTCACCACCCACGGTGTTTAATTCCTCATGTCTGACACCGTCAAGATGGTAGTCTTGACGCCGTCACCTTGTATCTTCAACATGGAAATTTGGTACTTTGCCGTTTTCTTCACTTTTATGCTCCAAAAACGTCCAAAATGGTTTCTTTTCCAGAATTCACTCTCCAAACACCTAAAATCACAAAAGGAACGATTTAGGGCAATATTTGATCAAATAAAGTCGGATTCGGGCTTAAATGACCCCCTAAAAATGGATCATTTTTTGCCTCATCACGCTATCTCTTCATCTTTCTGCGCACTGCTGCTCCCTTCACCAGCATACTTAGCCTTAAGCTGAGCAACCAACGCGGCCTGGTGCGCAGCAGCCAAGCTAAGCTCCTCTATCAGCTGCTCTGCAGGCATATCCTCACATGCCTTTGAAGGCCCATCCATCTAAGGGAGACTCGCCTCAGGTGGCGATTTCCTAGTATGCGCTACATCACCCCCTGCAGCTTCATCACTGCACGCAAAGGACAAGGATTCAAGGTTATTATATCGAGGATACGAAAAAAAAACCGAGGCATAGGTTTCATTACTTACTTGGGGGAAGGAGTTTCAGCTGTCTCCTGCGCATCGATGGATGGCGACGCATCCTCCTCTTACGACACATCCACAATAATAATGTGGCATCTTCTCTTAGATATGCCCGCGCCATTATCACCAGAAGCTTTCTTGCGCTTCTCCCCTGGCTCGCCTCCTCCTGCTCACTATCAGCCTTCAGGATCCCCATGCCCTCTGAAGAATCTGTGCGAGAGTGCTCTGGGGATGACATCCTCTGAGATGGAACACTGTGCACTGGGGTCGCCTCCAATAGTGGTGGGGAGACGTTTACCGGTTCCTCCTGTGCATACTCCATGGTGCGCCCTGCGGTGGCTTTCAAAATTGGTGTCTCACCATCTCTCAAAGGGCGCACCCCCACGGTTACTTGTGTGGGCTTCGCTAGCTTCACCACGCTGAACAGATCCATCTTTGCGCAGCAAACAACAAACAACAAACAACAACAAAAACGGAGTTACATAAAGTTACAATACAATAGAGTGCTTACACTACATTTGCGAAGGAAAGGAAGGACAAGCACCCACCCCGGTTGTCCTCATCCATAAAAGTTGGCACCTCATCAGCGCCTTGGAAGAAGTTGCGACTGATCCCCATATGCACCAAAAACTTTTCTGGGTAGGAGTTGATGGGGATGCGGTTGGCATTTATGGTCCCCGCGTCATCTACGTTGTACGTCATGGGGTTTAGGCGCTCATCCTTTGGTAACGTTCCCTAGGTATAGAACTCAAAGGTCCAAGGGAACACTATATTATCAACCCAGAAAAACCTCTCCCTCCAATTCCTAAGTGCGTCTAGCTTTTCCGTATAGCATTGAAGGCGCCCTGCGCGCTTGGAAAAGGATACCCACCCATTTGACCACATTGTATGATAAAACGCGCAGAAGAGATTGATAGTAGGGTTAATGACTTCAAAATTGGTTATCTTCGCTGCTTCTATACAGTGCAGCCGGGATATGTGAAGGCAATAATAATTGAGTACATCGCACAAGAATAATGAAATGGGCACGAGCTGATTTGCAAATTCGAAAAAGCGCGTGTATACCCCTATTTTTCCCTCAGGGAAATCAGTCGGTTGGAATTAGCAGCAACATTGGGAGTCAGACTGCCGTACCACGACGATATGGGGGTGTTCCCGGGGAATCTTGTATTCAGGTAATATAAAACTTACTTTATCAAACCTTATTGTAATAAAATTTAAAAATCATTATGAGTAGAATTTTTAGACTATTACTAAATCAGAAAGGAAGTACTTCTTCTGATATTGAAGATGAATAAGATCATTCAAATTCTATAGAAGTATCTATAGCTAATATAGAAAATAGTCTACATAATTGGAATATACCTAGAGTAGAAATCAGAACTATATATAAACAAGGAACTTTTTATTGGTTTCAAAGTTATTCTATCAGAACTACTGAAAAAGCTATACCTTTATTAAGAAATCAACAAGAAATAAAATTATTTTCTTCTAGAGCTATACAAGAACATATAAAAAATTATAAATTTTTACATATTGGTTTAGTTCAAGTAGCTATAAAACCTATGACTAGATTAGGCATTAATGCTCCTATATGTATTGTATTAAGAGATGCTAGATTAACAAACTTTAATCAGTCATTATTAGCTTTAGGAGAATCTAATATATGTAATGGTCCAATATATTTTCAAGCTTATCCTGATTATACAATATCTTTATTTGATAAAAATATATTAGACGTTTTAACATTAAATTTACAATTAAAAGAAATTGAAATAAAAGAAGGATCTGATCCATTAGTTTTAATATATAGAGTATATTATAAGACTATGACTACCACTATAGAACCAAAATATAAAAAAAAAAATCTGTTAATGAAACTTTGCTTATAGAATCTAATTTTCAAAATTCCAATATAACTGTTCCTAAAAGGATTAAGTGGGATGAAATTATTAGAAATCAAACATGGAATTTTAAAGAAATTATAGAACCTAAACCCCTAGAAATTAATACTCAAGTAAATAATATTATAGATCATTCTAATGGTAATATAGATATAATATTTAGAAATGATAAAATAAGTTCTGCCAGACACTCATATTATATCCCTTCTACATCAACTGGTACTCCAAATCTAAGAAGAACACAATCTATGAAATTTAAAGGAGTAGATTTTAATACATCTATTCCCAAACCATTATATGAAGATGATAATACAAGTGATGATTTTATTGATCAACCTACTAGATCTGAAGTAGAATATTATAGAGAAAATTATGAGTGATACAAAAATACAATTAAGAAATAGTAAAAATCAAGAGCATATTAATAATTTAAAAAGATTATATAAACAAGAAAAATCGATAAGGTCAGAGATAAAAAATGTTAAAAATATGAAAAAAGAAAATTATACATTTGTTAGCTTTGGAAGTTTTCGAGATTATGATATAAATTGGGCTTTAAAAGTATTAAATGATAATTTAAAAATAGTATATGATAAGGTTGACATAGAAAGATCACAATTAGTTATTTGTTAATATGAGTTTATATCAATATAATCTTAAAAAAAAAGATAAATAAAACATTTTCAAGAGTCTACTTTAAGAAATAGTAAATCAATAAAAATATTTAAAGAAGAATTATTTACAGGAGAAAATGTTTTTAGTAGAAAAACACATAAAGATATGATATTAAATTTAATCTTACAAAATCTCTATTTAAAAGAAAAATTAGAACAATTAAAAAGATTAGTTTATTAAAAGATGGAAATAATAAATAATATTCCTTTTAAAATGGAAATAGAATTTTTAAAAGATGAAATGTTTAATAACTATAATAATGAAAAATTAGTATGGTATTATTTAAAATTTGATGAAAAAGAAAGAATGTTGCATAATATAGATTGGCAATCTATATATTGTTAATAATGAAGTAAATATTCCATTTTTTACATGGTTTCATCTATATAGTATAGAACAAAAAATTAATTTTTCCTTTATAGAAAAAATAGAAGTCACTACAGATGACATAAATAAAGTATATTATGACCCAAAATCTAAAAATCCTATAATAAGTTCACATCCACCTTGTCAAGATATTATAATTAAAAAAGATAATGAGGAATATATAGGACAACCCCTATCTAAACATGATAATAATGATAAGAAATCGTTATCAACAATAATATATCAGAATAATTATACAAATGAAATGTTAAATACTATAGGACAACAACTAGATAGAATAGAAAATAATAAACAATTTAGTACTTCATCGAATAATGAAAAGAATTAATCAAATATCGCGGTTTCTAGCTAACTCCGCGACACATTTAACTTTATTGTTTACATCATATTTATGTCTCAATATTGTTGATTTATCTTTTTGCCTACATGGCGCGCATACATTTATTAAAACCCACGATGGTAAAAGGATGAGTAAACCTACTAAATAACTCGTTGAGTAAGAGGGTTGCAAACCCATCAACATTGGATCACGCATCCTTGTTAAACACCTTACTCTCAAGACGTTGGAGTAAGTTCAATGCGCATCCCACGACGGATACGCAACAATGCACACTGTGCGCGTTTAACAAATTTGGAGCCAAGACTCTTGACTCCTTGATATGGTATTTGCAGTACGCTGCATGTTAACCCATACACTTGTGAATTTTTTATTCGCATATACATTAAGTTATGGACTTCATACACAATTATAAGTGATTATAGATTCTGTAATCTCTTTTAAGTACGTTTGTATAACAGTTTGATTCTTGGATGTCTTTTATGCAAAGACAAGAAACTAAGTACAAAAATTATACTACAAATATGCGTACAAATTAACTCCAATTTTATTATAAATTACGAGTTTATGCAAAAACATAGATTTAACATGCACATGTGCAACAAAATTGTTAATCTATTACAAAACAAAAAACCTACATACTATGGGAACGCTCAAGCTTTGAGTTGCCAACCAGGTGCACATCACTCTTAGCTTCTTCAATAGATCAATACCCCTGGGTGACATCGTCGCCACACTAACAGGTACTCCATCAGACCTCGGGATATGTGCTGCACCTAGTTCACAAAGGGTGGCTTTCCCCTTCACACCCTTCTTCCTAGCAAGTCTCATGGCATGGGCTTCTAGGGATTCCTTCTGAGGGATCTCCTTCTCAAGGGCAAAAGGGTTGAGAATGTCATGCGGACGTGCAAAGATAGGTACCTGCAGCTACGATACATCAGGCTTCAGGAAGTAGTCAAGTTGTGCCTCAGCGTCCTCTACTATATGCCTCGCCAAGATCAACCCCTCCATGATAACACCTATGGGGTAGTCTTGGTCATGCTCCAGTTGAGCAATATGAGGAAACTCCAACAGCTTCACCTTCTCCATGGCAGCGACAAGCTCAGCGTAGGCATCACCATTGTAACCTGGAACTTCCGCGATGGGCACCGTCAACATTTGGCTCTCGTGCAGCTCCTCTACAGCTTCCGCCATGCCACGTGCCAAGGCGCATTGAACAACATTCCCAAAGGCTTCTACAACTTCTTGGGACTTTAAAGTGCTCAACGCAGCAAGACGAAGACCATGGCTGATTAGCCACCTGCGAATAAAACACCATTCCCATTATAGACAATAATTTCAAAGGAATCAAACGCTGCAAGTTTGAAAAATACGATGGGATTCAAAGGAATCAAATGTTACATGCGCTCAGCAATGGAGGATACCAAGTGTGGGTACAGCTCCTCATCATACTCTATACTAAGCTTGCGCAGCTTCCCCTCCTGCTTCTCCAGCGCATCCTCCACAGTCTTGCGAAGCTCATCCAATTGAGAGAAGTGCTTGCTCTTGTTCTGCTCCATGTACTTCAGCCCCCATAACCAAGTGGACTTGTACTGATCAAAAGCAGAACGCTCTTGGTTCACTTGAGCAAATAGGGACATCTTCTCATCAGCGAGCTTCTTAGCATGCGCATTTGTTGACTCTACTGCGGCATGAGCACTAGCCAACTGCGCCTTCAGTAGCGCCATCTCTTCATCTTTCTGCGCACTGCTGCTCCCTTCACCAGCATACTTAGCCTTAAGCTGAGCAACCAACGCGGCCTGGTGCGCAGCAGCCAAGCTAAGCTCCTCTATCAGCTGCTCTGCAGGCATATCCTCACATGCCTTTGAAGGCTCATCCATCTGAGGGAGACTCGCCTCAGGTGGCGATTTCCTAGTATGCGCTACATCACCCCCTGCAGCTTCATCACTGCACGCAAAGGACAAGGATTCAAGGTTATTATATCGAGGATACGAAAAAAAAACCGAGGCATAGGTTTCATTACTTACTTGGGGGAAGGAGTTTCAGCTGTCTCCTGCGCATCGATGGATGGCGACGCATCCTCCTCTTACGACACATCCACAATAATAATGTGGCGTCTTCTCTTAGATATGCCCGTGCCATTATCACCAGAAGCCTTCTTGCGCTTCTCCCCTGGCTCGCCTCCTCCTGCTCACTATCAGCCTTCAGGATCCCCATGCCCTCTGAAGAATCTGTGCGAGAGTGCTCTGGGGATGACATCCTCTGAGATGGAACACTGCGCACTGGGGTCGCCTCCAATAGTGGTGGGGAGACGTTTGTCGGTTCCTCCTGTGCATACTCCATGGTGCGCCCTGCGGTGGCTTCAAAAATTGGTGTCTCACCATCTCTCAAAGGGCGCACCCCCACGGTTACTTGTGTGGGCTTCGCTAGCTTCACCACGCTGAACAGATCCATCTCTGCGCAGCAAACAACAAACAACAAACAACAAACAACAACAAAAACGGAGTTACATAAAGTTACAATATAATAGAGTGCTTACACTACATTTGCGAAGGAAAGGAAGGACAAGCACCCACCCCTGTTGTCCTCATCCAGAAAAGTTGGCACCTCATCAGCGCCTTGGAAGAAGTTGCGACTGATCCCCATATGCACCAAAAACTCTTCTGGGTAGGAGTTGATGGGGATGCGGTTGGCATTTATGATCTCCGCATCATCTACGTTGTACGTCCTGGGGTTTGGGCGCTCATCCTTTGGTAACGTTCCCTAGGTATAGAATTCAAAGGTCCAAGGGAACACTATATTATCAACCCAGAAAAACCTCTCCCTCCAATTCCTAAGTGCGTCTAGCTTTTCCGTATAGCATTGAAGGCGCCCTGCGCGCTTGGAAAAGGATACCCACCCGTTTGACCACGTTGTATGATAAAACGCGCAGAAGAGATTGATAGTAGGGTTAATGACTTCAAAATTGGTTATCTTCGCTGCGTCTATACAGTGCAGCCGGGATATTTGAAGGCAATAATAATTGAGTACATCACACAAGAATAATGAAATGGGCACGCGCTGATTCGCGAATTCGAAAAAGCGCGTGTATACCCCTATTTTTCCCTCAGGGAAATCAGCCATAGATGCGGTCGCCACCGGTACTACCGGGTGCAACACGAGGGGGATATAATAATCCGAGGTGAACTCACGAAGGTCATCCTCGGTTATATCGGAGGTAAAATCGGATAACTGGAGAACCATTCTTCAAAATTTGATGGTTTTAGATGCGCATGCGCTATTACCTTAGTATAAAGCTGATTTCTTTATTGGAGTTTGAAGAATTTAACAATGGCGGAAATGCTGTTTTACTGTGATAATCACAGTGAAACGGAAGATACCCTTTATATAGGGTTACCCATAGTCTCGGATGCTTGACATATGGATCCCACTAACTCTAATCGTGTGGCTGGGAGATCAACAGGTACAACACTTTTTCACCCACCTCCTCACGATTTCCGAGGGATACTTGGGACTAATTTGGACTAGATACACCGTATATTTCTTTTTAGAGGGAAATACTTAAAGCTTCCTCGCCACGCATTCTGGATAGTTTTTTGCTACAGTTGTTAGTCTAGCATACGCAGTTGCACCTTGCGCATACTAGACTGGGGGGACATGATGACATATAGTCCGCACTCGGGTCACGAACCCGACACTACTAATACCTAGCCCATCACGCATGGGCTATCGTGATCAAGATTTGGGTTTACAAAGGCCCAAATCCAAAATTATTATTTATGGTCTAGATATGTGATCTCTTATTTATGGGATAAGGATCAAAGACCGCATTAAGTGGGATACGCCGAAAAGTAAGGAACACGAAACCAATAAGGATTCCGTGTGTATATAAAGGGCATCTCGACCCTCATTGAGGTATCATCTAAAAACCCTAACTCTTCACTATAACCCTAAAACCGATTACTTACTCTCACGCCAGAGGATAATCGTGGGAGACAATCCCATGATAAGCCTAATGGTGTTGTTTGCTTTCTTAGTGCGCAGGTCTCAAATATTAAGATCTAATTGATACGAGAACTGGAGTCCAAACAAGGAACGCCCAATTTTTGTATCAACAACTAAAAATAATATTCGTGCTAGTCATTTCAAGCAGAATTATTTTTGTACGCCGTATTGTTTTGAAAACACTGACAATGATATTCGTGTTGATCATTTCAAGCAAATTATTTTTGTAAAAGTCAACATCTCTAAATCATTATATTCTCATTCTCATAAAAAAATCTAAACCAGTAATGACAACTTTAGTGTTGTAATCGAATTGAACGTTCAGTGAAAATTTCATGAACCGTTCGATAAAAAGTTCGTTTATTTATTAAATAAATGAACATGAACAATATTTTACGATCGTTTAGTTAAATGAATGAACATGAAAAAAATCACGTCTGTTTATTTATGTTCGTGAACATCCGATTATGCATTCATTAACGTTCATTTATTTTCATTTATTTAGTTATGTTAGTATATCATATTTTTTAATTGTATAATTTTAAAATTAGTTTGTTTAAACAAAACAACACTTATAAAACAATATTAGATGCATCATTAAATAAAGTTTATATTTGTTTCTATATGTTCGATCGTTTATGTCCGTTTAGCGTTCGTTTAGTGTCTTAATGAACGAACATAAATGAACATGAACTACTTATTTTCTTAATAAACGAACATGAACAATAAAATTCGTCTGTTTAAGCGTTCGTGTTCGTTTATTTGTCCGGTTAAAATTAAATGAATGAACATGAACAAAGTTCTATTCGTGTTCGGCCGGTTCGCTTACAGTCTTAGACAACTTAGTTAAGACCTGTCATAGTAGTGGAATGGACAACGCTGAGTTTATTTTAGGTGGTGGTATCATTACAAGTGGTTATTGTTACATGTTTCTGTGGGAAAAAAAAGGAGCAACCAATTTGCACTATTTGTTAGTACAAACTAGGAAGGAAAAAAGTATGTGTAAGCTATGTTTGTTTTTGAGTGTTGCATATGTTAAGAGTAATTATAAAATATAGTAATATACTAAAACTCAAAATTTAACGGCTTCATTAGCAAATTTTTACAGGGCCTGTTATTCCTTAATCCTCTTCCTTATTTGTCCTTCTTTTCTGTGCTGAGAATTACAAGGCCCAATAGTTAAAGGGCTTAAATTTTGTCACAATTTTATTGGTGTATGTATGTTGGTGGACAAACTATTCATGCCCCGTTTGCCCGTAATCACTTCCTAAGACGGTTTAAACTCTGTACGATAATCTTGGAAACATAAACAACCCCTTAATCTCTGTACGATGCCATGATAAAAACCATGAGTACACCAACTACGTACGATCTTAAGGATACATCTGCATAAGAAGATTCATGAACACTTCGTTTCCACCTATAACTCAAATCCAATTCGAGATGTTTCTTAAACTATACTCACATCGGATCCACAACTAAAGATGAAGAGGACGAATCATGCTAACACTTATAATTGTAGGTAAGTTATTCTGCCTTAATCAATTAACCAAACTAATAAGTTATGTTGAGATTTATATTTTTCCATTATATTGTTGCAGCATGTTGCGTCGAACACAACAATTGCTCCGGCTATGGCCACAACGTGTCCTTCCGATGGTACTTTCTTCCTTTTGTTTTCCCCTAATTTTAGATCTAAGAGTTTCATTCTATGTGATTTGTTGTGTAGCTTTTATTTTAATTTTCTTTCTTCCAGAATTTAAAGTGAAACATGTGCTTTGGTTATTACATAAGATGATATATTATGCTTGGTTTTGTTAGTATAAAACCAGACTTTTTTTTCTTATAATATGTTCGTTGTGTGTCACAGTGCAGATATGATGAAAAAAAACTGATGACTAATTGCAGATGATAAGTTCCACATTTTAATGTAAGTTTTCCCTCAAATATGTTGTTATTGATTACTTTTCATATAGATTTGAAAGACGTGTATTTTAATAGTTAAAGTTTACTGCTTTTATTGGTTTCATTTGATATTTAGTTTATTCTGCTGATTTTTATGTTTGTTTTTAGATCATTTTTTATAAAAAAAAAAATAGATGTTTATCATAAGTAATGAAAACATAAATTCGATACAAGGAATATAATGATAAAACTTATTATTGTAGCGTGAATTCTCCCTTGGAAATGACTTTTATGCTTGCAGAACTTCGTCCTCCTTGCTCCCTAATTCCTTCCTGACTTCTGTGTGTGTTAAAGTCATGTTTAAAATGCGGAATTAGGGCCTGTATTTATAGTCTCGACTTTGCTACGACGTAGCCATTAGGTCAAGCTACGCCAAAGCTTTTGTTATTTCTAACTACACCGTAGTTGATTGATCTGCTACACCCGTAGAACTCTTGTACACCAATCTACAGCGTAGCCAAATGTGGAACTACGCCGTAACTTCTTCAAGGATCACAAAATTTGTCTAAATATTGGAATGAAGATCTACGGCGTAGCTTGATTGATAGCTATGTGTCACACCTCGCCAAGGCGGAAACACGAGGGTGTAACTTCATGGATATCATCACAACACCTGGTGTCTATATAGAGAACAACTACATGCACAAAATAGAGCAAAGTATAAACACAAAATGTTGTAACAATACCCCAGAATAAAATAACCAAAACCAAATCCAAAACAATACATAAGTCCAAACATAGATGATAATTCACTTCCAATGCAACTAAGGTCTTGTCTAATCACATCCTTCTATCTTATCCTTAGAAAGCTCACCTGAAAATGATGCTTAAAACGTCAACATAATGTTGGTGAGATTCATAGGTTTAAGACACACATACACTCTCAAGGCAACCAGTTCACTGTGATTATAAAACATAGCTGGAAAAATAATTATAGTTATCATATAAGCAACATGTATTCGCAAGGCAACCAACACACATAAGGCAACCATCAGGACGACACGTGTCCTCCGCTCCAATCTTATCATCAATTAGGTCGCATGCGCGAGCAATAGGATAAGCATCCTCCCAATTGAATCCCATTTAAACCACACAGCATTATATCGAGTAGGAGTTATTACTCTCCAATTGGATACTCCCCCCAATTGGACCACACAACATTATCATCACATTATCCAATCCACATAACATTATCATCACATATAGCACTGATGAGGCGAAAAATGAACCACTTTTAGAGGGTCATTTAAGCCCGGAATTGAATTTATTTGATCAAATATTGCCCTAAATCGTTCCTTTTGTGATTTTAGGTACTTTGGGAGTGAATTATGGAAAAGAAAGCAATTCGGACGTTTTTGGAGCATAAAAGTGAAGAAAACGACAAAGACTTAATTTTCCATGCTGAGAACAGTACCTGACGGCGTCAAGAAGAAAATCATGACGGCGTCAAGAGTAAAATCCATGACGACCCAGTGAAAACCTGAAGGCGTCACAACAAGGGCGTCAAGACTATTTTTGGTGACGGCCTGCATAAGGAGTATACATGACGGCGTCAGACCCAGATTTAGGCAGTCCGATAAACTATTTGGCGGCGAGATGACGGCGTCAGAAGTTTGTTCTTGACGCCGTCACCTATCAGAATATATATATAGTTTTTTATTTTTCATTCATTAAAGGGGAACTTGTGTGGAGAAAACTAGGGCCGAACTTTGTAAACCCTAGGTCGTATTTTACAGTATTTTCAAGGGTTTTCACCCCTTGAATCCTTTCATGTTCAATTGAGATAAGTCTTCTCTTAATTCAATCAATATGTCTATGTGTTGTTTGAATATATCTTATGCTTGTCTTGATTTCAACATGCTAGGCTAGATCTATCTTGTGTTTGCTTAGATGTAATGAAACCTAGATGTTAATTATATGTTGATTACTTGTTTATGGTTGTAATGGATGAATGATTTCAATGTTAGGCTTAAGAAAACTGGCAGATCTCCATTGTGTAACATGCTTGAACGTCTTAGGAAACATGAACCGATGTGTACTAGGTTTTATTGGTTGTATTTAATGCATGAACAAATTCTAGTGATCCCATGTTAGGAGCTTCTTAGCCAGCTCGACATAGGAGTGAAGTAGGCGCTCATAGGATTGGGGAAGTAAGTACGCCACCCCATGAATGGTATTAAGGAATACAATCCGTCATCCACGCAACTATAACAAGTAATTAACCTGTAAAAGATATCTAGGGAGTAGTGAAATCTAAGTAAACACAATTCTCCCATATATTGCTCACAACTCTAGTATAATTTAGTTTATTTTCATTTCTAGTATTTTATTTTGATTGCATCTTAGTATTGGGTTAGTTGGCTAGCAACTAATTCCGCCAAACTCCTTCAAACCCGAGATTTTTATTTGCTTTTATAAAAACTAAAAAAATACAAAAAGAATCATCCCTCATCTCTAGACCTAGTCTTTAGGTTTTCTAATCCTAGCGACACTATTCCTAGCTGAATGATCAATCCCCCGGTACTTGTCATTATACTATACTACATCGATCAGGTACACTGCCTGGTGGGGGTTGTAAGCTTCTCGAGATCCCTCGAGAGGTAAAGCCTGGTGCAATCCCTACGCTATCAAGTTTTTGGCGCCGTTGCCGGGGAATAGTTATTGTCTAGGTTAGAATCTATTTTTTATTAGGTCTACCTGCTAGATTCCTTTCTAGTAAGATTTTATTTTCATTTTTAGGTTCTCTTTAGTCTATCTTATTTCTTCGTGTTGTTGTTCGTAACTCTTCGCTATCCGACATCATGGACGATGGTAACATCTTTGAACCCGTCATCCCACCACAACAAAACCCACCACTAGATAACCAACCTCTTAGGCCCCGAACCTTAGGAAAGTATTCCCGACCTAGCCACCAAGGTTACCGAAACACCATTGAGCTCACCAAAGGAGCCAATGTGACCCCCTTGCGATCCGACACCATCCGGTTGGTGCAAAGCGGATGTGCATTCCATGGACTTCATTCAGAAGATCCAAACCAACATCTCAAGGACTTCCTTAAAATCGTAGATTCTATGGACCTTGATGTTACAACTAGAGAGTCAACCCGATTACGCCTATTCCAATTCTCTCTACGTGATCAAGCTAGTCAATGGCTTGAGCGTTTACCCGCGGGATCCATCACCTCATGGGATGATCTCACCACTCGTTTCCTTGCTCAATTTTTCCCACCGGGGAGAACTACCAAGCTTAGAAATGATATCTTGATGTTCCAACAACGTCAAGGTGAAACTCTATATGAAGCATTGACTCGATTCAAGGACTTACTCCAAAAAGTCCCTCATCATAGCATAGATCTTTGGCTCCAAGTCCAAATCTTATATGACCATATCGACCTCTCCACAAGGTGAGCCATTGACCAATCGGCCGGTGGTAAGCTACGTGATCTAAGTGCGGAACAATCATGGGAACTCATAGAAGATCTTGCTCTCTATGACAACGAAAGTTGGAATGATCCCCGTGATTTGAACAAAATGGTCAAGGCAATATCTTTGCCTTCGAACAACTCTAGCACTCCCGACCGTAGGATCATGGAACTTGAGGACCAAGTCAAGTTTCTCATGAAATCTTACGAAGCTCCTAAGCCTTCAAGCCAAGTGAACAAAATCACTTCTTCATGCGAATTATGTAGTGGTCCCCATGACACTCGTGATTGTGTGGAACTCCCCGGAACAGCTTTTGCGGACTACGCATCCTCGCGTACCGACGAAGCGGGAGATAAGTGGTACACTTTCAAACCCGAGCCAAATCCTTACGGTGATTCCTACAACCCCTCTTGGAAAAATCACCCAAACCTTAGATGGAAACAAAATCAAGCCAATTCTTCCAATCCGCCTAATCGTTACCAACCAAACGGTCCACCCTCCAACCGTACTTTCAACAACAATCCTTCTAACCACTATGGTAGTACCAACAATCTTGAAGGATTGATGTCCAAGTTTATGGCGTCTCAAGAAGCTCGCATATCTAAGTTTAAAGCCGATTTCAAACAAAAGAAAAGCGAGATGACCACCAAAATTGACACATTGTTGAAAGTTCTCAATGACCGAGAAATGGGAGCACTCCCAAGCGACACAGTCAAGAACCCGAAACTAAACGTTAATTCCATATCATCAGTTTCGTCGCCCACTTCTTGTCCGCAATACTACTCGGTTAAATCAACGAGCACGTGTTTCAAACAAAACCAAATTCTTCAAAAGGACCAATCAAATAAAACACCCGATATAAAACCGGTCAAAAGCATAGTTGAAACACCTCCTACGCAAGACCTTGACGATGAATTCAAGGAGCTTTACCTTGAACGGCCCGTCATTGATGTCTTAGCCCGTGCTCCCTACTATAGTGCCCTCCTAGAAAAGTATGAGAAGTTTAAACTAGGTAAAAATGGGACCGCCTTCGTTCAAAACAAGTTGCCTAAAAAGCTTGATGATTCGGATATATTTGTTTTGCCTTGTAAGATAGGAAGATCCGAAGCTTTCAACACACTAGCCGATTTAGGGTCAAGCCTCAACTTGATTCCCTTATCCCTTTTCACCACTCTCAAGCTAGGAAAGTTAGAGGAGACGGAGGTATTGATAGGTCTAGCGGATGGGAGTATTGCCCACCCGGTTGGAATGATTAAGGATGTAGTTGTTCACGTAGGGAAGTTAACTATTTTAGCGGATTTTCACGTCCTAGACATGGTTAGTGACACTACATGCCCATTGTTGGTAGGAAGAGGATTTTTAGCAACCGCTAGCGCCATGATAGATTGTAAGGAGTCTAAGATAGCGGTAGGTGAAGGCGACACTTGGTCGGTATACGATGTTAAGAAACATAGCTACGATTGTGAGGATGAACCGTCACCACATTGGGTAGAGATGAATAGGAGACCATCTAGATATGGACCTTGGATAGAAAGAAACTTTATTGGACCTCAACGCCCATTCTATCTAGAAAAAGATTTCATCGAAAAGACACATTCGGTGGAACAACTCATAGCTAGAGATGAAGAGCAAGATCCTTTTGAGGACCCCTTAGTCTTTAGGAAGATGATTGAGTTCTTAAGCGTAATGCCTATTAATATAGAGATGAATAAGTGGAAAAGAGAGGGAGATAAGTGTAAATGGAGGTGGGACAAGCCACCGAAGGAAGGTGACGGATCATGGCATATGAAGATGACTTTGTATGATCCGGATGGAGAAAAGTTTGAAAGGTCATACCGTACTAAGAAAACCAATAGGAAGTTAAAACCAAAGTTTGATCCCAAAGATGTCCTCAATGAGGAACTCACCCGTATCACGTAGTAACCCATGACCTTGAGTCTAGCTACAAGACTCGTAAATAAAGAAAAGCGCTTCTTGGAAGGCAACCCATGTTTTGTGTGATTTTTATTTTGTTTGTTTGTTATTTGCTTCCGTATGCATGCTTTATTTTTATTGTTGGTAGATCATGTTTCAAAACTAAAATAGTGAAAATACTTTACTTTTTTGTTTGACTTAGTCTTAACTTCACCCAAAGGTATTTTTGCAAAAGATAAGTGTAAGGGGAAACCCCAAATATGTTTTTAAGAAACAAAACCGATCATGATTCTCCACAATATTAAGTGAACATGTATATTCGTATTTGTTAGAGTCAAATGCTTGTATCGAGTCATAATGATGTTCTGCAGGATTTTCTAGGAAGTAGGACGAAGTTTTTCCAGAAATTTTTCGGAAACTTAACATAAGAATTTCTGCAGGTCACTTCTGACGGCGTCATGAATTAATTCCTGACGGCGTCACATGTAAAAATCTGGAAATTTTACCAGTTTTGTTTTTCTAACGGAGTCTTAAAGTTTTTGTTGAATTATCAGTTTTATAATCTCTAGGAAATCTGCAAACATCATTCCACAAGCATTATATCTTACTTTGTTTTCTAGGATTTATTAGCATATGTAGATTGCAACCGATTTTATGCGAGGTTGCCTTATCTGTTTTCTCAGGTTTTACAGGTTATGTATGACAAGAAGATGATTTATATTCTGGAAGGGAAGCTTTGATAGTTCATTTTCTTGGAGGAAGATCTAACCTTGCCACCTTATTATCCATACCGAGCGAATCAGGGGAGTATTTGATTTCATTCGTTTTACTTATTTCACTTTCGTAGTTGATTGATCTGCTACACCCGTAGAACTCTTGTACACCAATCTACAGCGTAGCCAAATATGGAACTACGCCGTAACTTCTTCAAGGATCACAAAATTCGTCTAAATATTGGAATGAAGATCTACGGCGTAGCTTGAATGATAGCTATGTGTCACACCTCGCCAAGGCGGAAACACGAGGGTGTAACTTCACGGATATCATCACAACACCTGGTGTCTATATAGAGAACAACTACATGCACAAAATAGAGCAAAGTATAAACACAAAGTGTTGTAACAATACCCCAGAATAAAATAACCAAAACTAAATCCAAAACAATACATAAGTCCAAACATAGATGATAATTCACTTCCAATGCAACTAAGGTCTCGTCTAATCACATCCTTCTATCTTATCCTTAGAAAGCTCACCTGAAAATGATGCTTAAAACGTCAACATAATGTTGGTGAGATTCATAGGTTTAAGACACACATACACTCTCAAGGCAACCAGTTCACTGTGATTATAAAACATAGTTGGACAAATAATTATAGTTATCATATAAGCTACATGTATTCGCAAGGCAACCAACACACATAAGGCAACCATCAGGACGGCACGTGTCCCCCGCTCCAATCTTATCATCAATTAGGTCGCATGCGCGAGCAACAGGATAAGCATCCTCCCAATTGAATCCCATTTAAACCACACAGCATTATATAGAGTAGGAGTTATTACTCTCCAATTGGATACTCCCCCCAATTGGACCACACAGCATTATCATCACATTATCCAATCCACATAACATTATCATCACATATAGCACTGATGAGGCGAAAAATGAACCACTTTTAGGGGGTCATTTAAGCCCAGAATTGAATTTATTTGATCAAATATTGCCCTAAATCATTCCTTTTGTGATTTTAGGTACTTTGGGAGTGAATTCTGGAAAAGGAAGCAATTCGGACGTTTTTGGAGCATAAAAGTGAAGAAAACGGCAAAGACTTAATTTTCCATGCTGAGAACAGTACCTGACGGCGTCAAGAAGAAAATCATGACGGCGTCAAGAGTAAAATCCATGACGACCCATTGAAAACCTGAAGGCGTCATAAGAAGGGCGTCAAGACTATTTTTGGTGACGGCCTGCATAAGGAGTATACATGACGGCGTCAGACCCAGATCTAGGCAGTCCGAGAAACTATTTGGCGGCGAGATGACGGCGTCAGAAGTTTGTTCTTGACGCCGTCACCTATCAGAATCTATATATAGTTTTTTATTTTTTATTCATTAAAGGGGAACTTGTGTGGAGAAAACTAGGGCCGAACTTTGTAAACCCTAAGTCGTATTTTACACTATTTTCAAGGGTTTTCACCCCTTGAATCCTTTCATGTTCAATTGAGATAAGTCTTCTCTTAATTCAATCAATATGTCTATGTGTTGTTTGAATATATCTTATGTTTGTCTTGATTTCAACATGCTAGGCTAGATCTATCTTGTGTTTGCTTAGATGTAATGAAACCTAGATGTTAATTATATGTTGATTACTTGTTTATGGTGGTAATGGATGAATGATTTCAATGTTAGGCTTAAGAAAACTGGCAGATCTCCATTGTGTAACATGCTTGAACGTCTTAGGAAACATGAACCGATGTGTACTAGGTTTTACTGGTTGTATTTAATGCATGAGCAAATTCTAGTGATCCCATGTTAGGAGCTTCTTAGCCAGCTCGACATAGGAGTGAAGTAGACGCTCATAGGATTGGGGAAGTAAGTACGCCACCCCATGAATGGTATTAAAGAATACAATCCGTCATCCACGCAACTATAACAAGTAATTAACATGTAAAAGATATCTAGGGAGTAGTGAAATCTAAGTAAACACAATTCTCCCATATATTGCTTACAACTCTAGTATAATTTAGTTTATTTTCTTTTATAGTGTTTTATTTTGATTGCATCTTAGTATTAGGTTAGTTGGCTAGCAACTAATTCCGCCAAACTCCTTCAAACCCGAGATTTTTATTTGCTTTTATAAAAACTAAAAAAATACAAAAAGAATCATCCCTCATCTCTAGACCTAGTCTTTAGGTTTTCTAATCCTAGCGACACTATTCCTAGTTGAACGATCAATCCCCCGGTACTTGTCATTATACTATACTACATCGATCAGGTACACTGCCTGGTGGGGGTTGTAAGCTTCTAGAGATCCCTCGAGAGGTAAAGCCTGGTGCAATCCCTACGCATCAAGCACTTACACAATAACATTATAAGTCCAAGCTTTTTAAACCACACATAATCACAGTAACTCAAAACAATTAACACAAGCATCATTCCCATCCCAAGTTTAAAACAAAGTAAAAAGTGGGACTATGAACTCACCTCAACTTTGCAGCTTCCACAAAACCAAATCACAATCTATAACACACAAAAAAAATCGACATTACATATGGCCAAGCTAAAAGCTATAACCCATGTAATACACATATGATGGATGTCTAAGACTCATATGACTCACCATGGATCTCCTAGACCTGATACTAACCATCACCATAACCTAATACTCACTAAATCCCTTGCACTTTTAAAATCAGAAAAAGCATAATTTTAGGGTACATTCGCCCACATGAAATAATAAGAATTAAAGCTCAACAACTCACACCAAAAATTCACCATGGTCTCTCATAAGCATACAAGCTAATCCCAGAAGGCCATGGTCTAATAACACACACAAGTACCCATAAGAAAATCAAACTTGTCAACTATCCAAATTCGGATCTGAACGCACACCAAAAAGTTTTAATTAAAATAAAATATTTCTACAACTTTTTATCGCGAATCCTTTTCGTGGTAGTGTAAGATAACCTAAGACTCATCTTTTCCATAAGGGCTAACCTTAATATCACTTTTTCACCCACAATTCACTATCAAACTTTTACCTAAATTCTGTCCCGGTTTAACAGCTTTGACACATTATCAAAGAAAAATCAAAAGACTAACTTCCAGACCTCGAAATTAATCGTGGCCAGACTTTTTGAAAATCTCTTTCATTAAACTTCAATTTAGACTAAAATTTCGTGATCTAACTCATCACCATCTGTTAAATACCTTTGAATCTTTACAACACTAATTTTCAGTCCAAACCCTAACTCATTAACTAACGTGTTTTATGACCAAATTCCTTTACCAATCATCATAATATTATTAACCAATGATCCCAACATGTTTAACATCATTAATTTACAGAAGTTTACAAAACCTAGATCCATCATAATTAATATTACATGAATTCAAATAATTAACCAATTAATTGAACATAGGGTTTAAGGATTTTACCTTGATTCTTGATTATTGCTTCAAAAACAAAAACCCTAATTTTTTCTTCTTCAATTCTCTTTGTGATCGACCAATTTGCAGGAAAAAGGAGTTTTGGGAGCTTTGGTTTTGTATTTATATTAATTATTGATAACCCTTGGGCTTAAGAATCATATTTGAACTCAAATTAGGTTTCCTTTTTCCCCTAAAAACCCTCTTGGCCAATTTTTTTTAATATATATAGGATATATATTTTACTTTTTTATTAAATTAATTTATTACACTCAAAACCTCATACTTTTGATATTTATAAGTACCCGTAGCTAATCCTAACGTCTTACGCGATAAACCTTAGTTTTACGGCAAACCGGAAAAATTATCATTTTCAAAACAAAGTTTCTAAAAATAGATTTTCACCCTTTATAAATGTATAACACACAAAAATAAACTCCTCGTAACTTGCTAACGCTCAAATACATAAACGAAGACTCGTTACGCAAAAACACAAAAACACCAAAACTTCACAAGTCATTTCTACACCACAAAGGCGATCAAAATGAACTTATCCAAATATCAACATTACTCACTCACTAAAACAACACCACACAAATGGATTTAGTGCTAAAACTCACCTATATTACACATATAACACTTCAATCACCTAAGGCACACCAAACAAACGTCAACCGAGTCAAGACTATCAGTCAAACTGACCTGCTAAAACCATGGTTGTTACACTATGCCCGTAGAAGTCCCATAGTCACAACTACGCCGTAGCCTGAAAGTTGGTTACGCCGTAGGTCTTTGGTCGGCGTTGACTTCAGTCTTCAGTATAAATGGTGGCTACGGCGTAGGTAGAGAGGCCCTCTACGCCGTAGTTAGGGCAAATTTAGCACACTTCAAATATTTTCACAAATAACCTTCCAAATTCGCGTCCTTTTGTTACAATGCTCATCTTTGCCCTGAAAATGAAATATAAACGAATAAGAGTATATATCCTAGTAAAATGGCATAAAAGATGAGCATAATATAGGGAAATCAACACTAAAATATCAGAATTATTTAATGTTATCAATGACACATGGTGTGTCACCCTTGGTCGCGTCAGATTCAAGGATACCATTTACAATATCGCGTATTAGCGTAATGTTCCCAGCACAACCTTTGCCGAAATGAATAAAATATTAAATACTGTCGAAATTGAATAAAATTCAAAATTAAAAATTGATTTTATCTAAATCTCATAAGTGCATAAGATTTAAACTAATTGTAATATTTGCTATAAAAAAAAGAAAAAGAAAAGAAAAAGAAAAAACTAATTGCAATATTAAATTCCTATGTCTTTCTTCACCACAAAGTATCTATACTACTTATAATAGAGGAATGATCTTCTCTCCAAAAATTTAAGATGTACAAAAAAGAATGCAAGGTTTACAACACTTTAAAGCAAGGAATTTTCATAAATACAACAAGTAAAGCATTGTGTACAACAAAAACAAGCACAAATCGAAATTCAGACCAAAATCCTTAGAATTATACATTAATAGCATTAAAAACACCCCAACACCCAGTATTACAATCTTTTAAAAATAATGTACAACCCTCCATTACAATCATTTACACATAAAGATTCACTCTCACAATAATCACTTTCAAGATCTGTTTTATAGATCTTGAAACCATGACCCGAAAACAAAACCATATTACTTCGTGTATATGAAACAATGAACCACTCCATGATCTCAGTTTTTTTTCCTTCTTCTTCGTGTGGTACAACAAGCCTTTCGACCTCAAATTCAAAAAGACGAAAGAAAAAAAATACCAAATACCCTCGCATCACTCATCAACTCTCAAATACAATCCAAAACGAAAAGTAAAAAAAATGAAAAAGGATCTCAGATTTATTCAAACAAAAGTACAAATTTTTAAAGATTTTCATGTTTGAACCAAAACCCATCATAGATCTATAGAAGCACGACCTCTTTCATTATCCGAAAATTAAAAGACGAAATATAACAAATAGTTATACCCGTTTCTTTTGTTCGGTTTACACAAAAACAAACAAGCACCTACCTTAGACCTTTTAAAAGATCTTGAAGTTGCAACCCATAACAAAAATCTGTGAAACGAAGAGGAAGACTGAGATAAATTCATATGGTGGTGTTTGTGGGTTATTCATGGTGTAGAATAACAAAGAAAATGGTTTCGTAAGGATTGTGATTTTTTTCTTCTTATATATATGTGTTTATTAACAAGGGAGAGGTGTCAGTTTGTATGACTGCGTGTTTTAGTTAGAGGATAATTAGGTTTAGTGTGTGAGTGATTTTAGGGCTATAGGGATATAAGTGTAGTAGCTTAGGTACACTTGCATTTGAGCTTTCACATTGTTGGGCCAAGAGGGTGAGTTCGATAGTCCCATTATTGCATTAGATTATTTTCTCATAACACTAACGAGAATTTTACTAGCAGGTAACATGAAGCCATATTAATCAAACATTTAAAGAATAGATATAGTTATAAAAACACTATACTTTATATCATTTTTTAAGGTTAAATATTATAAATTTTACAATAAGGATAACAAAGACTTTTCGTAAAGAGAAAAGAACACCGAGTGATGTAGGGATGGCAACGGGTCGGGTTCGGGGCGGGTTTTAGTGTACCCGTACCCGTACCCGTTTATAATATCAATACCTGTATCCGCCCCATTAACCGTCGGGTACCCGATTAATATTATCCATCGGTTTTTCGGGTTTTCTCGCGGGTTTCGGTTATCCCCAATTGAATAATATATGGACAAAATGACGGTATTAAGATTAAGTCACACACTAAAATTCACCGAAAAAACAAACGAAAACACCCTAATATATTCATTTTTTGTTAAAGTTAAAGAAAATGAATATCGTATCAAACGATTTAATGCTTTTGAATAATTCATGTACAAAATAAAATATATTATGTAATAGAGATACGTATATAAAAAATATAATGGAAGAAATTATATATAATGTATATATATTCTAGTTAAATATAATATCAATAAAGCGGATATAGATTCGGGTAAACGGATACGGGTACGGGTACGGATAATCGGGCGGGTATTACCAGAACCCGTACCCGAACCCGTACCCGGCTAAAAAATTATATTAATACCCAAACCCGCATCCAAACCCGCCAACCCGCCCCCGAACCCGACCCAACCGGTTCGGGTTTCGGTTTTCCCCGTCGGTTTCGGGTGCTTTTGCCATCCCTAGAGTGATGGGTCGATCAGCTCCAAATATGACGAAGGGTGATTGTGCTTGAGTAAAGAATCAAGATTTTATTTGGGTATCTTCGGTTAACATGTGATGGAATTATACCAGTGCCTTAACTAAAGTTATTGTTATTTGTAAATTAATTGTTTAATAAAAGTATGGCCGCATAACATCACATTGTCAGAAAATATAGTCACAGGATACCGCCGCCGCATCGCGCGGGTACCCTGCTATTTACAATAAGCTTAAAAGAACTAAACTTGCTTAAAAAACTACTTACAAGACCATTAACGTATACATCTATATATACCGCTCTTCACTAGTATCCGGTCAACATACAGGTGGCAACGAACATTATTTCTATCAAAGGTATCTCTTTAGCGAAGTAGATACACCTTCAATTATTTCTAAAACTAATTTCATGCTCATACAATGTTAACGTATAAAACAGTATTTCGGATATTTTGGATTGTAACCAAAATAGCCGACCATCAACGTTCTTCTAAAAGTTCATAGTCACGGTATATCGTATTATGTGTTCATGAACTTTGAGTTTTATTTTTATAACGATTAGTGATACTCATAAGTTTTCGTCAAAAGTAAATAGTCATCTTCATCATCGGATTCATATACAACATCATCCGGATTCATAGTTTACAAGATTTAAAACTTTTTAAGTATTTTATAATAGAGAAGATAGGTAAGGATCCAGTGAGAAGAAAAGTTAAAATGAGAAAGATGAGAAATGACTATAACTACATATTTGAGATGCATCGACTTGATTTAAATGCATCTATATTCATTTAGATGCATCTCAATTAGTTTCGAAAATGATTTTGAAGTGAAAACAAAGCAAAGTAGTATTTACAACAAATTTGACTCGAAGAGGACGAAAAAGTCTAACTTGAGATGAAATGCATTTAATATATGTATATGCATCTAATTTTTTGCTACAAAATATATTATGTGCATTTAGAAGATTAGGGATGCATGTAATTGAATTCGATGCATATCGAATGTGTAGTTATAGTTATTTTTCATCCTTCTCATTTTAAGTTTTCTTCTTATTTAATCCTAAATTTAGAGAAGATAAAGAAAATTATATGAAAAGTGGTTAAATGAGGTAAAGGTGAGATTAGAAAATTTTTTCATTTTTTTTTCACAGTAGCCTACCAACAACAACTTTTTCCCATTTTCTCAACTTTGGCGCAAGCCAAATCTCTCACATTTTCTTTGGCGCTAATGGTGCAGTAGCGACGGTTTGGCACCTTGCCAAATTTAGATTAGCGTCTGCCTCACGCAAGTGTCCCTTTACTCTAACAGTCAACATTACATTAACAATTTCTTTTGTATTCTTCAACCACACAATATTTTCACAGTATATAAGAAAATCATATCTTTCTATCTACGTATGTATCCATATTCCACAAATCACTTTCATCTTTCCAAAAATCCAAATATATCTTTGTCAAACCTCAAAGACTAAACTTTCCTACAAAATTACTCAAATGACCATTCATGTAATTTATATCCTCTTGTATATTTAGAAAGAATTTTGTAAATGGCACAAGTTAAACACATCAAAAAAAATACAAGGATCCATGAAAAATGAAATAGGAATCCATACAAAAGTACTCTTTTCAAATAAAATACATGGGTCGAGTCTTTTTTCATAAGCTCTTATATCCTTTTAATGTGCTTAACTTATGCCCTTAATATACAAGTTAAAAAAATCCATTTTAACATTGTAAATTTGAAAAAACTAAAGGCCCGTTTGGTTTGTAAATGGGTTTAGAATTGGAATTGGATTTGGGAATGGTTTGAAAGAAATAAATATGATTGATAGTATTAATGTTGTTTGTTTTGTAAAATGTAATTGGAAATAGATTTTATAAAATATTATTATATAGTAAGTAGGGCCCATTTATATATATTATAAAAATAAAAAAAAAATAAAAACAGATGATGATGTAAAGTTTGAAAAGGTACACGTAGATAAGAAACCATTTCTTTTTCATTTGCATGTACTATACCATACAAAAGTCAAAAAAGACGGACGGGATTGTTAGAAATGTAGGGGGTACCCATGGTTTTGTGAAAGACCTCATGCATGTACTACAACCCATAGTTTTACAACATACAATATGTTTGATAACCCGTGCATGCACAATACCGTCAAAATCATTATAGGTATCATGTACTATTAGTTAAGTGAAGTAATTGACATACTCATAAATTTGATTGAGACATTTAGGGATGAGCACGGTACCGGTACCGTACCGAATTAGAGGTACCGAATTTTTCCCGAGCATAAATTAGGGTACCGGTACCGTACCGAACGGGATTCGGGAATCGGTACCGGTACCGGGAAATCGGGATTTTCCCCTTTTTTTTCGGGAATTTCCCGATTTGGTACCGGTACCGTACCGAATTAGTGGTACCGAATTTTTTTCCTCCTTATTTCGTAGTACCGGTACCGTATCGTATTTCGGGATCGGTACCGTTTCGGTACGGTACCGGTACGGTTCCGGTTCGGTTCCGGTATTCGGTACGAAATGCTCATCCCTAGAGACATTCAACTAGTTATAATATCTGTGCACGTACAGGGTTTTTAAAATTTCGTTTTGATTATTTATTATTATCGATTAAGAAATGAATCTTTTAACATGCTTCAATTGATTACTTGGTGGACTAAAAATAAAAAATCATATGTATATATGTTATAATCTACCTATTATTTTAAGAGAATGTTGTTGGGTTAAAAATTATATTTTATTATTCAAGCAAAATCACATGATGATACTTGACTTACATGACATTTTAGTGATATATGCTTTTAGTTTTGCAAACTCATGGTATCAATTTACGATATGTTTTGTAATCGTGGTATTTCTTTTAGTTATATTTTCGTTAAAATATGTAGCATACTTAGATAGCTTTGAAGATTGATTCATTTTTTTGATTATAAACAACCATCATACCATGTTTACTAATGTACATTTTTGTTTGAAAATAGCATTTTTCATAAGTTTGTGCTATTTACTTCTCATGTTTGATTTTAAAATTACCAAATTAACATATATGCTTACACTATAGCTTCTTTATTATATAAAGAGAATAAAAAAAGATGTGATGGGTAGAACTCAAATTTAATCTTACGTTTATGTCTTAATGCATAATTTTTTTTCTGAGACCGAACTATATAAAGAAATTATAATTACTTGTATAAGCAAATTATAAATACATGAAAAATGACAAAGAGTACATTCGCAAGTCTTTTAGGATTGTTTGAATCCTTATCGACCTTTCACTTTAGTGCAACTTTCTTTACAATTGGCCTAGATCATCAAGGTAAAAGACACCCATATTTTAGACCGTTGATCAATACCCATAGTGTTATTAATGACAGCAAACACCTGCTAAGTTTCATTAACTCATTCAAAGACACCTGCTAAGAATTCCTACTATAAAATTCCTCGTATATGCACTAAAATACATCTTTGTTACATTAAAATACATTCATGTATTATCTAAATCAACAACTCAACTTAATTATACATTCATACCTTGAGCAAGCGTAGAAAATCCTTCCATGACAATCATGTGTTCATACTTAATCCTCTTCTAAAAACGCATATAACAAATTGCATTGCACTTTATTGTATGTGATAAGATCATAAAACTGCAAAAACCATTTACATGTTGCATTATAGTGAGGTTAACAACATAGTTAGTTATAACATCAAATAAGAAAACTTCAGATTATAACTAAAGGGGTGTTTGGTTATGCTTATTAAAGTGCTTATTGGCTTATTCAATTACCATAACACAATTAGTTTATGATAAAGCTATAAGCATTTTTGAGAAGCTTAGTAACAAACCTCTGAACTCACAACTAATTCTATCATAACTTAGTATGTTTATAGTAAAAACACAAATATTAAGTGTAGAAGTTTTCGATAAAACATAAAAAAAAAAAATGTTACTAAAAGTTTGTGTGTATAACAAAAAAAGTTAAACCATAAAAAAAATTACTAAAAACTATCAGCTAGATAAGACATAAGCAAAAGTTCTGTTGAGGTATCTTTCAGATTTTATCGAGAAGCAAAAAGAGATTTAACACATAAATCATAAGTATAAAAGAATGGTATCTCACATCCGTGATTACCTACTCAATAACATTATCACAATATAGTAACGTAATAACCTGATTAAAAACTATATACACTTGCTTAATAATTCTCATGTACATACTTTAATTCCTTTACAACGGCCAACTATTACGTTTTTTTTTTTTTTTTTTAGAAGGTGATTGTTATCAAATAAGGATTGTGATGCGTCCAATTTTTTTATTTTATATAATTTAAGGAAAACACATTCTAACTTAAATAATGACTATCTAACTCATGTTTGTTTATTTTGTTTTTCTTTTTTTTTTCTTTTTTTTTTTTTATAATAATTAGCTTTGTATAATGTTTTTAACTGGCAGACATGCTGAGGTTGATGTTGATGTTATTGTTTAACTTTAACTATTGATATCATGTTGTACAAAATAAGTGAGTTTAGTAGCACATAAATGAGCGTTAATGAAGTTAAAATCGTTGTTATAAGTAGAATCGCGTATATTTATTTTCATATCACAGTAACTCGTGCTTACCATTTAATATTTGTAACAATTCGCAATTTCAGGTTAATTTCTATTTTCGGAAAATTTTACTATTCATGTTACTATTCATTTCTACTATTCATTTCTTTTTGAAATTTACCCGAAAGTTGATTTTTATTTCATATTCTCGAGTGATAAATCATTTCCATGGCAAATTAAATGTTTGACACTCGTCAGATCATTTTCGTGAAAGTTATTAAGGAATTACACAGAATTATACGTTTTAGGGTTAAACGGCAATCAGAAATTCTACGCACAACGAAATTTGACCCCGTCAGGTGACCCCACATCAGAAAAATGTTTAACACATTCATGATTTATTTGAGAATAAATCATGACTGAGAAAAATCATGGCCCAAATAAACTTCGGCCGTGAAAAACTGGAATTTTCAGTTTTAAGCGTTTTTACTCAGCCGTAACCCTAGCCTTTACCTGCACCGCATTTCTAAGATGATTTGAGCTTTCAACTTATTTAAATAAGTCAACATATTTTTCCCTCCTCCATTGACTAAAAATCATTCCTTGATTTTATAAATCATTCCTTGATTTTTAGGCTTCCGGTTTGATGTCTAAAAGACATTTAACACCAACCGACACCAGACTGAGCCCAGTCTAGACATTATAAATCATTTTAAATCATTTTTAGCATATAAGAAAAGTAACATTTTACTTTTCTCAGTTTTACGCAATATTCGTACATTTTACGTATTACGCGTTTTAGACCCGTGTTTCCAGCTTTTAGCAGGTTTTACCACCCAAATGGAACTTATCACCCATTTTATATTTTATTATGGGACTTATGAACATTTCTAACAATACTTTAAAGTTTCATAATTTTACGACACCCGGTTTTACGTTTTGAGGCCTAATCATTTACGGTTGGCATTTCCCGGAGTCAAAATGCATCTTTTAACCAAGGATAATACCAAGCCAAGCCACCTCCCCTCCTTATCTGTTTTGGAACCGCCTCTAGGGGGGGGAGTCACACCCTTGGTGGCTTGATCTTGTGCCTTGTGATCTAGGATGCATACATGTGTTCTTTTTGGCAAAATATCTCTTGAAAACTAACCTCCTCAAAGTCATATATATACCCCCTCCCCTCTCCATATGGCCGGCCATCCCAACACACCTAAATCATCTCACACTTAGCTTATCTCTTCTAATTTGTTGCAAGGTTCAAGTGAAGTTCAAGTATAGAAACCCTAGTTAGCTTATTTCTTACCAAAAATCTTCCAAACCCTAACATACTTGGTGTTTTCTCTTGAGTTTAAATCCACTCAATACACCTCAACCTTTATCATCTATCTTTCAAGAATACTAAGAGTAGAAAGGTTGCTTGAAGTGAAAAGGGTTGAAGCTTGTCTATCAAAGTCCATTTCCTTACTAGTTACTCCTTTCTTTCATTAGAAAGCCTAAAGTTGTAAGCCTAAACCTAACATGCTTCTTGTTTATTTATCATGTTCATCTCATTTATATGTTATTCTTGCTATATTATGTGTTGTAATTATGTCCATGATGAATCATGATGAGTAAAAGATGTTGTTGTAATGACTTATTGAAACAAGTTACTAAAACAAGCAAACTAGTGAATATCTTGGTATAACCTGATCAAAATGGTAAAAATTTTATATTGGATTATTACATATTACAGTAGAGGACTTAACAAGAAAACCATAGCAATTTGAACCACCTAAAAAGAGTAAACGAGTCAAAAGTTATGGCGATTTGAAGTTACCAAAGATTTCCGGCAAAACTGCCTAAATGTTTCTGTGATTTCTGTGACAGAACCTAAAACACGCAAAAAGAGGCCTTTCTGGTCCGATTCATGAAAAAGTTAAAACACGAAAGTTGTCCGGAATCATGTTTTCATTCAGGAACAAAGAGGCTCAAGCCTTGAAAACGCCTTCTGAGTGAGATATTTCTCAGTTTTCTTAACAGCTATTTACATATTTTAAGTTACTAAGTTATTGTCATACTTTCAAAGGAATAAAAGGTATTATGACCTATAACCAAGACCACCACCATGGCTAGAACCAAGGTAGTGTCTCATGACCATGGAACAAGGACCAAAGGTCATGGCTAGGCCATGACGAATGACCAAACCAACTTACCAAGGCGTAAACATGAAACAATGAAATTGGCGATATATGGAACAAGCAATTTGTATCTACTTCACCTAAAAGGAAACCATGAGATTTTACCAAGACAAATGGTCATACAAGACTTATAAAACTACCCCTAATAACAATCTTCATGTACTATAAACTTTCCTAAGTTTATACAAATATCGGACATGTAACTTTTTCGGATCAAAACTTATATCTATATACTTTATCAACTACTACAATAGTAGGGAGCTTCATGTGAGGAGTTCATTATGTAAGCCGTCGAGATGAGTTGTGGATTTACGAGTTAAAGTGTCCTGGCTCCTCGAACGCTTACTAACATGACTTCTGAAATATGTTAGCCCGAACGGTAGTAAACGATATACCAAAACATACATGTTCATAAATCTTTCTTTCAAAGACTTACAAATATACATCATACCTCATCATGGACTAAATGCAAAACATATATATAGGCACTCCGTTATATTCTTTACACAAATCCTAAGTCGCAACATTCTATTCTAGGTTGCTCGTAGAAACCTACACGATCCGATCATCACCTTCATTATTTGCTATCATACTTGAGGTGAGTTCATAGCCCCGCTTACATTACTTTAATGTTTTACAAACCCTTGGGGGAAATACATGCTACTTTTAAACCGAACACAATGCTTTGAAACTGTATGCTGCCTGATTGTTTTATTATTACTAAGTACCTACCTTGCCAATCCTAGGCCCCATCATGAACCATTTAATCACTAGTATTAGTGAGCGCGAGTATTGTGAATAGGCCTATTGGGATTGACGAATCCCATTTGTTTGAGCAGTTAGTTCAAACGAATGCACTATATTTGAAACATTAAGTATGACGGCAAAGTACTTACCGGGGCAACATAACCGCCGATTGATATTGGTACCCGTTAACGTATTGGTTGCATGAGCTTAGTACATAATAATAACTGTTTTGTTTTCTAACATGAGTATGAGTCTAATTAACTCATTACTACCAACATATTGTGTTCAACCTTAAACAAACTCTATGAATTTCACTCAACCTTTGTGTTGACCTCTTAAGCATGTATTTCAGGTCCATGATAATCAAGAATGGAGCGGGAAGGGCACGTACCGAAGGAAGAAGGCTATAAACTATATTGTCATTCGATAAAAACATCATAGACTTTATATTGATGTGTTTTGAAACAATGGAACATTTTGGGACCTTACTATGTAAACTCTGTTATATTTGAATAAATATGAATGACAACTCTTTTTATTACGATTCGTTTAGAGATCGTTTTCTATTATTATGACTGTTGTGCCGTCGAGTAACACCCAAGTTGAATTCCGCTGCATCATGAATTGGGGGTGTTACAGATTGGTACCAGAGCCATGGTTATAGAGAAACGGGTCTAAGTGAGACCTAAACTATAACTACAATAACAAGCAAAAACATTTTTATAGCCTTCCGCTCTTCGTGCCTTCCATCCTCCAGAAGATTATGGACTTATTACACATGTTATACTACATGAACATATTTGTATATTGTTATATGCACATTGACATAGTTTGAGCATTTTTCCATAAGCATTTGATTTATCTTAACATCGAAATACTAATTGTAGACATCATGTCCGCACCTCCATCTCCCGATCATCTTCCTGCTATGCCCGAGTATTTACCAATTCTTCCCGGACCCGATGATCCTTACTTTGAACAAATTGACTATGACGATGAGGAAATACCTTATGAGGATCTAGAAAATGAAATAGATTCGGACGAAGATCCTGAAATGGATTTGGACATAAATATCGATGAGTACGAAGAGGATCCTGAAATGGATGTTGACATCGAAGGCATCGAGGAGGAAGCGGAGGAACTATTAGTGGTGCCACATTTATCACCATTGACATCTCCACCTCCGGTTTCACCAATTTCATCCGAATCTAACCGTACCACTCCAGCTCAAGTTCCGAATTCTACTCACCAAACCAGCGGTACATCTACATCTACACATATGTTCGCGAACTCAGCTCAATACGAAATCTACTCTTTGAAACAAGCTCTCAACCTAACCCAACTCAAAGTTAAATGTATGGCAAGTCAAATGCATGAATGTATGTCCAAGGTAAATTCTGCTAGAATGGATGCCATGAATGCTCGAGACGACCTATATTGGTTTAAGCTTGACATGAGCTACGTTAAGAGTGACTCGGATCATGTTGGGGAAGTAGTCTTAAATCCTTTGACTGGCTTGGATGATGTCAAGGATAGACCTCACTTTGGTTGAGAGGGCCCAAGAACAGGACGCGGTTCAAATTCACAAACTACTTCACCGCCTAAATACCGCCGAAATCCGGTTAGATGTGGCAAACTTTGATAGGTATCAACTTAGGAATGATTTGTGTGGAATGCAAACTCAACTGAGTTCCATACAACAAAGGTTATACCGAAAGGATGTCAAAGAATACCGTCCAAACGAAAGCGTAGATGTGTTAGCAACACGCGGAAATAATAATCCAACCGGACCACAACAACCTCCCAACCAACGTTAGACTAGTGTTATAGTACTAGTTAGCTTTTGTACAACGTTGTAATTACTAACTGAAAGTATCAGTTAGTAAGTTTTGAATGAACTTGTAATAAGTTCGATTTTGTAATCAACGTTATATAAATATAACTTTGTTTTATATACTACCATGTGTTGCTTTTAAGTTTCAAACATTATCATCCTATCATTCTTATCAAACATTGTGCTCATCTCACAACTCTCTAATTACAATGTATCTTTTGAACAATAGAACTATGGCGCCCAAGAAAAAGACCCCACCAACGATGACACAAGCCGCCATCCGCAAACTGGTGAAGGATAGTGTCAATGCAGCACTTATCGCTGAACGAGCAGCCGTAGCTGCAGCAGCTGCAGCAGCTGCCGATGCCACCACAGCTGCTGGTGCTGCTGATGCTGCAGCAGCTGCTGATGCTGCAGCCGCTGCTGATGCTGCAGCAGCCGCAGAAGCCGCCACTGCTGCGGAAGCTGCAATAGCTGCAGAGACTGCCAGACTTGCCAGT
The DNA here is from genome assembly GCA_030686995.1 of Artemisia argyi. Classification (NCBI taxonomy): domain Eukaryota; kingdom Viridiplantae; phylum Streptophyta; class Magnoliopsida; order Asterales; family Asteraceae; genus Artemisia; species Artemisia argyi. The sequence goes on along the minus strand of CM060708.1, from coordinate 263,008,865 downwards.
CTTAACCTTGGAGGACCTACCCCTCCAGTGACCAATGTTACTACAGTACCAAAGGGTTGCTCGTTCATTTCCTACCTGAAATGTGAACCCCTCAAATTCAAGGGTACTGAAGGGGCTGTAGGTTTGACCCGTTGGTTCGAAAAGGCGGAGTCGGTGTTCATTGTTAGTAAATGTACTGAGGTTGACAAAGTTCAGTATGCCACAAGTACTTTGTTGAATGAGGCGTTGTCCTGGTGGAACTCAATTGCTCAACCCATGGGCATTGAGAATGCCTACAAAATTACTTGGGCTAATTTGAAACAAATGATGATTAAGGAATACTGTCCACGCAGTGAGATACAAAAGTTGGAAGTTGAGTTCTGGGATCATACGGTTAAGGGAAATGATATCATGACCTACAACCGTAGATTCCAGGAACTGAGGATACTTTGTCCATCAATGGTTTCCCCAAAGGAAAAGATGTTGGAAAGGTATATTTGGGGACTTCCCTCAAGCATACAGGGGAATGTGACTTCGGCAAATCCCAAAGAACTTGATGAGGCTATGCGGATGTCCCGTAGTCTCATGGATCAAGTGGTACGTATGTCGGAAACCCGCAGGCAAAACAACCTCAACATCAACAACAACAACAGCAATGCCAACAATCCCAACAACTCCAACTACCGTAACAACAACAACAACAACAAGAACAACAATAATAAACGACCATATGATGGTAACCGTGGGAACAACAACAATAACAACAACAACAACCCAACCCGAAACAACAACCACCACAATCAGCAGAACAGGAGACAAGAAGCCGCGACGGCTTATGTTGCTGCACCTGCTGGTGGTAGGTACGTGGGTAATCAACCACAATGTACCAAGTGTAACTACCATCACGAAGGTCCTTGCCCGGCCAAATGCCACAAGTGCCAAAAGCCCGGACATCTTGCCAAGGATTGTAGGGGCAAGGGTATAGCTACTGGGGCTAACTCACAGCCCATAGTTACATGTTTCGGGTGTGGTGAAAGGGGACACTATAAGAACAACTGTCCTCAAAACCAAGGACCCCAAGGCGGAGGTGCTCGTGCTAGGGCCTATGTCATAGGAAAGGAAGAACCACACCAGGACCCGAACGTGGTTACCGGTACGTTCCTACTCAATAATATTCCTGTTAAAGTATTATTCGATTCTGGTGCTGATATGAGCTTTATATCTACTAGAATTGCGCCCTTACTTGATATTCCATCAATTACTTTAACCACTAGTTATAATGTTGAGCTAGCTACCGGTGACTTAGTAAATACCAATACCGTAATCCCAAACTGTACCCTTAATCTCTTAGATCACCCCTTTAACATCAATCTTATGCCAATCGAACTCGGAAGTTTCGATGTTGTTATTGGCATGGATTGGTTGTCTAAACATCAAGCTAACATTATTTGTGGTGAAAGAGTTGTGCACATTCCATGTGACAATGAAACTTTGATCATTCGTGGTGATCAAAGTGGAACCCGAATAAACATCATCTCATGTATCAAAACCATGAAGTACATTGAGAAAGGATGTTATGCTTTCTTAGCCCACGTAACAGAAAAGAAAACCGATGAAAAACGTCTCGAAGATGTTCCTATTGCCCGTGAGTTTCCTGAAGTCTTTCCAGAAGACTTACCCGGACTACCACCACATCGACAAATAGAGTTCAGAATTGATTTAATACCAGGAGCGGCGCCAGTTGCCCGCGCACCATACCGGCTAGCACCTTCAGAGATGCAAGAGCTATCAAATCAATTACAAGAACTTGCGGACAAGGGATTTATTCGACCCAGTTCCTCACCTTGGGGAGCTCCAGTTTTATTCGTGAAAAAGAAAGACGGGTCATTACGCATGTGTATTGACTATCGTGAACTAAACAAATTAACCATAAAGAACCAATACCCACTACCAAGAATTGATGATTTATTCGATCAATTACAAGGTTCAACCTATTACTCAAAAATTGACCTACGTTCAGGTTACCACCAAGTCAGAGTTCGTGATGAAGACATTCCAAAAACAGCCTTTAGGACACGATATGGTCACCATGAATTCCAAGTGATGCCATTTGGGTTAACAAATGCACCGGCAGTATTCATGGATCTCATGAATCGGGTGTGTAAACCATATTTGGACAAATTCGTGATCGTATTCATAGACGACATTCTCATTTATTCCAAAAACGAAATAGAACACAAAGAACACCTGAGAACAATTTTAGGACTACTCAAGGAAGAGAAATTGTATGCGAAGTTTTCCAAATGCGAATTTTGGATTCAATCCGTACAATTCCTTGGGCATGTGATTGACAAAACCGGTTTACATGTCGATCCCGCTAAAATTGAGGCAATCAAAAACTGGCCAACACCTACCACACCTACAGAAATTCGTCAATTTCTGGGTTTAGCCGGGTATTACCGAAGGTTTATTGAAGGATTTTCTTCAATAGCAAAATCTTTGACCAAGCTAACTCAGAAAAACAAGAAATACGTGTGGGATGAAGACGAAGAAAATGCTTTCCAAACCCTTAAACAAAAACTTTGTAGTGCTCCTATCCTAGCATTGCCAGATGGGATCGAAGATTTTGTAGTCTATTGTGATGCATCGTACCAAGGTTTAGGTGCCGTGTTGATGCAACGTGATAAGGTCATGGCTTATGCTTCACGACAACTCAAGGTTCATGAAGAAAATTACACCACTCATGACTTAGAGTTAGGAGCTGTGGTCTTTGCACTAAAAATCTGGAGGCACTATCTATACGGTACTAGATGTACTGTGTACACCGATCATAAAAGCCTACAACACATTTTGAACCAAAAAGAACTAAACATGCGACAACGTCGTTGGTTGGAATTACTTAGTGATTATGACTGCGACATTCGTTATCACCCAGGAAAAGCAAACGTAGTAGCCGACGCACTAAGCCGAAAGGAACGGGTTAAACCATTACGAGTCCGAGCCTTAGTTTTAACCATAAATTCCAACTTTCCTACCCAAATCCTTCACGCTCAAGCTGAGGCGGTGAAACAAGAAGACATCCAAAAGGAGAGGTTGGATGGCATGATACAAAAGAAATTCGAAACCCGTTCAGATGGAACTCTATGCTTCCAAGGTCGAAGTTGGTTACCACTTTATGGTGGCCTACGAGACTTGATCATGCATGAATCACATAAGTCTAAATACTCCATACATCCAGGATCTGATAAAATGTATCATGATCTTAAGTTACTCTATTGGTGGCCGAACATGAAAGCCGACATTGCAACATACGTTAGCAAATGTCTTACCTGCTCCAAAGTAAAAGCCGAACACCAAAAACCATCCGGTCCATTGCAACAACCAGAAATTCCTACCTGGAAATGGGAAAGAATTACTATGGACTTCATTACCAAGCTCCCAAAAACATCAAGCGGTTATGACTCCATTTGGGTCATAGTTGATCGCCTTACAAAATCCGCACACTTTATACCAATCAAAGAGACTTACAAAATGGAACAACTAACCCGACTGTACGTCAAAGAAATAGTCTCAAGACATGGTGCACCGATATCCATCATATCCGACAGAGATGGTAGATTTACTTCCAATTTCTGGCAGTCACTCCAAGACGCCTTTGGAACAAATCTAGACATGAGTACAGCATATCACCCTCAGACCGATGGTCAGAGTGAACGAACCATCCAAACTCTTGAAGACATGCTTCGAGCATGTATAATAGACTTTGGAAAAGGATGGGATACTCATTTACCATTAGTCGAATTTTCCTACAACAACAGCTATCATACAAGTATTAAAGCAACCCCATTTGAAGCACTTTACGGTCGAAAGTGTCGTTCACCTGCTTGTTGGGCTGAAGTGGGAGAAGTTCAACTCACTGGACCAGAACTCATCCGTGAAACAACGGATAAAATTGTACAAATCAAAAATCGACTACAAGCCGCAAGAGATCGACAGAAAAGTTATGCCGACACACGACGCAGACCCCTAGAATTCCAAGTCGGAGATAGGGTTATGCTAAAGGTATCGCCTTGGAAGGGCTTGATACGATTCGGTAAACGAGGAAAACTAAACCCAAGATACATCGGACCATTCAAAATCCTAGCCAGGGTTGGTCCTGTGGCGTACAGACTTGAGCTTCCGTCAGAACTCAGTAATGTACACCCCACTTTCCATGTATCTAACCTAAAGAAATGCTTATCGGATGAATCACTTGTGATTCCACTCGATGAAATTCAACTCAATGACGATCTTCAATTTGTTGAGGAACCCGTAGAAATCATGGACCGAGAGGTCAAACAACTCAAACAAAGCCGTATACCAATTGTCAAAGTTCGTTGGAACTCACGACGTGGTCCTGAATATACATGGGAACGAGAGGACCAGATACGTAAGAAATACCCACATCTTTTTACCAACGAAGCTTCTACCTCCAACGTAAATTGATCTCCGGGACGGAGCTCTCATATGGGGTGGAGACTGTAACAATTCGCAATTTCAGGTTAATTTCTATTTTCGGAAAATTTTACTATTCATGTTACTATTCATTTCTACTATTCATTTCTTTTTGAAATTTACCCGAAAGTTGATTTTTATTTCATATTCTCGAGTGATAAATCATTTCCATGGCAAATTAAATGTTTGACACTCGTCAGATCATTTTCGTGAAAGTTATTAAGGAATTACACAGAATTATACGTTTTAGGGTTAAACGGCAATCAGAAATTCTACGCACAACGAAATTTGACCCCGTCAGGTGACCCCACATCAGAAAAATGTTTAACACATTCATGATTTATTTGAGAATAAATCATGACTGAGAAAAATCATGGCCCAAATAAACTTCGGCCGTGAAAAACTGGAATTTTCAGTTTTAAGCGTTTTTACTCAGCCGTAACCCTAGCCTTTACCTGCACCGCATTTCTAAGATGATTTGAGCTTTCAACTTATTTAAATAAGTCAACATATTTTTCCCTCCTCCATTGACTAAAAATCATTCCTTGATTTTATAAATCATTCCTTGATTTTTAGGCTTCCGGTTTGATGTCTAAAAGACATTTAACACCAACCGACACCAGACTGAGCCCAGTCTAGACATTATAAATCATTTTAAATCATTTTTAGCATATAAGAAAAGTAACATTTTACTTTTCTCAGTTTTACGCAATATTCGTACATTTTACGTATTACGCGTTTTAGACCCGTGTTTCCAGCTTTTAGCAGGTTTTACCACCCAAATGGAACTTATCACCCATTTTATATTTTATTATGGGACTTATGAACATTTCTAACAATACTTTAAAGTTTCATAATTTTACGACACCCGGTTTTACGTTTTGAGGCCTAATCATTTACGGTTGGCATTTCCCGGAGTCAAAATGCATCTTTTAACCAAGGATAATACCAAGCCAAGCCACCTCCCCTCCTTATCTGTTTTGGAACCGCCTCTAGGGGGGGGAGTCACACCCTTGGTGGCTTGATCTTGTGCCTTGTGATCTAGGATGCATACATGTGTTCTTTTTGGCAAAATATCTCTTGAAAACTAACCTCCTCAAAGTCATATATATACCCCCTCCCCTCTCCATATGGCCGGCCATCCCAACACACCTAAATCATCTCACACTTAGCTTATCTCTTCTAATTTGTTGCAAGGTTCAAGTGAAGTTCAAGTATAGAAACCCTAGTTAGCTTATTTCTTACCAAAAATCTTCCAAACCCTAACATACTTGGTGTTTTCTCTTGAGTTTAAATCCACTCAATACACCTCAACCTTTATCATCTATCTTTCAAGAATACTAAGAGTAGAAAGGTTGCTTGAAGTGAAAAGGGTTGAAGCTTGTCTATCAAAGTCCATTTCCTTACTAGTTACTCCTTTCTTTCATTAGAAAGCCTAAAGTTGTAAGCCTAAACCTAACATGCTTCTTGTTTATTTATCATGTTCATCTCATTTATATGTTATTCTTGCTATATTATGTGTTGTAATTATGTCCATGATGAATCATGATGAGTAAAAGATGTTGTTGTAATGACTTATTGAAACAAGTTACTAAAACAAGCAAACTAGTGAATATCTTGGTATAACCTGATCAAAATGGTAAAAATTTTATATTGGATTATTACATATTACAGTAGAGGACTTAACAAGAAAACCATAGCAATTTGAACCACCTAAAAAGAGTAAACGAGTCAAAAGTTATGGCGATTTGAAGTTACCAAAGATTTCCGGCAAAACTGCCTAAATGTTTCTGTGATTTCTGTGACAGAACCTAAAACACGCAAAAAGAGGCCTTTCTGGTCCGATTCATGAAAAAGTTAAAACACGAAAGTTGTCCGGAATCATGTTTTCATTCAGGAACAAAGAGGCTCAAGCCTTGAAAACGCCTTCTGAGTGAGATATTTCTCAGTTTTCTTAACAGCTATTTACATATTTTAAGTTACTAAGTTATTGTCATACTTTCAAAGGAATAAAAGGTATTATGACCTATAACCAAGACCACCACCATGGCTAGAACCAAGGTAGTGTCTCATGACCATGGAACAAGGACCAAAGGTCATGGCTAGGCCATGACGAATGACCAAACCAACTTACCAAGGCGTAAACATGAAACAATGAAATTGGCGATATATGGAACAAGCAATTTGTATCTACTTCACCTAAAAGGAAACCATGAGATTTTACCAAGACAAATGGTCATACAAGACTTATAAAACTACCCCTAATAACAATCTTCATGTACTATAAACTTTCCTAAGTTTATACAAATATCGGACATGTAACTTTTTCGGATCAAAACTTATATCTATATACTTTATCAACTACTACAATAGTAGGGAGCTTCATGTGAGGAGTTCATTATGTAAGCCGTCGAGATGAGTTGTGGATTTACGAGTTAAAGTGTCCTGGCTCCTCGAACGCTTACTAACATGACTTCTGAAATATGTTAGCCCGAACGGTAGTAAACGATATACCAAAACATACATGTTCATAAATCTTTCTTTCAAAGACTTACAAATATACATCATACCTCATCATGGACTAAATGCAAAACATATATATAGGCACTCCGTTATATTCTTTACACAAATCCTAAGTCGCAACATTCTATTCTAGGTTGCTCGTAGAAACCTACACGATCCGATCATCACCTTCATTATTTGCTATCATACTTGAGGTGAGTTCATAGCCCCGCTTACATTACTTTAATGTTTTACAAACCCTTGGGGGAAATACATGCTACTTTTAAACCGAACACAATGCTTTGAAACTGTATGCTGCCTGATTGTTTTATTATTACTAAGTACCTACCTTGCCAATCCTAGGCCCCATCATGAACCATTTAATCACTAGTATTAGTGAGCGCGAGTATTGTGAATAGGCCTATTGGGATTGACGAATCCCATTTGTTTGAGCAGTTAGTTCAAACGAATGCACTATATTTGAAACATTAAGTATGACGGCAAAGTACTTACCGGGGCAACATAACCGCCGATTGATATTGGTACCCGTATTGGTTGCATGAGCTTAGTACATAATAATAACTGTTTTGTTTTCTAACATGAGTATGAGTCTAATTAACTCATTACTACCAACATATTGTGTTCAACCTTAAACAAACTCTATGAATTTCACTCAACCTTTGTGTTGACCTCTTAAGCATGTATTTCAGGTCCATGATAATCAAGAATGGAGCGGGAAGGGCACGTACCGAAGGAAGAAGGCTATAAACTATATTGTCATTCGATAAAAACATCATAGACTTTATATTGATGTGTTTTGAAACAATGGAACATTTTGGGACCTTACTATGTAAACTCTGTTATATTTGAATAAATATGAATGACAACTCTTTTTATTACGATTCGTTTAGAGATCGTTTTCTATTATTATGACTGTTGTGCCGTCGAGTAACACCCAAGTTGAATTCCGCTGCATCATGAATTGGGGGTGTTACAATATTTATATTCCCTTTACTAATAATTTAATAGTATTAATATTCAAACCAGTGTACGCACAAATTAAACTTTTAAATAGAATAACATGAGTCCTTATTTAAAAAATATTTTAATTGATAAAAGCATACAACTAACAATATTAAAACTAATTAGCATATTTACAAAATTTTGTAATTTAAATAGATGAAAGTCTGAAACTAATAGTAATACTCATGTCATTTTAAACAAAGTTCATATTATAAAGTATAAGAGGTATAAAGTTTAAGGGGTTATTTGTGTTTTTTCTAAAGTTATTAAAAAACATAGAACTTGTAATTTTACACTTAGCTCCATATATTTTATATAAAATTCAACCACTAAAGTTTTATTAATCTCTTTTTAAGTTTTTGTTTTCATAAATTTGACACCTACATTTTTTTGTATTTTTTTTCTTAACAAAATTGCTCCACCAAATTTATTAAGTTTGACCAAAATCAATTTAATTTTGACTTTCTATTGACTAATCATATTGCTTGATTTTGCCTACGTGGCAAAATCGAGCTTTCCTATTGGTCTAATTTTTTTTAATGAGAAGGGTTTTGCAAAAACACTACGAAATGATGTAATTCTTTTATTATATAAAAGATTATAAACCTTCAAAGCAGTTTATATTTACAGTACAACTGCTTAATTCACGCCTTTGAAGTGTTCCAATCAAATATAAGAGTGTGCAAATCACCTCTCATTAGTTAAACTAAAAGTTTTAACCAAATTTTATTTATGCCAAAACGGACAAAACTTATAACTAGTTATTATATTAAGAAACTTTCTAATTTGTGCCCTAAAAGCACAAGTTAAACACATAAAAAAGACTTAGGGACTCACGAAAAAGACTCAAGAACCCATACAAAAATACAAAAAAGTGTATCTTTGTATGAGTTCCTAAGGGTGCGTTTAGTTAGGGTATATTGGTGTCATTTCATGGTATTTGCATTTTAAGTTTCTTCAAATATTGTGTTTGGTATCTCAAATGAAGGAATATAAAATTCCACGAATTGCCAAAATGGGGAGAATTAGAATAACTCTAAAAAGTGAGGAACTTTAATTTACTTGGAATTTTTTTTATAAACTTTTTTTCTTGTTGTTGTTGTTGTATTTTTTCTTGTTGTTTTTTTAAAATCAAAGGGAATTTGTCACTAGGGGTGTTAGTCGGGTGTTGCGTTATTCGGGTCGAGTCAAGGTTACAAATTTCATACCCGAAACTGACCCTATCTGAATTCATATTTGTTGGGTTCATGTTAATTTGAGTCGGGTTAACTCGGGCCAGGTCCATTCGGGTTCGGATCAACCCGAATATTAGTAAAATGTAATAAAAATGTTTGTTTACTCGTTTAAATAGAATTTTTATAAAAAAATATATGTAAACAATAAAAGAATATTTATTCGTGTCGATCGAGTCGACCCGAACCCGAGTTATCAAAAATTTTCAACCCGATACCCGACCCTATTTAGTATTCAGATTACTTTGGTTGACCAAAATAACTTGAATAAAACTTTTTGACCTAAGTAACCCGACCCGAATAAGCTTAATCGGGGTCGGGCCAGGTTTTTGACACCCATCCCTAAAAGTTGCAATAATAAACACTAATGACAGATTTCGAAATATTATGAACTTTTGTCAACTAAATATAGGAGGGTATTTTAAATTTCGGAAATTTAAATTCTTAAAAATTTAAATTTCATGGAATTTAAAATTTTGGAATTTTAAATTCATGAATCAAACGCTACCTAAGTATTTTTAGTATGCTTAACTTATGTCACTAGGCCACAAGTTAAAAAAAAAAACCCTTCACAAGTTAAAAACCTTTAGAATGGTGGCAGTCATGCTTCCGAAATCACCCATACCTCCCAAATCCACCAATAATATCATTCCACCTCATTTCACCTCATTCATATTTTTTTCATACCTCCCAACCCCTTTTTAGTGGCAACCATGCCTTTTTCATACATCCTAACTTTTTTTTTCCATAAATTAAATTAAACAATTTAATTAAAACATAAATATTTCATTAATAACTAAAAGAAAATTACAAAATACTTTAAAAAAACCATAATTAAAAGAAAATTACATTATTCTTAAAAAAAAAGAATAACTAATCATCGAGATATGTTAAGTTTTGAGCCTCTACGTGGTCCGTAAGATCATATAGGAGTCGGTAATGGATTTGTTCGTCGATTAACTCCGGTAATACACTATCGTTATAAACTGGCGCGACCAGCGGATACATTATATGAACCGGTAATATTGCAACTCGATCGTCTTTTAAAATCATATTGTGAAATATGATACATGTATAAACGAGTTGTCGAATCTTTTCAACCAACATTGCCCGGAGAGGACGAGCGAGAATCATCCATTTATTTTTAAGACGACCAAAAGTTCGCTCGATATCTTTTCTTGCAGACTCTTGTAGCTTCTTGAATCCCTTTTCCTTCAGTTCAACCGGATGCTTATATGCTTTAACAAACGTTGACCATGTAGGATAGATTCCATCGGTAACGCCTTGAAATTTTTTTTCCCCGGATGCTTATAACGATAACTTTATAAAAAACTAATAACAAGAACTTTAAAAAAAATATATAACCTGACGTTCGGCGCGCCATGTTTAAATAGTCATCAAATCTATCTGGAGGTTCACCCGTTGCGAGTTGCCTAATGGCCGATGTGCATTTTTGTAACGCCGTGAAACTTTTTTTCCCCTCGCATCTAGGCCCTTTTGAAACCATTCGAAATTCGCTTCAACATCAGCAACAACTCTTAAAAACAAGCTTTTATTCATACGAAACCGTCCACGAAAATGATCGTCGTTAAACTTTGGACGTTCAACGAAATAACCATTCATAAGGGTTCGTAAAGCTTCTTCACGAAAACGGGTTACATACTCCCGAGTTTCGGTAGAGCTTGCCGTGTCGTCAATTGAATCGTACGCGGCTAATAAGGTTTCTAGGGAGCTACCGGATGGCAATAGTTCGGACGATTCGGCGGGACTCAATATCGAGTCGGACGAAGAAGAAGATAATAAAACCATTGTAAAAATATGTGAATTGGTTATATATGTGAATTGTATTGTTTGTGTTAAAAATGTATGTGTTTTAGTTTAGTATATATAGGGATTTTTTTTTCTTGTGTTCCAACGTTCACAACATTAACACACCAACGGATACATTTTCCATCGAAAACATGAAACCGCTGAGGAAATATTTGCCGTTGGACCAATACCGTTGGACATGCCGGCGAAGTGGCGGCAGTGTTCACCGCCAGCATAGGCATGCCGTTGTCCACTGCCACTCTCCTTATTACTAAATTCTTATGTAAGTTTCTTCTTCACCACACATCATTGGCAATAAGATAACCTTATACATCTAAAAATCCAAATACATCTTTGTCAAGCACTAAAGAACAACTCAAAGGACCATTAATGTAAAAGATTATAGATACATCTACGTACAACTCTTGACTAGTATCCAGTCTACATACATACATACAGGTGGCAACGATTACATTGACTGTATCAAAACGTAATCTCTATTTTCTATAGCTAATAGACAGACAATTCATAAAAATCAAATCAAATATAATATAAAGTATAGTGATAAGATCGTGACCCTCGAGGCTAACAATAGTAATATTAAATAATAATATCTTTTTGTCTGCACTTTATTTGTGGGTGTTGGTTTATTTAAAGTGTTTTTTGTGTTTCTGAATTGAAGGTAGAGTTGAGAAAAATATGGCAGAAGGAAAGATTAAGATTGCCAAGGATGTTACTGAAGTAAGTATGTTTATTTTTTACATTGTTGGTTTGGTTATTAAGGTTATGATGTTGTTTTTTTTTTTTTTTTTTTTTTTTTTTTAATTCTGTTTGGTTGTACGTAGTTGATTGGAAATACGCCTTTGGTGTATTTGAACAATGTTGTGGAAGGATGTGTTGGTCGTGTTGCTGCTAAGTTGGAAATGATGGAGCCTTGTTCTAGTGTTAAGGACAGGTGTTTGTTTATACCAGTTGATCACTTTTCTAATTGGTTATTTCGTGTGATCTGATATAATTGAGTTTGTGATTGATTGTGGTGTGCAGGATTGGTTATAGCATGATCTCAGATGCTGAGGCAAAGGGTCTCATTACACCTGGAGAGGTTAGCTGCCATCCTTGATGGATCATTACATTTATATCTGATTATCGGTTTTCTTGATAAGTGTTAGTAATTGTTACTATGGGGTTCACATGATTTGAAGTTGAGGGGGGCTAGAATTTTTTTATTTTTTATTTTTTGTATAACAAACGGATAAATCATGAGATGAAACACAGTAACAAATCCTATAGTTCAGATGTTGTTAATACATGTCAATCAATTGAGTTATAAACTAAGGTTGCTGGTATTAAAAATCAGTTTGAATACTATCAAACTATATATGTTCACAAGCATATCTTATACAAAGCAAAAATTTCTTGAAATATAAGAAATTCACACTAATGCTTTCAACTAAAATTTGAAGTAAAAATACGTTGTACTAAAATTATTATGTATGTTTAAACAAATTTTGCCCAACTAAAATATGAATACTGATAAAAACATAAGTATACAAGGATTAGTAGTGTGAATTACCATCAATATTAAATAGATATACTTGGAAAAAACCAATGGACAACCAATCATAATAATAAATAAAAGTAGATAGCACCAGCAGTCCAGCACCTTATTATTTATTACTTTGGTATTTTGTAATAACCTATATGAGGGGGCCAGTTAAAAATTTTCACTTAAATAATGGGCTATTGGCTAATTTTACTTGAATAGACTTGGGCTTCATGGGCTAGTGGGGATGGCTAAGCACCGGCCAGCCCCCCTATCAGCTCCGTCACTGGGTGTAAGGAGGCTTATAGGTGTTTACTTAGGAATATCAGTTAGATTGAATTTTTAGGTGATGTAAACATATGAGATTTGGATTGTGATGCTAAAATCATTTTGATACAGCTAGTTTAGTGATCAGTTTGATCGTCCTATTGATACAATTAGAGTATTTAAGTGGTACGCTTTGAGAAGTTGACTAATGGACCCTAGTTGAGAACAAGCTATTAGTCCCATCATCATTTGTAACTCTTCAAAAACTAAGTTGCTAAATGAGAAAATGGAAGGAGTAACTCCTAGGTGGCCATTTTTAGCAAGACGGGCATAAGATAGACTTTTATGGAGATTTATGTGATCAAACTTTTAAGACGCTACATGATTAACCTGACACACAGGGTATTGATAAACAGATTTTACATATGGAGCAGGATAAGAGTCAGTTTGCTAAGCCCGTTTCGTTCTGTTTTTCATTTTCACATATGCACAAATTCTCACAGTACAGTGATGGTGGCACAAAATGGAAATGAGAAATGGAACTAATCTCAAGATTCGACCACGTCTGACACGTTTTTGTTTCATTATTGCTACAGAGCACACTCATCGAACCAACAAGTGGCAACACCGGCATTGGATTAGCCTTCATGGCTGCAGCAAAGGGTTACAAGCTCATCATCACCATGCCTGCATCCATGAGTCTGGAGAGAAGGATTATTCTCCGTGCTTTTGGTGCTGAGTTGGTCCTTACTGACCCTGCTAAAGGAATGAAAGGTGCTGTCGCAAAGGCTGAGGAAATATTGGCTAAAACACCAAATGCATACATTCTTCAGCAGTTTGAGAATCCTGCCAACCCAAAGGTAGCTTTCTTTTAGTAGTTCTGTTATTTTGTATTTGTGTTGCAACTCTAATTGCTTATTTTACTTTCTAGATCCATTATGAAACAACTGGACCAGAAATTTGGAAAGGTTCAGACGGTAAAATTGATGCTTTTGTTTCCGGCATTGGCACTGGTGGGACAATAACTGGTGCAGGGAAATACCTTAAAGAACAAAACCCTAACATAAAGGTTAGATTTCTTTTTACTTCTTCAGACGTAATGTCTTATGTTCGATGTTTCTCCTGTCCCCTTAAAGCATGTTTCTCTCTTATGCTTTTAAATAGATTCAGTTAATTAATTGAACTTTTGTTTTTTGCATCAGCTTTATGGCATTGAGCCTACTGAAAGTCCTATTTTATCTGGAGGAAAGCCCGGTAAGTTACACTGATGCTTTAGTGATTAAGTTTTCCTGAATATTTTAGTTTCCCTCAAAAGGATTATAATCTCTTGATGAGGTCTTATCAGAGAGTTGAGTGGATAAGGGTGGATGCCAATATAACTTTTTGTAATGATTAAAAGAATTATCAGATAAAGGAAGGTCATTTGTCCTAATGTGCTTGTGGATGTCGACTCTAACTGCAAATCTTATGCCCTTTTAAATCATTAGATTAAGTCTCCCCAGTTCTTGTTACTCACAAATATCAACCAGAAGCTAATAATCATAGGTTACATGAATCTTAAGAGCAAGTGGCAAAACTGGCAGCATCTATTATGTTTAATAAACTGATATACTAGTGTCAATTGGGCTTCTTATTTATGAAGATTTCTGTCCTGTTAATCATGCTTATCATGTATTCATGCCTTAGGTCCACATAAAATCCAAGGGATTGGTGCTGGCTTTATCCCCGGTGTTCTAGAAGTTGATCTTATCGATGAAGTCGTTCAAGTAAGAACCACCCTAGATTTGTTTCTCCATCTCTCTTGTAGACGCTGCTTTGTTCGTTTTTATCATTTTTCACAGTTATAAGTTATACTCATGTGCTGTCAATCGTTGATTGTTCCTACTGAACTGATGTTTATATGCATTTTTAAGATTTCAAGTGAAGAGTCCATTGAAACTGCAAAGCTGCTTGCCCTTAAAGAAGGATTGCTTGTAAGTTAGCGTTACTCATCATATACTGTTATCACATCTACCATTCGCGCTGCTCTTCATCTATAAGCTTATCTTCTGTATGAGATTCTGATGTCGGTTACATCTGTTGCAGGTGGGAATATCATCTGGTGCTGCAGCTGCAGCTGCAATTAAGATTGCAAAGAGGCCAGAAAATGCTGGAAAGCTGATTGTGGTAAGTCTCTGCATTCTTTTTAACGTGTTGAGGGGGTTTTACATATTCTCCAATGAATTTACCAATGTAATATAACTTTGCAATTGACTTTAACTGCCTGTATTTTCAATGTTCCTTCATGTGATGTTAACTTGGAAACAAGCTCCATTTGAAGGATATACTATAGTTTTAGGCTTTTAGCTATCGGTAGAGGCAACTTAAACAACCATGGCACTTTAATTTCCCTAGAAAGATGATCGATTGCATACTTATGCACTCAATCTTTAACTTGGCTAGGAAAATATAACAAATTATATACCATAAAGAATGAGAAACCAGTTATTTAGTTTCTTTCTTCAGTTTTGCACCATTTTTCGTTTTCTGAAATGACTTGAGGCTATTGTGGAGGCTCATTTCTAATGAGAAAACAGTCAGGTAGTAGATACCCGTAAAGCATGTTTTCGGCAAACTTAACAGTTTCTAATGATTGTATATGATTTAGCTTGTATGAAAAGTGGGGTAATTGCAGAAAGTGGAGTAGACTCAAATTTTTAAAGTGTATTAATAGTTCGGAGTTATAAACCTAGAATGTGTGTTTTAGAGTTGAGCCAAGTAAAGTGGATGCAAATGTCAACTGCTCTTTATTTGTTCTTCCTTTTCCCTCACACATGCAACAATTCTTACTTTAGTATTCAATAATAAGGTTGCAATTTTTTTTTGACTAACTTTCATATGATAAATAGGTACAATTTGTTGTTGCTGTTGATTTAATCCACAGTGTCCTCTTATTTTGTAGTCCTGTCCAGTATAGCACAAATGTTTAACTTGACAAATATTTTGGCATTAGTAGAATCTGTAGATTGCACTAAACCTTTGTAAATTAGTTGTGGACCCAAAGCCAATATCATTTATGTTGGCCACATAACAAGTTATTTTAGGATGCGTACCGTGAAGACCTTAAGGGTATATATATGTGTATACTAATTGCATAAAACAAATCAATGTAGAATGTATGCAAACTCAGACCTATTTGGTATTTCTATGTTTTTTTCTTTCCTACTTCCAGTTTCTGTAATATGATAAAAGTTGTTATATATGTCGGACTAAGAAAATCAGGTTTACTATGATAAGAGGAATTGTAAACTCATAAATAGTTTGTGCTTTGTCATATATGATAACTCATTCTTATCGAAGTTTAAGGGGTAAATGGTATGAAGGAGTTGGAACACCCGAAATTAATTTTATTTTTTTAAAAATTAATGGAAACAGGCCAAATGATATGAAGAAGTTGGAAGACCCAAAATTTATATCTATGCTTCAGCCTCCTAGATCGCTTTATCCAATAAATTAGATTAGAATTGTAATATTAATGGTTTTAGTACGCATGTTTAATTTTGTAGTTAGAAAAAAGGGACAAAAAGTGTTTTGTGTCAACCAACCATTTCCCCTATTCATGTTTTAACACGTACAACAGTTACATGTTTTAACCCGTTAACCATCCCTTCTTTTTTTATTATGACCCTACAAGAGGCCGTAGATGTTGCATCTGCATCTTAGTTATATGGTGAGTTTAAGCAGCTGATGAGATTTTATATGCAACTAAATGCAGGTTATTTTCCCAAGTTTCGGAGAGCGATACTTGTCATCCGTCCTCTTTGAATCAGTCCGAAAAGAGGCAGAGAATCTAACTTTTGAGCCTTGAACGCAAACATGTTAGTGTGATGGCTTTATGTTAGCCTATGAAGAGGAACCATTTCGACTTATTATAGTTATTTTGGAAGTGATGCTGCTTTTTTGCTTCTTGGGGCACTTTGTTCTATTTTCAGTTCCATTATGTTGGAGCATGTTTGTTTCACGTGTTATATCATGTTAATGATCTCCTATTCTAGCAGTCTGTTAACGCATGTTGTGGTAATATACAAATAAGTGTTTGAATGCGCAAAATTTGTATGTTGTAGAAGAGGGTTTCCCAAGTTGTTGTGTTTTGGTAAAATGGGAAATTATAAATTGGGAAAACTGAAAACGAATAAGGCTTCTGATTATTATGATGTTTCTATGAGGATGTGGGTTTAGAATATCTCCAATGGTAAACCTTTTTTAAAACCTTTTTTAAAAGGTTTATAATTTTCATGTCATTTTACTATATCAATTTATTAACTTTACATTTTATAAAGCTATTGTCACTTTCATGTCATTTTACTATATCAATTTATTAACTTCACATTTTATAAAGCTATTCTCACTATGCTTAAAACTTTGTAAAGCTTTATAAATTAAAGATATATTTAATGAGTTGCATGCATTTTCTTGTAATGAAAAGGTTAATAAATTTGGACCTATTTCATTTCGTGTCACCATAAACTTTTTTTTCACTAGGATGACTCAATTTATAAACTACTTCAAGCTCTCTCTAAACCTTTTTATAAACATCAGATTGTGGATGCTGTTATATTAAAGGTATTGATTTTATTGTTACTTTTAGCTTTGTCGATTTAGGTTATGTTTTAGCTCAAATGGCTCAAACAAAAACTTATGCTATATGAGAACAAATGCTACATTTAAATAGTAGCGTATATATTGTTTGCACTTCAATCTTCTAAATGTATTTTTTAGTTAATAGATGAGTACTCGTGCATGGAAACGAGATTTTATAGCGTCAAATAGTTGTAGTGACATTTTAGTTGCACAAAACACTTAACCAAAATATCATTATAACTATATGTCGCTATAAAAGCCCGTTGCTATGCACGGGTACTCGTCTAGTAGAAAAAAATTGTAGTACAAATTAAATTAATGCTCCAACTAAACACTACTACAAAAAAGGTCATTTAGACCGGTTACAAATGTCATTTAGACCGGTCACCTGATGGGTCTACAAGGGCGGATGTCCAAACGGGATAACACATATAGACAGGTTGTGCACAAGTCTAAAATGTCGTGCACCGCATATTAAACAAAGGATAAATGAGTCAAACTATTTTACATTTATACTTAACGCCAAAGATAAATTCATATAATATCCCCTTGAAAATGATGTGACTGAGCATTAGACATCCAATATGAAATGTCGTGCACCGCATATTAGACATCCAAGAAAGATTGCTTGCATTTAATTTAAATTAACTATTAAATGACAAGTGTAAACTCTAACTAATAAAAAGGTTTACATAAGAATCAAGAACAAAAAATAATTACAAAATAACTTGTTGGCTGTTAAAATACAAGAACTTCAATCAATTGATGAGATGAAAAGAAGACTTCTATAGTTATCTCTTGGAATTTTATTTGGGGTAAATGAGACGTCACGAGTTATTTACTTATTGCTACTTCTCTATTTTCTTTGGGCTTAAGCAAAAAGATGGGTTAAAAGCCTAAAAGATTAGAAAAAAATAAAATTGATTTGGGCCTAGGTAAAATCGGGTCGACACGCGATCTTACGTTCGATCTTACCTACGATCCTACTTCAGATGCGATCCTCTGATGATCCTACACGATTTTAGCTATTGAGCACGTAAACTCGTATGATCCTACAAGTTTACACGTGATCTTACCAGCCTTGCCTACAATTATATTACCAGGTCCAAATATCAGTTAAAAAAAAAAAAAAAAAAAGGCCCTAATGAAACAAGCAGATTTATTCTCAGCAATAAGTAGTTTAATAAGCAAATCCTGTAACCCACTAATATAATAAGCAAAACAAATAAGCTGCTAACTTAATAAGAAATCCATACATACTATACTCTAAGGGGGCGTTTGGTTCGTGAACTTGAAATACCGGAATTTGAAATTCTAGGAAATCTCATATTCTGAATGGTTTAAAATTCAGGATTTAAAATAGCCTCACATGTTTTGTTGGAGTTTTTCCTTATGTTTTTGTTGCAAAAATGACAAAATTACCCTTATCTTAAAAAAAATAAAACAAAATAACAGCATCTAAATTGAATGAAAAAAAAAAGAAAAAAAAAAAAAAAAACACTTCGTATTTATATTAAACACCAAAAAGTATGTAAAAATGCATACACAACAAGATAATACAGAATGTTCAACCAAAAAAAAAAGATAATACAATAAAGAAAAAAACAGCAAAAAATGACAACATTTAAATTACAGCAACAAAAGCATCAAACTATAGCAAAAAGATAAAGAAAAAAAATGAAGACACATTGAAATTATAGCAAAACCCTAATATGTTCTTTATGATAATCAGACATGAAATTGTTCTTCAAAAGTCAAAATACAACTTGTAGACCAATTAAATATAGAGAATGGTAATAGAATAGCTTGGAGGGAATATAGACAACACTGTAGATGTAGATCAGAGTAGAAAGAATTGGGGAAGAAGTTGTTGGGAAATGTTTGTTGTGAATTGGGGAAGAAGTAGTTGGGAAATGTTTGTGGTGAAAAATATGTTTTAACTTTTATGATAGAGAAATGGTGTTTTGGTCTAATATGGTCTCGTGTCACAAGCAAATTGAAAAGACGCGGTGTTTGTTTTTCATAAAGAGGCTCTTAACAGCTTCTTAATTTAAATCGTTTAGACGCGGTCAGACATTTTGGTCATTCAAACCGTTTGTTTTTTTTTCCCGTTCAGACGTGTTCAGAGGCTGTAAGATCTTAATGGTCTAGACTTGAGAGGGGTATCTGAATGCCTCTTGCAGACAAAAAAAAAAAAAAAAAAAAAAAAAAAAAGCAAGCAAATGTGCGGTTCAAACATGAGTTTTTTCTCGTTCAGATGCGGTCAGATTTAGACATTTACGCCTCAAATTCAGATTCAAATTCAGGTGTGCGGTTCAAATTCAGATTTAGGGTCTCTTAAAAAACAAACACCGCCTAACTTTTTGGAAGCATTATAAATTCTCTTCTTTTGCCTATTTATAGAATTTTAAATAGCCCCCACTTGTCATACCAAACACAAACTTTATGACATTTTAATTTCTAATTCCTTAAATTTCCTCAAATGTACTTGAACCAAACAGCCCCTAATATAAATAGGAATCCATACATCATTTTAAGTTAAATAACAATCCAAACAGCCTCTAAATTAACAAAAAAGATCAAGAGAGCTGATAATGTGCATCTAATAAGCAGTTATCTAGTTCCAGAAACAAGCACTTCCAGCCATAAACAGTTCTAGCAAGAATTACACACATTGTATGCCACTGCCCAACGGTCCAATCAGTTTCTTTTGAAACAAACTGACGCCGATTTGTCCATGGGATCTATATGTTAAAAATATATAAATAAATAAATAAATATATAAAATCAACATAGAGATGAATATCAAAAACAAAAAAAGATGCTAAACAATGCGTACTGTTGAAGGAAGTGATGTTGATCAGTATTCGCAAAATCGTACATCCATCTCGTGACATAATAACCGCATTCAAAATCGTCTTGTTGTTGATTACACTACAGCTTAATACCACAAGAATAAGCAATTGAAACGGCCGTTAAACACTTGAGCAAACCAAACAGCCTCTAAATTATTAAGCAATCCAAACAGCCTCAACTTAAATAATCAATTGAAACAATTCTCTACTTTAATGACCGATTTAAAGAAAGCCAAATTTTAAAAACTGCAATGACCCGAAATCAGCTGATGTGTTGGTGAGAAAAGTACTACAGCAGCCAATATAAAAAGCAGCAGTGCAGCATGTGTTGGTGGAAAAGTTACAATAGCCAAGTTCAACAAAATACCATTACAAAGCACAATTAAACAACTAAGACAAGTACCAAAGTGGCCATTAAAAAACACAATAGCAACTTAAACACAAGTTCAGTAGCAACTTAAAGCAACTTACAAAGCACAAGTTTTATAACTACAATAGCATCTTGAAGCAACTAAATTGTCATGAATATATTGCATATAATCATGCATATTTTTTAACACACCTAAATTGTCACAGTAGCCAGATGTAATATTGGTCCTTTTATGATTTAGAATGCACAGGCTATCCTACATTATGGAGCAAAAGCCTAATACACCCTTAAGCCAAACAACCCCTAATGTTATGCCACAACTATAAGCAATGCAAACATCTCTAGCTAGCCATCCAAACACCTTCCAATCATACATATACAATTTAGACACCCTCTAACTAGCTAGCAATCCAGACACTTAATTAGCAATCGAATTAACAAAACACAATTGGTTTTTCCTATGTGTGGTATTTATATATTTTTACGGTGAGATAAGTTACCTTAGCCATTGTCCCTGTGTAACTACCAACAGCGCTGAAAAATAGATAAATCGTGTGTTAATATTGTAAAAACAAATGAAAACCCTATGACAGTTCAAGAAAGAAAAAAAAGAGTTACTATTGTAAATGGCTTGTTAACGAGTATGTGCGCTCCATCGTTGTTTGCTTCTTATAGTTTGAATCAAGGATGTACCATGTGCGTTGTTTTGGGCATATTAAAAACAACACCCAATGGTCCCTAGTAAAGTAGAACTTTGATATCTATGCTAGTAAAGACATTAGCAAAGACAATCAACACATAAACAGCATATGTAAGCGTAGAACTTTGATATCTATGCTAGTAAAGACAATCAACATATGTATAAGTAAAGTGTAAAAAAATTAACACGTTAGTAAAGACAATCAACACATAAACAGTTTATGTAAAGCTTTCGTAAGTAGTATATCGCACTCTTGAGCATAAGGTTGTTGGATTTAATCTTACTATGATGAATGAAACACAGGTAATAATATGAATATAACTTTATTGATACTTGCTTATTTTCGTTCATTATCAAACTTACAATAATCGACCCTATATATAGTTTTCTAACCGACACCTATGAAGCGACATAATGCTTCAACCGTTTCTATAACTAACTTTCTAAACAACATGTCGTTTGATATAAACGACATCACCCTTAATTGGGTTCTTAATTTACATAATGACACCCTAAACTTATACTAATTACATACTTGATACTAATACATACTATACTTTCTAATATGACCCATTTAACCCAAAGTTTAGGTTAACAATCAACACTCCCCCTTAAACTAAACTTTGGTTTAAGGTGGGTCTTCAACTTGCCTTGACTTTCTTTACAACAACGTTGGTTCTTCGTCGCTTTGGTAAATGAGATGTGCTTCTTGCTTTTTGTCTTTATCCTTCCATTTGGTGCATTCGTATGCAAAGTGACCAAATTCACCACATTCATAACATCTCATTTCTTTCTTGCTTTGTTCTCGACTTGTACCTCTTCCACGTCCTTTTTCTTCTTTACTAAAGTTTCTTCCTCGACCTCTACCACGTCCTTGATTACTTGAACTTGCCATTAGAAGTTTGCTTTGGTAATCTTCTTGCGGTTCATCTTGACTCTTGAGGCGTTCTTCATAAGCAGTTAGTCTTCCAACAGCTTCTTCAAACGTCATATTGTCAATTTCTGAATATTGCTCGATGGATGCCACAATTGGTAGAAACTTCTTTGGAACGGAGTTCAGCAACTTTCCTACTAGTACTTTGTCTTTAAGGTTAGAACCAAGACTTTTACACTTGCTTCTTATGCTTCCCAATTTTCTCGCAAAGTCATTCACGGTTTTATCGGTCTTCATTTTTAAGGTCTCCAATTCGCTTCTTAAAGTTTGTAGGTGTGCTTTCTGAACTCGGTCTGCTCCTATATATCGTACTTTAATTGATTCCCATACTTCCTTCGCTTTTGAGTATTGTGCAACTTGCATTAAAATATCTTCTGGCAATGTTGTGAGGATCATTGCTTTTGCTGTATGCATCTTTCTTTCATCTACTTTTTCTGTATCTTCAAGTGTTTCCCAAAGACCATATGCCTTCAATATTGTCTCCATCATAATTGCCCATGTTGTGTAGTTTGTTTCAGTGAGTTTTGGACATTGAAGTGCTATGTTTTGGTCACGAGTTGGTGTAGATGATTCTCCTATCTTCATGCTTTGTTGCTTTCTTACTTGCGTACTTTCTTACTTGCTTTTGAAACAAAAGTTTCTCTTACTGGTCGAAACACGGAGGTTTCTCTTACGGGGTGAAACGCTAAGGTTTCTCTTACTGGTGAAAACACTACGGTTTCCTCTTACTGGTTAAGATCAAAGATGATCTTTCGTACTTGCTTTGAAACACTATGGTTTCCTCTTACTGGTGAAAATCTAAGGTTTGTGAAAAACACTAGGTTTTCTCTTACTTACTTACTTTGAAACAATAGACTTTCTCTTACTTACTTACTTTGAAACGCTAAATGTTTTCCTTACTTACTTACCTTGAAACACCAAGGTTTCGTTAAAAAATGATAGGTTTCTTTCTTACTTCTTACTATGTGAACCACAATGGTTCGGTTTCTTACTTCTTACTAGTCTTGTATTTTTTCTAATTCAAAAAAACTTATTTTTGTCTCCCTAAATTGAAAAAATATGCAAAACTTAATCTTACTTTCTTACTTTTTGAAAAAAAAAACACACTACCCCACTCTTAAATATAAATTATAAAAATTAATATAATAAAACTTATATACTGAGTATAAAAGGATATGAAATGTTTGATATATAAAAAAAACTTACGGGGTGTGTTTTTTTTGCTTATTCCCCCTTCAATCGATTGCTGGTATGATTAGGGTTCCTCTGATTAGGGTTCTTCCGATTAGGGATCTTCCTTCTCCGATCGATGCCTTCTCGATTTGGGTAACCACAATCGGTGGTTTTCATAACCGGTTGTGTTTGTCTTTCTCCGATCAAACTCCGGTTAGAACCGCAGGTATCCTTCTTCCTTACTTTCTTTCTTACTTGATTGATTCCCAAAATCAAATCTGCTTTTTTCTTTCGGTTGATTCTTGCTTTCAATCGATCGCTACTTGTACTTGTTCTTCCCTGGATCGATTAACGTGCTCTGATGCCAATTGTTGGATTTAATCTTACTATGATGAATGAAACACAAGTAATAATATGAATAGAACTTTATTGATACTTGCTTATTTTCGTTCATTATCGAACTTACAATAATCAACCATATATATAGTTTTCTAACCGACACCTATGAAGCGACATAATGCTTCAACCGTTTCTATAACTAACTTTCTAAACAACATGTCGTTTGATATAAACGACATCACCTTTAATTGGGTTCTTAATTTACATAATGACACCCTAAACTTATACTAATTACATACTTGATACTAATACATACTATACTTTCTAATATGACCCATTTAACCCAAAGTTTAGGTTAACAATCAACAAAGGTGCTAGCATAAAATCCTAGCATATGGTACAAGTTTTAAGCTACGGTGAGATTAATGTTAGATTTGAATATTTTATTTCTTGCACTTGATGTTTTACCAATCACTTACTTATTCTTTTTGTATATACTTCATATTCATCTTAATTCAAGTGCCTAAATCTTAATATATATATATTGCAAATAAATTTTTTGAATTAAAAATTACCGTCGTTATGCGTTAGTACTCGCCTAGTGTTAAATAAGATGTTATTGTACTATAGTGTTTGTCACAGTGCCATTATATTCATTACAACAACTAACATAACAAAATCCAATCTGATTAATGCGGGTTCAAAATAGATAGTAAATAGCTAGAGAGTCATACACCTATGCGGAAATAAGAAGACTTGTTTTAGAAATATCATTATATTGCTATTTATCAAAATGAAGAGTTATCCTTATTTCTATAATGTTAAAAGTGCAAGGAAGCAGATTTAATTACTTAGATCACAAAAATGGTTTGCAGGGTTTTTAATAACCTCATTTAATAATCGTGGGACAAAATGTTGGTGGTTGTTATGATGAAACGAAAATATAAAATAGTTTATACTAGCTGGAAGGATCTAATGAAACAAAGCAACTAGAAAGCAATAATGAGTGTAATGTGAAGCATGCCCAAACCCAATATAGAAGACTCGTTTGATTAAACTCTAGAGCAATTACACATTTACACATAATTAATCCTGCAAATAGCTCTTCACAACATCTATCTATTAATTACTTAATTTGGTCTCTTACAGTTTCGTTGAGCCACTGTAGCTTTATAAATAAATAAATAAATAAATAAATAAATAAATAAATAAAAAAAAAAAAAAAAAAAACTATAGCTAGCCTGGTCAACTTAAACATCACTGAAAAGAAACTACTCTTTTGTCGAAATGTGGTCAAGTTAAACATCTACTTTTTTTTTTTTGATGGAAATAAGCATTTACTAATGGCCACACAATACAACAATATTGATTACCAATCTCCATGACTTCTGGTTTTGTCAAGTGTTTCACCTTACAGAATCACACATAAGAAGTGTTTACCCAACATCCGTACATATAGTTCTTTTGTAACCAGACGCATTTCTTCCAGCACGACTAAACACAAACAGGCATTTGATGGTTGAGGTCACAACCGAGCCCTGTGCTCCAGTGAGCCACATCTCATTTCAAGTATTTTTCAAACAAGAGAAGGCAAACGTTAGCAGACTGCCAGACTCGATATAAATTCTAATCTAGTTGTATAGGAAACAATTATTTTAAAGCTCAACAACCAGCTAAATTGTCACGTTAACCGTCATTCTAAGTATACAAACAAGAAACAAAAAAGGCTTATGCACAGCATTGTGATGCAAAAATTCAGAGTCCTAAGTAAAAGAAAATTGGCATGCTAAAAAGAAATAGCAACCTTGGAAATGAACTCCAGGTGAAACTTCTTGGCCTCAATCTCATCAATCGTAGCATCTTTGTTATTTGATAGCCACTCCGTAGCGTCATTTAGTGCATATTCAATGTTCCTCAACATGTCTGCTGAAATGTCATATCTATTCATCATAATCTTCCTCTTCACGACATATAAGAAATCCTGCAAGTCATTGAATGCATACACTTTCCTCTTGTATTCTTGGTCCTCAAGTTTGTACTCCTCAGCATCTTTCACCATCTTCTCTATTTCTTGATCTGTAAATCTTCCACTGTGATTAGTAATGGTTAGTTTTTCGGTCTTTCCGGTGGATACTACCTTGGATGTCACTGTGAGGATGCCATTAGCATCTATCTTAAAGGTGTCCTTAATTTTTGAGACTCCTTTAGGAGCAGGTGGAATTCCAGAAATCCTAAACTCTCCCAACAGATAGTTATCCATAGATCTAGTTCGTTCGCCTTGGTACACCTTGATTTTCATAGCAGATTGGTTGTCAACTGTTGTTATGAAAGTCTCGCTGTTCTGTGTAGGAATAGGAGTGTTCCGTGGGATAACAACACTCATTATACCTCCACGTATCTCAGTGCCAAGTGACATTGGAGTAACATCCACTAACGCCAACTCTTTTAGCATCTTTGTTGTATGACCAGATACCTTTGCAGCCATAACTGCTGCTCCATATGCAACTGCTTCGTCAGGATTAATGCTCTGGCATTATTCCTTCCCATTAAAAAAGTCTTGCAACATACATTGGACCTTTGGTATCCTAGTAGACCCGCCAACAAAAACCACGTTATCTACATTTTCTTTTTTCACTTCCGCATCAGCTAGACAGTTGCCCACTTTCTTGATACACTCTTTAAAAAAGTTCATATTAAGCTCCTCAAACTTGGCACGACTAAGATTCATAGAAAAATCAATTCCATCATATAACACTTCGAGTTCGATTGAAGCTTGAGTAGCATATGAAAGACTTTTTTTTGCTTTCTCACATGCAACTTTCAACCTTCCCATTGCTCTTTCGTTTCTGGTCACATCCTTGTTCCATTTCTTCTTAAAGTCCTCAACACAATACTTCACCAAACGGTTATCAAAATCCTGACCTCCCAAATGAGTATCACCTGCAACAGCCTTAACCTTAAAAGTACCCCCTTCCTCGATGGTGAGAAGAGATACATCAAAAGTGCCACCACCAAGATCAAATACAAGCACCGTCCTCTTTTTAGTAAGACCAGAACAGCTATCTATACCATAAGCAATTGCAGCTGCTGTTGGCTCATTGATCATACGTCATGACTTTTAGCCCAGCAATAGTGGATGTGTCCTTTGTTGCTTGACGCTGACAGTCATTGAAGTAAGCTGGGATTGTGATGACAGCATATCTTACAGTTTCACCAATATATGCCTCTGCAACTTCTCTCCTCTTAGTAAGAACCATTGATGAGATTTCTTCGGTGGAAAACTGTTTCTCGTGACCTTTGTACGTGACCGCAATTTTTGGAGTGTCGTTAGGACCTTCTATGACCTTAAAAGGCCACAGCTTCATGTCGTCCTGCACTTCGGCATCATTGAATCTCCTGCCTATAAGCCTCTTTGCATCTGGAACTCAAAAACATAGTCAACCGAGTTATAAGATATCTGAAAATACCACTAAGATTAAATCATGAAAAACTATCAACTGACCAAAAACAGTATTAGCGGGGTTCCTTACGATTTGATTATTGGCACCATCACCAATGAGACGTTGCTTATCAGTGAAAGAAACACAAGAAGGTGTTATTCGGTTGCCTTGATCATTGGGTATGATCTCTATTCGATTATGTTTCCAAAGTGCAACACACGAGTACGTGGTCCCCAAGTCAATGCCGATTGTTGGTGCTTGAGCTCCCCAACCAGCCATTACTCTCGCAGTTTAAAAGACCAAGTTACGCGCGATACCTGCATTAGCATGTGTAATTGGTGTATGTTAAAGTCCCTTTTGCGGAACATGATGATATAGTAAGGGGGTGTTTTATTGCTTAGTAGAACTACTTAAGCGTGCTAACCAGCTACATATTGAAAAACCAACTTATATTTGCTCATTTAACATCTTATTTGGCTCAAAGATATATAATCAGATAAGTAGTTTCAAAAACCACTTTAGCTAACCGTCTGGCTAAAGTGATGCATCAAATAATTTCCCCAAACTAAACTGCTTTCATTGCCGGGAGGCAAATTTTAGACGGTGTTCTTATTGCGAACGAGGTTATAAATTATACAAAAAAAATGGGCTTGGAGTTGCTCCTTTTTAAAGTTGACTTCGAGAAAGCATTTGATTGTGTTAATTGGGGATTTCTGCTTAATATCATGGAACAAATGGGATTTCATTCAAAGTGGGGAACATGGATCAAAGCCTGCTTATCTTCAGCATCAGTATCGATCTTAGTTAATGGTACTCCAACTCAAGAATTTCATATGGAAAGAGGTCTACGTCAAGGGGACCCGCTCTCCCCATTTTATTTCTTATTGTAGCGGAGGCTCTTCAGGTGATGATTATGGATGCGTATGATATCGGAATTTTTAAAGGGCTTGCTCTTCAGGAGGATGGGGCAAACCTTTCCCTTTTACAATATGCCGACGATGCATTATTTTTTGGGGAATGGTCGCTACACAATGCTCAAAATTTAGTTCGGATACTTAAATGTTTTCAAGATGTTTCGGGTCTTGCAATTAATCTTAACAAAAGCACTCTTTATGGCATTGGTGTTCTGGAGTTCGAGGTGGCGAGTGTGGCGGCCGCCATTAATTGCAAGTCTGAATCTCTTCCGTTCATGTACTTGGGTTTGCTGGTGGGAAAAAATATGACAAAAATTGAAAATTGGAGGTTTGTTGTGGATCGTTTTCATACAAGACTTTCTGCATGGAAGTCAAAACTATTGTCAATAGGCGGTAGACTTACATTAACAAAAGCTGTTCTTGGGAGTTTACCGCTATACTATCTATCACTTTTTCGGGCACCAGTTAAAGTCATTAATATGTTAGAGGCGATTCGGCGTCGTTTCTTTTTGGGTTTTAAAGAAGAAAAGAAAGTAATCTCATGGGTTAATGGGAAAGTACTCTTGCTAGACAACAACTCGGAGGATTGGGTATTGGTAGTATTGACTCCTCCCAAATCAACCAGTCAACCGTGTGCAGCTGATAGGTCCACCTGTGAGAAAGTGCAAGTTATTATTGACCGTGGAAATATAGGGAAATCCCCGGGTCGTTAAATCCCAACGAGATTGAAATTGTATTTTGGAACGATTAGGAGAATGAGTGGTACTGAGGACAGTAACAAAAATGATTGAGGGATGATTATACTACTGATTGCTTGGTATTTAGATAATATGAAAAGATATAAACAATAACAGAGATACACACAACAGCACAAAGAAGAAAATCAGATAACAGACAGAGAAAAATGAGTTTTAACACGTTACAAACTACAGGGGGTACAAATGAAACTTTTGAAAACTTAAAATTAAAAAGAAATTTGAAAATGAAAATGAAATTATAAAAGTGATTATTATAATATTTAAATATTATTTAATTAATAAAACTATTTAAAAATCTAATTTAAATTAACTAAAAATGACAAATATTACAAATTAACCTAAAAACTTGCAAAAATAATTTCTAAACCTTAATTAGAACTTGAAGAAAGTATAAAAAATGAAAATAAATATTTTTTTCTTTTTATGAGTTTTCTATTAATTAAAAACTATTTAACTTAATTAAAATAATTAAACTATTTTAAATTACTATTAATACTTAAATGACTTATAAAATTATGTAAAAATTTATAAAACTAATTAACCATTACAGGAATCCTAAAAAATTATAAAAAGTTGCTAAAAATTATATTTAAGCTAATTGACTAATTAATTACTTATTAATTAATTTAAATCTAATTTAATTAAATTAAATAGGAAAATTAGAAAATGGACAGTGGAAATTATGAAACTATTTTCTAAAAGTTTTAACTACTTTATAAAACTTAGGAAAAATATAAAATTCTACTGTTGTTACTTAAAATTAAAGAAAACTATTTAATTATTAATATTACCTATTTAATTATTTAAACTACTTTTAATTCTAATAAATAGTAAACTGTTTAGGAAAAATCTAAGAAAATTATTTTAACTACTTAAAGGTAGTAAGAAATTAAGAAAATTATAAAATTGGACAAGTGCTTATTAATAAGCTGAAATGAAAATTAAATAGATAATTTCTATTAAATAGAAGCTGTCACTATAATTAAGTTTGGCTTTTTCTGGTTTTTCTTTTATAAAACTATTAAAATACTTAAATAATGAAACTTTTACAAAAAAAACTAAGTTAAAAACCAAGAATAAGCACTGTGAGTGCTTATTTGCATAGACAGTTGACTAAGTTTGACCATACAAAGAAATAAGCTAAATTGGAGTTATGTGGGGTCCACACTGGTTAAATCAGGTTCACCTAAGTTTTTTTGACTTATTTAAACTAGATTTGATGAGAAAAGCTCATGGGATAAGCTAAAAAGCTACAATAAGCAACTGCTTATTTGGTTTCTGGGTCAGAAATGGGACAGAGTTATGAGGGTGATTTAGGTGGGGTCCACTGATGTATAGGTCAAACAAATGGTCAAGTCTTAAAATCTGGTAGGAGGGGGGTTGTAAGAACCAAGATTTGGAGTGTGGGACCCACTGGGGTGGCCACAATCATCCACCAAAGTGGTGGTGGTGAGATGGTATCTGTGTAGCAGGGGAGTACCCTTTCCCTGCAGGTCAAAATAAGCTAGTGTATAAGCTAATCTAAAAATCCCAAGGTTAAGCTGAACACAGATTTCTAAAGCTTAGGTGATATATTTTAACTTCTAAAAAGCTTAAGGTCTGAAAAAATTCACAAAATTCTAGAAAAATCCTAGAATATTTGGTTTTCTGCCTAAGTATGCTATTTTGACTTTTTGAGATTTTAAACTAAGTTGACTAAAATGAAACTCTACCTTAATTTTCAGAATGATTGTGTTATAATAAGCTATGATAAGACTATACTAGGCTAGAACAACTATTTGTGAATTGATTTGAAGCCTATACTACTCTAATTCCAACTCAGTGAATCACTGTGAGTGATTCAAAGAGATTTTGACTTTGGGTGTATGAACTCACAATTTTATGCCTTAAATGACCTAAATCTCACTACTGCAACCTAGTGAAACACAGATAAACACCAAACAACAACAAGGGCCTAGCTCACTAGCTTGTTCCAAACACTCCCACAGATGACTGTTTTATGATTTTGAGAAGCAAATGATTACACAGGCTCTTATAACTGATCCACAAGACTTTTTATGATATTTGAGACCTAAACAAGTACTTAGAAACAGAAAATGACCACAAATGCACAAGAACACTACTTAAGCTATGTTGACTGTGAAAATTAGATATTTTAGCAACAATGGATTCCAACAAACAAGATACTAATTTTATGTTATCTTATCACTAATTAGGACTGAATAAGCACAAAACTACTGAAAAAGCAAAGTAATAAGCAAAGCTTTAGTACAAAGACAGATTATGAGATTTCAAAGACTTACAAGATGCTTTCCTGCTCAAACCATGAACCAAAGATCTCAACTCCAATCCTATATAATCTCCACAGATTAACTAACCTAAGGCCTTCCAAAATCAACCCTGCTCCATTGCTTATCTCCAAGAATTTGATTCTTTGACTTTTTGTATTTTTGAGCTTTTTTATTACTAAACTGCTTTTAGTTATTACTAATAGCTTAGATAAGCTATCTAGGAGCTTAAGTGATCTAAGAAATCCAATACACTTCACAGTAACAACAATTAAACTAAATAGCTTTTTGGAAATTTAAATGAAATTGCATAAGATGAAATAGTTAAAGAAACTTGCCTTTGATTAATCAAACAGAGTTACAATACATGAAAGATGCTTAACTTACTGCTTAAAAGCTTAGGTTTACACTAGAATTTTAAAATTGCATTATACGACATACATTTATAGAAAATAAACTAGATACTAATCTCTTCTGCTTTTCTTCCTTTTATAAGCCCATATTAGGGTTACTTGTGTGACTCTGATCATATCCCACTTGAATCTTGACCCTCCAATCTCTGAATTGATCCTAGCCGTTTAAACTGAATTTGGCGCCAAAAGGTCTCCAAGTTAACTTGGGGCCAAAGCTGAGCAATTAAAGAATTTTGGGATCATGTGAAGGTGGCAGGGGACAATTGGGATGTTTTTCAGACAAGTTGGGGCTATATGATGAAAACAGAGGATGTGGAGTGGTTTGGAGGGAAAATTGGTGGGAATTGCATTTAATGAGGTGTGGGATAAGGTTGTGAGGTGGAAAGGAGGTTAGGGGGAAGTAGGGGATGAGGTGGAAGGTGGTGAGGTGGTGGAAAACCACCTGGTTTCTGGTTTACAGTGGTGAGGGAGATGGTGCTACAGTGTTGGCGGTTTGGGGTGGTTAAACGGGTCAACGCCCGTTTTATTTAATAAGGGTGCATGGGCTGAGCTTATTTTGGGCCTAGGGGGAAAAAGGGTGGGCTTGGGTAAAGGTTTTGGACTAGGCTTGGTTTTGTTTTTGGTTTAATAAAAAGGGTCCGGATGGTATGTATTATTAAACAAGGACCATTTTTGTAATTTGAGCAAAGTTAAGGGGCTGGTATTGTAATTCTCCCAAAGTGTATTCAAGGACTTAACTTGCCAAATATGATAAACCAAGGACCAAATTTGTGATTTTTCCATTTAAAATATCCAGGGACCTTTTCTGCCAATTTCTCAAACTCCAGGGACTATTTATGTAAATTTGGATTTTTAAGGGACTGAAGATGTAATTTCTCAAAATGTTATCATAAGGACCAATTTTGTCATTTAAGAATAGTTCAAGGTTTATTTTATTAATTTCCCATTTTTAAAACCTTAAGGACTAATTTTGACATTTTTGAAACTTGAGGGACTAAAGTTGTCATTTTGCAATTTTTAACTTTAAAGGACTATACTTGACAACTTATGAATCCCTAAGGACCTTTGATGATATTTTTCATGTTTTGATTTACCAGGGACTAGATTTGACAACTTTTGAAACTTGGGGGACTGAAACTGCCAATTATGCAAACTTTGTACGTTTTTCATCTGTTTTTGATTATTTTGCATTTGAAACATATAAAACACACTTCTAAGATATTTTCAGTATTTTGATGCATATTTGAGTGTTTTTGTATGTTTTGGCAGTTCAGATTGGTATAAAATGATGAGTATTTAGACACTCATCAAGTATCAAGGCAAAAAATTTGAGTCTTTTGGGAAAATGGTGGTGGCGTTTTCTTAGCTAGGAGGATGCACTATGGTGTCAAGTGGTGAAACCCATTCATGGTCCTACAGGGGAC
Source organism: Artemisia argyi (assembly GCA_030686995.1). NCBI lineage: Eukaryota > Viridiplantae > Streptophyta > Magnoliopsida > Asterales > Asteraceae > Artemisia > Artemisia argyi. The sequence continues at coordinate 262,975,788 of CM060708.1, read as the reverse complement.
TTCTCATCTCAGGTGGGTGATGGTCTTTGTCATTGAACATGGGAGAGTATTATTAGATGCGGGTAGGCTATCGACAAGATGAGTATCCCATTTAATAGTTCTTTTTCTAAAAGAATTGGTGATGGCAGTGATACTTTCTTTTGGAAAGATATATGGGTAAATGAAGGAGGTTGTTTAAAAGATCGATTTCCACGTTTATACGCCCTTGAGTCAAATAAGGATTGTAAAATTAACGAACGTTGGTGTCAAGTAAATGGTGTTTGGTCGGGTGCTTGGGTCTGGCGAGCTTTGCCACGTGGAAGGGCTGTGGATGATTTGGAGAATTTACTTAATGTTGTTGGTCCTCTGACTCTTACAGAGCAATCTCGAGGTGGCTGGAAGTGGAACTTGGATCGGAGCAATAAATTTATGGTTAAAAGACTTTCATTCCTCATTGACGACAAGGTTCTAGCTCCATGTGCATTGGGACGTAACCATAGCTAGAATAATTGGATTCCAAATAAGGTAAATGATTCTATTTGGAGAGCTGCAAATAATCGCCTTCCTACTATGACTTGCTTGTCTTCTCGTGGAGTTTCCGTTTCTTCCTCAGTGTGCCCTTTGTGCGAGTCTACTCAAGAATGTATTGAACATACCCTGTGTGTGAGTGCCCCTTAGTTCGCTCAATTTGGTTGAAATGTTGGGCGTGGTGGAATATTCCTCAACCTCCTCAGTTAACAATTAAAGATGTGATTTTTCGTTCTATGATTCCATCAAATTGCAAGGGTATTGGAAAGGTGTTGCAAGGTGTTTTCTATACTTTAATGTGGTCGGTATGGAAGTGGCGAAACAAAGTCGTGCACTCGCATCCGGATTTGAAGTCTGCTGCCAGGCATGAAGACATTTTCCCTCAACTTCAGAGTTTGTCTCTGCTATGGATTTCGAATAGGTGCAACACAAAGTCTTTTGATTGGAAGGTATCGAATCCACAACAAATTCCGGCCACTAATGCTTCCCGTTGATCAATATATAATTGTTTGGTTGCTAGGTTTTAATTTAGATATTGGTTATCAACCCACAAAGATACATGCAAAGCATGTTGCCACCGTCCAAAGTAACATCGAGTTAGGGCCGAGATATATAAACCATTCCTACTAACCCGGAACACAAAGCAAGTTAGTTGCCTGATGAGTGTGTAAATACTCATCATTTCTGTTACATTTAAACTGCAAAAACATATGAAAACACACAGGAATGCCTTAAAATACATAAAATATCCATGGATTGTGTTTTTTATGCAAAAGGATTGAAAACTGATGAAAAACAATACATTTCACATAATTTACAGTTTCAGTCCCTGAACTTTGAAAAATTGGCAAAACTAGTCCCTGGTAAATCAAAACATGAAAAATATCATCAAAGGTCCTTAGGGATTCATAAGTTGTCAAGTATAGTCCTTTGAAGTTAAAAATTACAAAATGACAACTTTAGTCCCTCAAGTTTCAAAAGTGTCAAATATAGTCCTTAAGGTTTTGAAAATGGAAAAATATGAAAAATAAACCTTGCACTATTCTTAAATGGCATAATTGGTCCTTATGATAACTTTTGAGAAATTACAACATCAACCCTTCAACTTTTAGAAAATTACAGGTTTGGTCCTTGGAGTTTGAGGAATTGGCAGAAAAGGTCCCTGGGTATTAAAAATGGAAAAATCACATCTTTGGTCCTTGGGTTATTCATAAATAACAATATTGGTCCTTATAATTGCTTTGGGAAAGTGGCAAAAATCAGCCCTCAACTTTCACTAAATTACAAATTTAGTCCTTGTGTAGCCATAAACCATCCGGACCCTTATTTTTATTATTAAACCCAAAACAAATCCAATCCAAAACCTTTACCCAGCCCACCCCTTTCTTTTCCTAGGCCCAAACCAAGCCCAGTCCACACCCCTTTTTAATAAAACGAGGGTTTGACCCCGTTGACCCTTCTTCCCCAATACCACCACCACTGCTCACTCACCTCACCCCCAGCCTCCTTCTCCAATACCACCATGGTATTTTACCACCTCACCACACCACCTGTCCACTTCCACCTAACCTCCCAACATCATCATTCCACCCCAATATGCATTTAATGCATTCTCACCACTCAACACTCCATCCATGGCTAAAAGCCTGTTTCTTGACTTAAACCCCCATCTTGGCCACTAAACCTTTCCAATCTTGTCCCCTCCACCTCCTAGTACCACCAAAATTCCTTAATTATTCTAAAATTGCTCCAATTCCACGTGTGAAGATTTGGCGCCAAAACAGATTTAAACGGTTTGGATGAGTTTGACTCATCCAATGGTTGAATTGAGAAGTGGGAAAGTGTCAGAAGACTGCAAGGAGCCCTAAAGGTCAATAAATATCAAGAAGGAAGTTGTGTGGAGTGCTATCTAGTTTAATTTTCATTTATGTATGTCGAATAGTTAAGCTTTTCAATTTCCAGTGTAACTTAAGCTCCCAAGTTTGAAATTCAGTGTTCTAAGTGTATTGTAAAACTCTCGTTAATAATAAATTCCAAGTTTATGTATGAATTCAGTTTTATGGAATTTTCAAATTTCCAAAATCTCATTCTGCTTTAGTGTTGTTCTTAGTTGATGATTACAGACTTAAATAAGCTCATATAAAGCTTACAAAAGCTTTTAGTAACTTACAATTAAGTGTAGCTTAAAAAATTCCATAAATACAAAATCAATCAACTAAAGTCAACTGTGCAAATTTTGGTTTGAATTCTGGGTTGAGAAGTGACTTGGAAGCATGGAAAGCTTGGGAAACATGGTTTTAGTACCTTGTGGAGGGTGTTAGGTTGTTCATTTGGTTCTCAGTTTCTTGGTCAAGCTTGGATTTCAAGTAAGATTTTGTACTTATTTTTCTCACATTAAGTACTTAGAGTAATTTGTGTATTTGGTTGTTTATTTATGCTTATTTGAGGTTGTTTAGCTGTAATATAACTTAAAAAGTCCATTGTTGTTCATTAAAATCAATAGTTGTTCATTATTTCTAATTCAGTCCATTTAGCATAGGGTGATTTCTGGGTTGCAGTTGTTGTTTGTTGGTATTTTTGGGCTTAAACAGGTTTAATTCATAGTAATATATGGTTTTGTGTTAGTTGTAGGGATTAAACCTTTTGTTTACTTTGAAAACCATCAAATCAGTTAGTATATAGGGTGTTTGGAACAAGCTTGTTAGCTAAGATCTTGCTGTTATTTGTTGTTTATTTTGGTTTCACTAGTCTGCTGTAGTGTGAAATAGGTCAAATAGTCCATAAATTTTGCATCTTAAACACTACAAGTCAAAATCAAATGAAAAACCCCTACACAGTTAACTGTGTAGAGTTTTGAGTACCACAAACACTCAAATAAGCTTATCAATTGTAGCTTAAGCCTAAATCAGCTTTACTTTAGCTTATTATATCATCTATAATCAGCTAGGATCAATCAAACTTCACATAAGTCAACTTAGCTAAAAATTAGAAAAAGTCAAAAAGTGCTTGTGCAGAAAATCTCCAAATTGGCATGAATATTTGTGATTTTTGTGTTATGATCTAGGGTTTGAAACTTGTTGTGTGTGTAACCTACCAGCTTAACTTGAGTATCTTGCATCTATTTCATTTTTGTGATTTTTATTGTGCTAGTTACACAGCCTGGAACACACTTGCAGGGCAAGATGATGCCCTGCTACACAGACCATCACCACCACAACCACCACTTTGGTGGTTGATTGTGACCACCACAGTGGTCCCACAAGCTTCAATTTTGGTCCTTACAACCCCCCTCCTACCAGGGTTCAATATTTGACCCTTTGTCTGACCTGTACATCAGTGGACCCCACTTAATTTGGTCTCTTAAATCTGTCCCAATTCTGTCTCAGATTCAAAATAAGCAAGTGCTTATTTTGGATTCCTAGCTTATTTGGCCAACTTATTTAAGTAACTCTTGCTTATTATCATCCACACAACTCATTTGTACCAGTTTTTACCCTTGTGGACCCCACATAAGTCCATCTGTACTTAATTCCTTCTTTGGTCAAACTTGGTCAACTGTTTGGTCTAATAAGCACTCACAGTGCTTATTCTGGGTTTTTAAATTATTTTCCTTTATAAATGTTTCTTATTTTAAGTATTTTATTAGTTTTATAAAAGAAAAACCAGAAAAAAAACAAACTTAATTATAGTGATAGCTTCTATTTAATTTTCTTTTTAGCTTATTTAGAAGCACTTCTGCTATTTTATAATTTTATTAAATCTATTTTATATTAAAGTAGTTTTATAAATTTTTCCAGAATTTTCCTTTGTCATTTGGTAATATTTAGAATTAATATTAGTTTAATTAATAATTAATTAATAAATAAGAATTAAATAGAATAATTATATTTTATAAAGTACCACCTAGTTTTTATAATTTTTCTAGATTTTATATAAGGTAAAACATTTTTATAAATTTTTCTAGGATTTATACTGTTCATTTTCTATTTTTAATAATATAATTAGTTTAATTGATAATTAATTAATAAATAGAATAATAATTAGTAAATTAGATTAAAAATACATAATATAAACTTTTTTTTTTAATTTTTTAGGATTCCTGTGATGGTTAATTAGATTTATAAAAATTTCTTAATTATCTAAGTCTTTTTAATATTTTTAATAATTTAAATCATAATAATTAGTTAAATAATAATTAAATAATAATTAATTAATAATAATTAGATAAATAGTGTGAAAAATATAATTTTAGTTTTAAAATAAGTTTTATAATATTTTAGACTTTTAGAAATTTTAATTTTATATTTCTAGACTTATTTTATAATTTTCTATTTATTAGTGAATTATTAAATAATTAAAAATAGTTATTAAATAATAATAATTAATTAAATAGTTATAAAAATAATTTTAATTTTCTAAAAATTTTCTAATAAGTTTAGGATTCCAAAAATATGATTTTCATATTTGTGGGAGTTTTATTTGACAGAATTCACGTTTAACTTTTGTACGATTACATTTACTTAAATATAAACGTAAATTTTATATCTTTTTACATTTTTTAGGTTTTATTAACTTCTAAATAATTTAGTAATTATAAAATAAATATTTCAAGTTTATTTAATTTGCATTTAATCCCCTAAGGCATACAAACTACCACTATAGTTAAAATCGTTTTTGTTGTTTACGTTTAAATATTAAACGTACACGTTTTCCAGTTCCTTTTCATTTGTACTTATCTGATTTCACGTATTGGTTGATATAGCTTATTAAAGCTATTCACACTTATATTTCAGTAATACAAACACTTAAACCCTTTTCCTGTTCAAATCACCTGATCTCAAAGTCATTTTATTTCAGATTTCACGCCTCGTTGGGATTTAACGATCCGGGGAAACACTAAAGTCCACGGAGTATTGGCCTAAGCTGTTTGGCTTGTTGACCATTACTTGGTTGATATTTTCTGACTGTCTGAGGCCAATCAAAATTTGGCGCCGCTGCCGGGGAGGTGTGCTGCGTATTACGACTTTTTGAAGCATCTGTGAGTTTGAATTTTCACACTTTGTTATATATCATCTTTTTATCCATATTTCTTTTCTATTTTTAAATTTCCCGTCACTCTAAGTATTCTTAGAGTCGTCTCTAGTGCATGCGCACTCGTTCTTCTAGGTCAACAAGCCCTTTCCGTGAGCTTGTCAGAATTCCTCGAAGACGCCGTAGACGTTCTGCCCCAACAGCTGTATCTGAGATACGTGTTGTTTCCCCAAACAAAGTTATCATGGCGGAAGTCCAAGCACCCATTGAGGGTTACGGAGACGCTATTGTTTTCCCAGCCATTGTGGCTGAATACTTTGAGCTCAAAACCGGGTTACTAAATCTAGTAACCTCAAGCCAATTTTATGGTTTTGAGAGGGATGATCCTCATGCTCATATTCGATGGTTTAATAAAATTACCTCTACCATCAAATACAAGAACCTCCCTTCCGAAGCAGTCAAACTTCTTCTTTTCCCATTTTCTCTTGAGGGGGCAGCCCGGATTTGGCTGGAAAAACAACCTCCTCGTTCAATAACGTCATGGGAAGATTTAGTTACCAAATTTGTAAACGAATTTTTTCCCCCGTCCAGAACGACAAGTCTTAAAAATGAAATCATCAAATTTACTAAAAGGTTTGATGAATCGTTTGGTGACACATGGGATCGTTTCAAAGAATTGCTTCGTCGATGTCCTCATCATGGTTTCACTGAATTAATGCAAATTGACACGTTTTATAATGGTGTGAGTCAATCTGACCAAGATTCTCTCAATGCCTCCGCGGGGGTAATTTTTTGAGTAAAACCACTAAAGAAGCTTTAGAAATCATTGAAAATAAGTCCAAGGTCCGCACTACACGCACAAAGCCATATAACTCCCAAGTGAGTGCTGATCCTTCTACTTCATCACCCGTGAGTACTTCTAGCACCGATGCTAAGATAGATAAACTCATGGACGCCATTCAAGCTTTGGTTCTCTCAAAGCAGAAAAAAGTCACTTTCACACAAAACCCTTCACATGCTGAAGTAAAAAAGGTGGAAGTTTGTGTCACTTGTGGTGGCCCACATGCTTACTACAATTGTACTGCCACCGATGGTAGTCCTTTTGAAGCCAATGCCTTAGCCGGTACTACAAATCAGGGAGGTAATCAATACCCGTCCTCAAATGGAACCAAGTTACCGTGCTAACACACATATGGGACCACTCGGGTTTAAACAAAACCCAAATTTGCAAAATCGAAACCAGAACCAACCTCGAATGAACCAAGGTTATCAAAACCAAGGGAATTTCAATCCTGGACAGAATCAAGGTTTCCACAATCAAGGAAACTTTAACAGAAACAATTTCAACCCCGGAAATCATTTTCAGAGAAATGGTAATCCAAATCAGGGAAATTTTCAGCCACAACAAGGTTATAATCAAAATAACCGTGTCCAAAATTTCCCCAACCAAACACAAGCCATTCTCCTAGCTCCGCAATCATCATCTGATGAGTTGTTGAAGCAGTTCATGAAAACTCAAGAAGAGATAAACAGGTTGTTGGTCAGCCAGATTTCTGAAATCAAGAAATCTTTAAATGAACAACCCTCGGGCTCTGGAAAACTTCCGAGCAACACGATCGCAAACCCGAGGGGCGATGCAAAGGCGATCACAACCAGGAGCGGAGTTTCATATGATGGACCCACTATTCCCACTACTACTTCTTCTCCTTCTCCCAAGGTAGTGGAAAATAACGCCGAGGTAAATAAGGACGAAGTACTTCCTACTCATAATGGGGGTACCCAAGACGTCCCACCTCATGTTGTCCCGAAACCCAAACCAAAACCTAGAGTTGTTTTTGAACCAAATGATATCCCAGTTGAAACATCTAAGTCCAAACCTTCTACCTCATCTATTCCTTACCCCTCGCGCTTGAGTGAGCAAAAGATCCGTGAAAAAGCTAGTCACCAGATGGATAAATTCTTTCAAATCTTCCAAGATTTGCATTTTGACATTAGCTTTGCGGATGCTATTATTCTGATGCCCAAATTTGCATCGACAATCAAACACTTGTTAAGCAACAAGGAGAAACTGTTTGAAATGGCAAAGACTCCCTTGAATGATAACTGCTCAGCAGTTCTTTTAAAGAAGCTTCCCGAGAAGCTGGGAGATCCTGGAAAATTTCTAATACCATGTGTATTTCCGGGAATGGTTGATTGCTATGCCTTGGCCGATCTTGGTGCAAGTATCAACTTAATGCCATATTCAGTTTGGAAGAAACTTTCTCTTCCTGATCTTACTCCTACCTGCATGACTTTAGAGCTTGCAGACCAATCGATATCTCATCCTCTCGGCATTGCCGAGGACGTGTTTGTGAAGGTAGGAGAGTTCCATCTCCCCGCTGACTTTGTAGTGGTTGATTTCGATGCTGATCAAAGGGTCCCCCTCATTGTTGGGAGGGGTTTCCTTAGAACGGGTCGTGCTCTTATCGATGTATTTGAGCAAGAAATCACTCTGCGTGTGGGTAATGAAGCTATTACATTTAACCTCGATCAAACCTCGAGGTACTCCTCCAATTATGATTCTGAAGCAGTTAATCAAATAGATATCATAGACATTGCTTCAGAGGAGTATTCTCAAGAGTTTCTTGGTTATTCTCATAATTCTGTGAGTGGGGATTCCACTCCATCATCTGAACCTATCATTTCCGACTCTTCCCCTTCCCTCACTCCGTTTGAGGGAAGTGATTTCCTTTTGAAAGAAGTCGAGGCTTTTCTCAAAAGTGATTCAGTTCCATCGGGAATTGATAACACTGAGATTGATCTGGAGGGAGATATTCTTCTCCTTGAGAGATTGCTAAACCAAAACAATTATCCTCCACTCCCTCCCGTACAACTTCATAATCAGGAAATCAAATATGTTGAGAAAACTGATGATTTTCCTGAGGTCGAACTCAAGGACTTACCTCCTCATCTTGAATACGCATTCCTGGAGGGTGATGATAAATTACCCGTCATTATTGCTAAAGGTTTAGGTGATGAGGAGAAGATTGCTCTCATAAAGGTCTTGAAGTCACACAAGCAAGCAATTGCTTGGAAACTCTCCGATATTAAGGGTATTAACCCAGATTTTTGTACACACAAAATCTTGATGGAGGATGACTTCAAGCCTGCAGTGCAACATCAAAGAAGGGTGAATCCAAAAATCCATGATGTGATTAAACAAGAGGTTCTTAAACTTCTTGATGCAGGATTGATTTACCCTATCTCTGACAGTCCATGGGTTAGTCCCATTCATTGCGTTCCAAAAAAGGGTGGCATTACTGTTGTCACTAATGAGGAAAATGAGTTGATTCCAACTCGGCTGGTTACCGGATGGCGTGTTTGCATTGACTATCCTAAGTTAAATGACGCCACCCGCAAAGACCACTTTCCGCTGCCCTTTATGGATCAGATGCTTGAGAGATTAGTAGGGAACGAGTACTATTGTTTCCTTGATGGTTTCTCAGGATACTTTCTGATGAGGCGAAAAATGAACCGTTTTTAGGGGGTCATTTAAGCCCGGAATTGAATTTATTTGATCAAATATTGCCCTAAATCATTCCTTTTGTGATTTTAGGTACTTTAGGAGAGAAATCTGGAAAAGGAAGCAATTCGGACGTTTTTGGAGCATAAAAGTGAAGAAAACGCCAAAGTCTTAATTTTCCTTGCTGGGAACAGTAGGTGACGGCGTCAAGAAGAAAATCTTGACGGCGTCAAGAGTAATTTCCATGACGATCCAGTACAGATTTGACGGCGTCACTAGGTAGGGCATCAAGAGGAAAATGTATGACGGGCTGGAAACACATAACACATGACGGCTTCAAAAGTAGATCAAGGCAGTCCGAGAAGTATTTTAGCGGCGAGATGACGGCGTCACAAATTTGTTCTTGACGCCGTCAGACCCTATTTCCTATATATAGTTTTCTAATTTTCACATTAAAAAGAGAGAAGTTTTGGAGAAACCCTAAGGCCGAACTTGGTACGAATTTTACAGGTTTTTCAAGGGTTCTCAGCCCTCGAACCCTTTCATGTGTAATTGAGATAAGTATTCTTTCAATTCAATCAATATGTCTATGTGTTAATTGTCTATATCTCGTTCTTGTCTTAATTCCATCATGCTAGGCTAGATCTATCTTGTGTTTGCTTGGATCTAATGAAACCTAGATGTTAATTATGTGTTGATTACTTGTTTATGGTTGTATTGGATGAATGATTTCGATGTTAGGCTTAAGAAAACTGGCAGATCTCCAAATGGTAACATGCTTGAACGTCTTAAGAAATAGGAACCGACGTGCACTAGGTTTTATTGATTGTATTTAATGCATGAGTAAATTCTAATGATCCCATGTTAGGAGCTTCTTAGCCGGCTCGACATAGGAGTGAAGTAGGCACTCATAGGATTGGGGAATTAAGTGCGCCACCCCATGAATGGTATTAAGGAATACAATCCATCATCCACGCAACTATAACAAGTAATTAACGTGTAAAAGATATCTAGGGAGTAGTGAAATCTAAGTAAACACATTTTCTTCACTTATTGCTCACAACCTTAGTATAATTTAGTTTATTTTCATTTTTAGTATTTTATTTTGATTGCATCTTTAGTATTGGGTTAGTTGACTAGTAACTAATTCTGCCCAAATCCTTCAAACCCGAGATTTTTACTTGCTTTCTAAAAAATATAAAAATACAAAAATAATCATCCCTCACCTTTAGAACTAGTATTTAGGTTTTCTAATCCTAGCGAAACTATTCCTAGCTGAATGATCAATCCCCCGGTACTTGTCACTATACTATACTACAACAATCAGGTACACTGCCTGGTGGGGGTTGTAAGCTTCTCAAGATCCCTTGAGAGGTAAAGCCTGGTCCGATTCCCACGTATCAAGTTTTTGGCGCCGCTTCCGGGGAATAGTTATTGTCTAGGTTAGAATCTCTTTTTATTAGGTCTACTTGCTAGATTCCTTTCTAGTAAGATTTTATTTTTATTTTTAGGATTTCTTTAGTCTATCTTATTTCTTTGTGTCCTTTGTTCGTAAACTCTTTCGATGGATAACAATAACATTGATCGTTTGATTCCTGTTATTCGTGTCTTTCGTCGTAGGATTTTCCAAATGCCCGCCCCACTCCCTTTTTGTTGAGAATGAGAACCCACCTAACCTCTCACCCAACCACCACTTTGACAATAATTCTGAGTTGGAAGAGTCTGATCATGATGATGACCACAGGGCTAGTCCTTTTTACTATTCAGACTCCGACGAGGATCTTGATGACGGTGATGTGATTAATGAGAATAGGATGGAAGAGGAGATAAACCCTCTTAGGTATGTCGACCCTAGAACTAGGATTGATTGTGGTAGTTCGTTCAACATGCAATTCCCTTGTAAAATCGGATTTAAGAGCTTTAATGCCTATCTTAACTCATCTCTCCCGATGAACATAATCTCGCGCAATGAATATAATAAAATCATGGTAGATGAGTTAGAATACAAAGGAGAAAACATTATTGCTAGGGCAATACCATTGCATGTGTTTGTAGGAAGCTTGGTTTATCTTGTTGAGTTCATGGTTATGGAGAATCTAGGAGAATTTATTGATGGTAAGTTAACCCAAGTTGTGTTTGGAAGACCTTTCAAACGGTTGACCAACCTTGATGAAAAACTCATAGAAGGGTTAATTACATTCTCGGATGGGGATGAAAATTTTGTGTATCAAATGCCCCGCACCCACCCTAGGTTCAAGGATTTTTCCATGGAAAAGTGTAGTAGGTATCCGCCCATAGAAATGCTAAGTGAGAATGATAAGAGAAAAGGGCTTAAGTATACTCATGAAAAGAATAAAAGATACTATCGCGGATGTTTAGATTTAGGAGATGAATATAAGAAAGAAGAGGCAACCATCAGATGGCTCACGCTTGGTTATGTGAGCATAAGCGATACACGTTAATCCATGACCTTGAGTCTAGCTACAAGACTCGTAAATAAAGAAAAGCGCTTCTTGGGAGGCAACCCATGTTTTGTGTGATTTTTATTTTGTTTGTTTGTTATTTGCTTCCGTATGCATGCTTTATTTTTATTGTTGGTTGATCGTGTTTCTCAATTAAATAGTGGAAATACTTTACTTTGTTGTTTTGGCCTAGTCTCAACTCCACCTAAAAGTATTTTTGCAAAAGATAAGTGTAAGGGGAAACCCCAAATATGTTTTTAAGAAACAAACCGATCATGATTCTCCACGATATTAAATGAACATGTATATTCGTATTTGTTAGAGTCAAATGCTTGTATTGAGTCATAATGAAGTTTTGCAGGATTTTTCCGGGAAGTAGAACCAAGTTTTTCCAGAAAATTTCCGGAAACTTAACATAAGAATTTCTGCAGGTCACTTAAGACGGCGTCAAGAATTAATTCTTGACGGCGTCACGTATAAAAATCTGGAAATTTTACCAGTTTTGTTTTTCTAACGGAGTCTTATGGTTTTTGTGAATTATTAAGTTTTATAAACTCCAGGAAATCTGCAAACATTCATTCCACAAGCATTATATCTTTAATTGTTTTGTTTTTATTCCTAAGTCAGGAATTACATCTAGTTGTGAGTTATCTTTGTTCGGGTTGATGCTTTGGGTTTTTGTCTGTTTTCTCAGGATTTACAGGTTATGTATGATAAGAAGATGATTTATATTCTAGAAGGGAAGCTTTGATTGTTCATTTTCTTGGAAGAAGATTTAACCTGACCACCTTATTATCCATACCGAGCGAATCAGGGGAGTATTTGATTTCATTCTTTTTACTTATTCACTTTTACATTCTTTACTTGAACATTGGGGACAATGTTCATCCTAAGTGTAAGGGGAGGGTAAAATGATGATACCTTACATGTACACTTTTGCTTGAGTTTGTTTTGTTTAATGGTAGATGTGTAATAAAACTATGAGAAATACTTGTTAGTGCAATTTTAGCGCCAAATTTAAATTTTTTTTACAACATTTAGGAGTGAAACTTTAGCCATAGCAAGCATCTCATGGATAGAAGATTGTATGACTAGCACATAACCGTATATTCAGAAAAATTTTCCACCCAAATATGTGAGGTTCGCCTTTAGATTTGATAGGGAAAGCATTTATTATTAGTGCTTATGAGTGTACCGGTAGCATTTAGATTCTAGAACTTGCGTTAGTGATGCATCCCGAGACCGCTAGTGAGACTACATTCGTGTAGTAGGATTTACTACATGATAAGAGGCATTAGGATCACCCTTGTGTTAAACCCGTATCATAATTACTTGACCATTTAAGTCATATTACTTGGCTAGTTAAGTCAACTAATTTTTCCCACACCCTTAGCGTTGTACTCATTTTTAGTACACGAAACCCCTAGTACACCCCTCCGAGCCTATCTTTTCGTTTCTAACTTTAAGCATTTTACTTAAAGGAAGAATTTGTTACACCCCACTTAAATGTACACCCAAATCGCCTTAGCCTTCCGTGTATGCGCTCATTTTTAGTGCATTATTGTTATTTGTTTAAACCCTAAGTTAACTATCTAATTGATTACATGGTTGCTAAGTCGAGTCATATCCTTGTACATATTGTTTTGGGATGATTGGGACTCATGGATAAAGTACTTATTTTATGGAGTAATGGGGAAGAACATCATATATTACCCCCATATGTGCGTTAATCTTAAAAGTACTCCAAGTGTTTTGATTTTCTTAATTCGAGTCAATAGATTAGTTCATTGTAAAGTATGTAAAAATTCAAGTGTAAGGGGAATGTTCATTCCCTATGATGTATTATTTTGGATGGTAGGGTAAGAGTGTATGAAAAAAGAAAAAAAGAAAAAAAATCGAAAAAATCAAGAAAAAGAAAAAAAAATAGAAAAAGGAAAAGAGAAAAAAAAAAAAAAAAAAAAAAACATACGGACTACCATCCCTTTTCATTCTATGTTCATTTTATGTTTTTGTTATTTTTCATTTATTAGCTTAAGTCGAGTCTAGTCTTGTCTTAGCAACGCCATATTGTACATGTAATTAACCAAGATTGTTAACTCGTCACCAGTAAAAACTTCCTTTATCCAACAAAACCGTGTATTTCATATCCCTACACCTAACGTTACAACCCTTTTAAAAGACCTCTTTGATAGTTTATCCTAGGTGCTTACGCCATGTGGTGGAGGTTTGATCCTTTCCCAAGCCTATGGTAATCTATTTTGCTATGACAGGTAGTGAGAGATATCTTCCGTTTCCATATTGTAATTTATACTTTATTACACCCGAGAGATGTGAGTATCTAAACACTATTTGTGAGGTGCTAGTGTATGACCTCCGTGCTTGTCTTTGGTCTTTAGTGGAACGATTATTTGTTGTAATTACTTTTATATTAGTGTTAAATGACCCCTAACTTGTATTTTGACTAGAATACAAGCGCATTTGCTTGAGGACAAGCAAATCTCAAGTGTAAGGGTATATGATGAGGCGAAAAATGAACCACTTTTAGGGGGTCATTTAAGCCCGGAATTGAATTTATTTGATCAAATATTGCCCTAAATCGTTCCTTTTGTGATTTTAGGTACTTTGGGAGAGAAATCTGGAAAAGGAAGCAATTCGGACGTTTTTGGAGCATAAAAGTGAAGAAAACGCCAAAGTCTTAATTTTTCTTGCTGGGAACAGTAGGTGACGGCGTCAAGAAGAAAATCTTGACGGCGTCAAGAGTAATTTCCATGACGATCCAGTACAGATTTGACGGCGTCACTAGGTAGGGCGTCAAGAGGAAAATGCATGACGGCCTGGAAACACATAACACATGACGGTGTCAAAAGTAGATCAAGGCAGTCCGAGAAGTATTTTGATGGCGAGATGACGGCGTCACAAATTTGTTCTTGACGCCGTCAGACCCTATTTCCTATATATAGTTTTCTAATTTTCACATTAAAAAGATAGAAATTTTGGAGAAACCCTAAGGCCGAACTTGGTACGAATTTTACAGGTTTTTCAAGGGTTCTCAGCCCTTGAACCCTTTCACGTGTAATTGAGATAAGTATTCTTTCAATTCAATCAATATGTCTATGTGTTGGTTGTCTATATCTTGTTCTTGTCTTAATTCCATCATGCTAGGCTAGATCTATCTTGTGTTTGCTTAGATCTAATGAAACCTAGATGTTAATTATGTGTTGATTACTTGTTTATGGTTGTATTGGATGAATGATTTCGATGTTAGGCTCAAGAAAACTGGCAGATCTCCAAATGGTAACATGCTTGAACGTCTTAAGAAACATGAACTGACGTGCACTAGGTTTTATTGATTGTATTTAATGCATGAGTAAATTCTAATGATCCCATGTTAGGAGCTTCTTAGCCGGCTCGACATAGGAGTGAAGTAGGCACTCATAAGATTGGGGAATTAAGTGCGCCACCCCATGAATGGTATTAAGGAATACAATCCGTCATCCACGCAACTATAACAAGTAATTAACGTGTAAAAGATATCTAGGGAGTAGTGAAATCTAAGTAAACACATTTTCTCCACTTATTGCTCACAACCTTAGTATAATTTAGTTTATTTTCATTTTTAGTATTTTATTTTGATTGCATCTTTAGTATTGGGTTAGTTGACTAGCAACTAATTCCTCCCAAATCCTTCAAACCCGAGATTTTTACTTGCTTTCTAAAAAATATAAAAATACAAAAATAATCATCCCTCACCTTTAGAACTAGTATTTAGGTTTTCTAATCCTAGCGACACTATTCCTAGCTGAACGATCAATCCCCCGGTACTTGTCACTATACTATACTACAACGATCAGGTACACTGCCTGGTGGGGGTTGTAAGCTTCTCAAGATCCCTTGAGAGGTAAAGCTTGGTGCGATTCCCACGTATCACTTTCAAATCCCCATTGATCCATCAGATCAAGAAAAGTCTACCTTTACATGCCCTTATGGAACCTTTGCTTATAAACGTATGCCTTTTGGCTTATGTAATGCTCCAGGTACGTTCCAGAGGTGCATGATGGCCATATTTACCGACATGATCGGTAAAACCATGGAGGTCTTTATGGATGACTTTTCGGTCATTGGGGATTCATTCCAAACATGTCTCACCAATTTAGAAAAAATGTTGAAAAGGTGTGAAGACACCAATCTATGTCTAAATTGGGAAAAGAGTCACTTTATGGTCAAAGAGGGCATTGTCCTCGGCCATAAGATTTCCAAGAATGGGATTGAGGTTGACAGAGCTAAGGTTGATGTCATTGCAAAACTGCCTCACCCTACTACCGTCAAAGGTATTAGGAGTTTCTTGGGTCATGCCGGTTTCTATCGTCGATTCATACAAGATTTTTCTAAAATCTCACGACCTATGACTCATCTCCTTGAAAAGGATGCTCCTTTTATCTTCTCACCAGAGTGCATCGAAGCTTTTGAAACATTAAAGAAAAAGCTTACTGAGGCACCCATTCTTGTTGCCCCCGACTGGGATTTACCCTTTGAGCTTATGTGCGATGCAAGTGATTTTGCTATCGGTGCAGTCTTGGGGCAACGCAAAACGAAACACTTTCAGCCTATCCACTACGCAAGCAAAACTATGAACGAAGCTCAAACTCATTACGCCACTACAGAAAAAGAATTATTAGTTGTAGTGTATGCTTTTGAGAAATTTCGGACATACTTAATCTTGACTAAAAGCGTAGTGTATACGGATCACTCGGCTCTAAAATATATATTTGCAAAACAAGATGCAAAGCCGAGATTGCTCCGTTGGGTTCTCCTCCTCCAGGAATTTGATATCATTATTCGTGATAAAAAAAGGAGCTGAGAACCTGTCTGCTGATCATTTGTCCCGATTAGAGAACCCTCATCAAGATGTGTATGAGAAAAAGGAAATAAATGAAACATTTCCTCTCGAAACACTCAATGCGGTTGCTTTTCGCGGAGATTCTACTACCCCATGGTTTGCCGACTTCGCAAACTACCATGCGGGTAACTTTGTTGTGAAAGGGATGTCAACCCAACAGAAGAATAAATTCTTTAAGGATGTTAAACATTACTTCTAGGATGACCCCTACTTATTCAAAATCTGTGCGGATCAAGTCATCTAACGGTGTGTATATGGACAGGAAGCCACTGAAATTCTCAAGGCTTGCCATGCTGGACCCACCGGGGGACATCATAATCCAAATTACACCGCCAAAAAGGTGTTTGATTCCGGATTCTTCTGGCCCACAATTTATAAAGATGCCCAGGATCTCATTAAAACCTGTGACGCTTGTCAACGTCATGGAAACATTTCACAAAGAAATGAGATGCTACAAAATGCTATTCAAGTATGTGAGATATTTGATATCTGGGGCATTGACTTTATGGGGCCATTTCCATCATCTAGAGGAAACAAGTACATACTTGTGGCTGTTGATTACTTATCAAAGTGGGCTGAAGCGAAAGCTTTACCCACAAATGATGCCCGAGTTGTAGTGAAATTCCTGAAATCTCTTTTTGCCCGTTTTAGAACTCCACGTGCTATCATAAGTGATCGTGGTACGCATTTCTGCAATGACAAATTTGACAAAGTCATGCAAAATTATGGTGTAACCCACCGTCTTTCTACCGCGTATCACCCACAAACAAGTGGGCAAGTGGAGGTTTCAAACCGTGGTATCAAAAGGATACTTGAGAGGACTGTTGGTGAAAACCGTGCTGCCTGGTCGGATAAATTAGATGATGCACTATGGGCCTTTCGTACAGCTTATAAAACACCCATTGGGTGTACACCTTACAAGCTTGTGTACGGAAAGACATGTCATCTACCGATGGAACTTGAGCACAAAGCCTACTGGGCATTGAAACATGCCAACTTTGACCTCAAAACTGCGGGTGATCACAGAAAAGTTCAAATGAATGAATTAAATGAACTACGTGATCAAGCTTATGAGAACTCTTTAATTTATAAAGAAAAAACAAAGAGAATTCATGACTCAAAAATAAAGAACCGCGTTTTTAACGTTGGTGATCGAGTACTTCTCTTTAATTCTAGATTAAAGATCTTCTCGGGTAAATTAAAAACCCGTTGGACTGGTCCATTCACTATCACTAAGGTTTATCCATATGGTACCGTTGAGTTATCTCAAAATGACGGTCCACGTTTTAAAGTGAATGGGCATCGTGTGAAACACTACTTTGGAGAGGACACACCAAAAATGGTTGTCCCGGATCTCCAAACTTTCCCCAAGAACAATTAAATTCGGGGTCGAAACAAGCTAGTGACTCGGTTAACAAAACCAGTAGCTTCCTCATGGACAATTCAATTCGAGGTCGAGTCAAGCTAGCGACTCGGTAATCAAAAACAGTAGCAATATGGGTTTTTCACTCATATTTCTGATTTCTTTCTCTTTTCTACCACCCTAGTGTGGGGGAGATGCCCCACATGTTGTATATATGTATATATCTTCAAAAAAAAAAAAAAAAAAAAAAAAAAAAAAAAAAAAAAAAAAGATGTAAATAGCCTAAAATAAAGGTTATTAATATTTTCTTCTTACGTTCTAAGTATCGGTTTAACACCCGGTGTTTTGAATATTGAGGGCAATATTCATTTCTAAGTGTAAGGGAGGGGGGGATTCTCACGAATTCAAACACATGTTCCATCAAGCACCCTCATTTGATCAAAATTTAAAGTTTTTTCACACTTAGAAATGCAATAAATGGTTATCAGTCCGCCATGTCTAACCCACATAAGGATTGGCTAATCCAGGAGCAAACGGCTCTTGGCAAAGATATCTCAAAATCGTTGATGGCTTGCAATTTACCCAAAATTGTATGGTTCCTCAACTCCCCATATCCCTTAAAGCGAATGAGTTGGCTAGCCCGCAAGATTATGGCTTGTGGTAAAGGCAGTGAAAAAACCATAATTGGTAATCAGCTCACCAAGATGTTGACTTTGTCCATCAAGAGTTGGCTAGTCCAGAAGTAAACGGCTTTTGGTAAAGACAAATCAAATCCGTTGACAGTTGGTGGTTTGCTAAAAATCACACGGTTATCAGGTGTGCCACAGTTCTTACATCTGGCTACTCCAGAAGTGATGACTTTTGGTAAAGAGTAAAAATCCATTAAATTTTTCTCAAAAGATTGCTAGGGACTAGCAATAGTTTAGTGTGGGGGATTGATGAGTGTGTAAATACTCATCATTTCTGTTACATTTAAACTGCAAAAACATATGAAAACACACAGGAATGCCTTAAAATACATAAAATATCCCTGGATTGTGTTTTTATGCAAAAGGATTGAAAACTGATGAAAAACAATACATTTCACATAATTTACAGTTTCAGTCCCTGAACTTTGAAAAATTGGCAAAACTAGTCCCTTGTAAATCAAAAGATGAAAAATATTATCAAAGGTCCTTAGGGATTCATAAGTTGTCAAGTATAGTCCTTTGAAGTTAAAAATTACAAAATGACAACTTTAGTCCCTCAAGTTTTAAAAGTGTCAACTATAGTCCTTAAGGTTTTGAAAATGGAAAAATATGAAAAATAAACCTTGCACTATTCTTAAATGGCATAATTGGTCCTTATGATAACTTTTGAGAAATTACAACATCAATCCTTCAACTTTCAGAAAATTACACGTTTGGTCCTTGGAGTTTGAGGAATTGGCAGAAAGGTCCCTGGGTATTAAAAATGGAAAAATCACATCTTTGGTCCTTGGGTTATTCATAAATAACAATATTGGTCCTTATAATTGCTTTGGGAAAGTGGCAAAAATCAGCCCTCAACTTTCACTAAATTACAAATTTAGTCCTTGTGTAGCCATAAACCATCCGGACCCTTATTTTTATTATTAAACCCAAAACAAATCCAATCCAAAACCTTTACCCAGCCCACCCCTTTCTTTTCCTAGGCCCAAACCAAGCCCAGTCCACACCCCTTTTTAATAAAACGGGGGTTTGACCCCGTTGACCCTTCTTCCCCAATACCACCACCACTGCTCACTCACCTCACTCCCAGCCTCCTTCTCCAATACCACCATGGTATTTTACCACCTCACCACACCACCTGTCCACTTCCACCTCACCTCCCAACATCATCATTCCACCCCAATATGCATTTAATGCATTCTTACCACTCAACACTCGATCCATGGCTAAAAGCCTGTTTCTTGACTTAAACCCCCATCTTGGCCCCTAAACCTTTCCAATCTTGTCCCCTCCACCTTCTAGTACCACCAAAATTCCTTAATTGTTCTAAAATTGCTCCAATTCCAAGTGTGAAGATTTGGCGCCAAAACAGATTTAAACGGTTTGGATGAGTTTGACTCATCCAATGGTTGAATTGAGAAGTGGGAAAGTGTCAGAAGACTGCAAGGAGCCCTAAAGGTCAATAAATATCAAGAAGGAAGCTGTGTGGAGTGCTATCTAGTTTAATTTTCATTTATGTATGTCGAATAGTTAAGCTTTTCAATTTCCAGTGTAACTTAAGCTCCCAAGTTTGAAATTCAGTGTTCTAAGTGTATTGTAAAACTCTCGTTAATAATAAATTCCAAGTTTATGTATGAATTCAGTTTTATGCAATTTTCAAATTTCCAAAATCTCATTCTGCTTTAGTGTTGTTCTTAGTTGATGATTACAGACTTAAATAAGCTCATATAAGCTCCTATAAAGCTTACAAAAGCTTTTAGTAACTTACAATTAAGTGTAGCTTAAAAAATTCCATAAATACAAAATTAGTCAACTAAAGTCAACTGTGCAAATTTTGTTTGAATTCTGGGTTGAGAAGTGATTTGGAAGCATGGAAAGCTTGGGAAACATGGTTTCAGTACCCTGTGGAGGGTGTTAGGTTGTTCATTTGGTTATCAGTTTCTTGGTCAAGCTTGGATTTCAAGTAAGATTTTGTACTTATTTTTCTCACATTAAGTACTTAGAGTAATTTGTGTATTTAGTTGTTTATTTATGCTTATTTGAGGTTGTTTAGCTGTAATATAACTTAAAAAGTCCATTGTTGTTCATTAAAATCAATAGTTGTTCATTATTTCTAATTCAGTCCATTTAGCATAGGGTGATTTATGGGTTGCAGTTGTTGTTTGTTGGTATTTTTGGGCTTAAACAGGTTTAATTCATAGTAATATATGGTTTTGTGTTAGTTGTAGGGATTAAACCTTTTGTTTACTTTGAAAACCATCAAATCAGTTAGTATATAGGGTGTTTGGAACAAGCTTGTTAGCTAAGATCTTGCTGTTATTTGTTGTTTATTTTGGTTTCACTAGTCTGCTGTAGTGTGAAATAGGTCAAATAGTCCATAAATTTTGCATCTTAAACACTACAAGTCAAAATCAAATGAAAAACCCCTACACAGTTAACTGTGTAGAGTTTTGAGTACCACAAACACTCAAATAAGCTTATTAATTGTAGCTTAAGCCTAAATCAGCTTTACTTTAGCTTATTATATCATCTATAATCAGCTAGGATCAATCAAACTTCACATAAGTCAACTTAGCTAAAAATTAGAAAAAGTCAAAAAGTGCTTGTGCAGAAAATCTCCAAATTGGCATGAATATTTGAGATTTTTGTGTTATGATCTAGGGTTTGAAACTTGTTTTGTGTGTAACCTACCAGCTTAACTTGAGTATCGTGCATCTATTTCATTTTTGTGATTTTTATTGTGCTAGTTACATAGCCTGGAACACACTTGCAGGGCAAGATGATGACCTGCTACACAGACCATCACCACCACTAGGGGTGTTATCGGGTCGGGTTATCGGGTTTGTCAGGTCGGGTTAAGTCGGGTTTTGATTTTTTGAAAAGTCACCCGCAACCCGACCCGATTAAGAATCGGGTTGTCGGGTTCGGGTGGGATTCGGGTCGGGTTATGTCGGGTCGGGTGATTCGGGTTATCGGGTGACCCGATTAAGTAACAGTTAGTAAAACACATAGATTTCCAACTGAAGTATGACAACAAGTATGACATAACAAGTATGACAACACGATAATATACAACTCCTAACTGAACTACTTGCAAAGTTGCAATAGGATAATATACAACTCCTAACTGAAGATGGAGACTAAGTACAATTATGACAACAAGATAATATACAAGTCACACATATATAAATACCCTACAAAACCTTAAAAACCATAATATTAATTATTCCTTCTCAGTTTAATAAAACAACCTAAACTATGACAAATACAAGTACAACACCTATAGAAGAAAAGTTCTTAGATTTTTATGAAAAATGGGTTAGTCAACTTAAAGAATATCTAAGGCCTGTCGGCGTGTAGTCACACAGGACTAGTAAAAGAAGGAAAATACTACTTTGATATTATGCAGTATGAATACTTGATTAAGCCAACTAGTGAGCATTATACTTGTATCATTGAATACTTGAATACTTGATTAAGCCAACTAGTGAGCATTATACTTTGATATTATGCAGTATGAATACCCGATTTTCCAAGCATCTGCTTTCTTTTAAACCTGATGTATATGGCTATGGATATTGGTTAACTATTAATATCTATTGCATATAATTTGTGTTAATCTATACGAAATGGATATTTATCTGAAATGGTCGATAACACACTGTTTGTTATATAGTTGGTGATTTCTCCACATCTGATTCAACATACAAATAATCTTTAAAATTAGCAAAATGCTAAAGTTGATGATCAAATATTTAGATGGTAGACTAGCAAACATGCCCGAACCTGGGATATGAGACTTATGAACCCTCACGTGTGGTGGCGTTTTACCATCATTATCATGTTTCGCAGCCTTAGTGGATAGATGATCATGTAAAGACAGAGACTGAAAATCCTTCAAACAAATCCTCTGAAACTCTGGTGGATCGTCTTCTTGTCTCACCTTCACCTTTGGATACACTTACAGACCTGAAACAAACAAGATCTACCTTGCAAGTTATAGATTATCAACCATCAATCAGTTCCAACTTCCATGTGACCAACCATCAATGAGCTCCATCTGTACATTACCAAACAACCCTTTTCACTGATGCATATATCAGCAGACATCTTGTACATTATAATGACAGCAATCCAAAGAATAAATCCACCATTTTGAGACAAAAACAATCAAAGTAAGTGAGATAAATCTTAAAAGTTCAGACTTGCAGTTAACATAAACATCAAGTTTTTGCAGACTTGCAGTTGACATAGAACAGACTTGCAGAAACAAAACACACTGACAGGAACTGAAACAAACAATACCAAAACACACTACAGACCCTAATATCAAACTGAGCTCAAACTACTTTCAATCTTCAATCTTCAATTCAAACGTGAACCTTCTTGCTCCATCAACTCTACATAAAGGAGCATTAAAAATATTTAGCGATATATAATATGTATCGTATATATTCAAATATATAAATAAAAGATGTACCTTTTTCTATTTTTGCAATGGTATCCATATCTTCTTCTTTTTCAGGATTTAAACTTATATGAAGCCAATCTTGAGCACAAACTAAGCATTCGATAGTTTTGTCACCTAAAGAGCTCCGATATGAATCCAAGACTCGACCACTAGTGCTAAATACCGACTCCGAAGCCACTGTTGAGATTGGAATGGCCAACAAATCTCTAGCCATTAAAGATAGAATTGGAAACCTAGGACTGTTTACTTTCCACCATAGCAAAATATCAAAATGCACGTTTTTCTCAAAAGGTTCACAAAATTCACCGGTGTACTTATCTAATTCACTAGTTGATGAACTAGATGATTGGCCCGTTTTCATCTTACTTCTCAACATATCTCCATGATCGAGCTCGTTGCTAGTATTAGTGGTCCTTGGCCTTTTCCCTAAGGTTGAAGATGAATTAGAAGATGGAGCATGAATACGCACGTAATCTTCATAAAGAAGTTTCATTTTCCCTTTAATGTACTCTTTTTTCTTTACCACAACTGATATGCCTTCCCTTCCGTAATGATCATCCACAATTACATCCAAAAATTCATACTTGTTCCTTGGATCAAGAATGAAAGCAAAGTATACCAACAAATTCATGTTTTCAACCTCACCATAATATTTTTCATATTTCGGTTTCATCGCCTTAGCAATGTCATAGAGATGTTTATCCGTAGGTGGTTCATCATGAATATCACAATCGAGTTGTGCTCTTAAAAGAGCACGAATTGAGGCTAATTCATTGACTAGTGTATGTGATGTCACATACTTAGTCCCGGAAATTCTCAAAGTAATATCATAAAAAGTTTTTAAAAAATGACACAACTTTTTAGCTTTAACCCAATCTTCCGATGTTGGAACCGAATAACATTGGCTTACAATATGAAGCCCAAATTCCACATCTTCTAAATCGTACCTAGCAAAAGCATCTTTATATTCATGAGCTACTTCTAACATATTGTAAGTGGAGTTCCACCTAGTTGGACAATCAAGTACCAAACTCTTAGTGCTATCACATCTAGCACTTAGAGCACATTTATTAAACTTTTCAATCCTAGTACCCGACTTTTTAATCCACTTAACGGCACACCTAATGCTTTCAATCGACTTACCAACATGTTTTATGCCATCTTGCACTATAAGGTTCACAATATGAGCCGCACATCTAATATGGAGCCATTCTCCCGATAATAAACAATCATGGTTTTTTTCAAATATAAGCTTCATAAAACCAATAGCACTATCATTTGAGCTTGCATTATCAACTGAAATAGACAAAACATTATTGAAACCCCATTCATTCAAACAATTCTCAACACCCTTTCCTATATCAATCCCCCGATGGCCATCAAGAAGACAAAAAGTTCAACACTTTCTTGACCAAATTCCAGTTATTATCTATAAAGTGGCCCGTAAGAGCCATATAACTTTTCTTTTTAATGGATGTCCAAGCGTCGGTAGTCAAACAAACTCTACCAATATTTTTCCTAATTGTTTCGCGAAGCTTGTTTTTCTCATGTAAATACAGCCCTAAACACTCTTGTGTAATTGCACCTAGACACGGAACATCAAATAGAGGTTGGTTGATTATTTGATAATACCTAAAACCTGAATTCTCAACAAAGCTAAAAGGGAGCTCATCGATAATTATCATGTGTGCTAAAGCTTCCTTACTTTTTTTTTGATCAAACTTCCATGCCATCATCTTTTTTGCATCACCACCCTCAAAAGTTATGTTAGTTTGTGACGTACTCTGTTTTTCTAAGTAGGGTTTGCATGTCTCTAGATGATTTTTAAGATTTTTATTACCATGCTTTCTAGAGTGGCATAAATAAGTTCTACCGCAATGTTTACACTTAGCTTTTTTGTCAGTAGGTTTCTCACCTCTTTTAAGCTTTAGTTCTTCAAACTCGAGCCATACAGGTGATGTTTTTTTGCGCCCCTTTGGCTGTTCCACCTCCTCCTCCGTATCACTGGTCTCAACTTCAACGGGTGTTTGTTGATTAACAGAGTTTGACACCATCTAATAACAAAAAAATAAAAGAAACATTAAAAAGACAACTAATTAATGAGAAAATTAATAAGTTAAATAAATGTCAAAACTTCAATCAAAAATCAAACAATAAACCCTAGCACACTGAACACTTACCTTTTCTTTGAATGATGATGATCTTATGAGGGAAAAATATAGACAACTAAGAGAGGATAATGGTTCGATTGCTTTTTGAGATGGATTTGTTAGGAGGGAAACTGGGAAAGGTTTAGGTTCTGTAATGTATATGTCTAGGATAACCAAACGTTTCTCATGCATAGAAAATTGTAAGTAGCAGACATTGGACTTCTAAAAGGTATTTACTAAAAAATAGAAAAGTTATTTCGGGTCTTATCGGGTTGACCCGATAACCCGATAGCAAATTTTTTTTAACCCTAACCCGACCCGATAACACTATCGGGTTATCGGGTTCGGGTCAAAACAACCCGATTATATTTTTTGACCCGATTTGACCCGACCCGATAAGCCTTATCGGGTTCGGGTCGGGTCAACCCGACCCTACTGACACCCCTAACCACCACAACCACCACTTTGGTGGTTGATTGTGACCACCACAGTGGTCCCACAAGCTTCAATTTTGGTCCTTACAACCCCCCTCCTACCAGGGTTCAATATTTGACCCTTTGTCTGACCTGTACATCAGTGGACCCTACTTAATTTGGCCTCTTAAATCTGTTCCAATTCTGTCTCAGATTCAAAATAAGCAAGTGCTTATTTTGGATTCCTAGCTTATTTGGCCAACTTATTTAAGTAACTCTTGCTTATTATCATCCACACAACTCATTTGTACCAGGTTTTACCCTTGTGGACCCCACATAAGTCCATCTGTGCTTAATTCCTTCTTTGGTCAAACTTGGTCAACTGTTTGGTCTAATAAGCACTCACAGTGCTTATTCTGAGTTTTTAAATTATTTTCCTTTATAAAAGTTTCTTATTTTAAGTATTTTATTAGTTTTATAAAAGAAAAACCAGAAAAAAAACAAACTTAATTATAGTGATAGCTTCTATTTAATAGAAATTATCTATTTAATTTTCTTTTTAACTTATTTATAAGTACTTCTGCTATTTTATATTTTTATTAAATCTCTTTTATATTAAAGTAGTTTTATAAATTTTTCCAGAATTTTCCTTTGTCATTTGGGAATATTTAGAATTAATATTAGTTTAATTAATAATTAATTAATAAATAAGAATTAAATAGAATAATTATATTTTATAAAGTACCACCTAGTTTTTATAATTTTTCTAGATTTTATATAAGGTAAAACATTTTTATAAATTTTTCTAGGATTTATACTGTTCCTTTTCTATTTTTAATAATATAATTAGTTTAATTGATAATTAATTAATTAATAGAATAATAATTAGTAAATTAGATTAAAAATACATAATATAAACTTTTTATAATTTTTTAGGATTCCTGTGATGGTTAATTAGATTTATAAAAAATTTCTTAATTATCTAAGTCTTTTTAATATTTTTAATAATTTAAATCATAATAATTAGTTAAATAATAATTAAATAATAATTAATTAATAATAATTAGATAAATAGTGTGAAAAATATAATTTTAGTTTTAAAATAAGTTTTATAATATTTTACACTTTTAGAAATTTTAATTTTATATTTCTAGACTTATTTTATAATTTTCTATTTATTAGTGAATTATTAAATAATTAAAAATAGTTATTAAATAATAATAATTAATTAAATAGTTATAAAAATAATTTTAATTTTCCAATAATTTTCTGATAAGTTTAGGATTCCAAAAATATAATTTTCATATTTGTGGGAGTTTTATTTGACAGAATTCACGTTTAACTTTTGTACGATTACGTTTACTTAAATATAAACGTAAATTTTATATCTTTTTATATTTTTTAGGTTTTATTAACTTCTAAATAATTTAGTAATTATAAAATAAATATTTCAAGTTTATTTAATTTGCATTTAAGCCCCTAAGGCATACAAACTACCACTATAGTTAAAATCGTTTTTGTTGTTTACGTTTAAATATTAAACGTATACGTTTTCCAGTTCCTTTTCATTTGTACTTATCTGATTTCACGTATTGGTTGATATAGCTTATTAAAACTATTCACACTTATATTTCAGTAATACAAACACTTAAACCCTTTTCCTGTTCAAATCACCTAATCTCAAAGTCATTTTATTTCAGATTTCACGCCTCATT
Organism: Artemisia argyi; assembly: GCA_030686995.1. Taxonomy (NCBI): domain Eukaryota; kingdom Viridiplantae; phylum Streptophyta; class Magnoliopsida; order Asterales; family Asteraceae; genus Artemisia; species Artemisia argyi. The sequence goes on along the minus strand of CM060708.1, from coordinate 262,948,588 downwards.
GGGATTTAACGATCCGGGGAAACACTAAACTCCACGGAGTATTGGCCTAAGCTGTTTGACTTGTTGACCATTACTTGGTTGGTATTTTCTGACTGTCTGAGGCCAATCATTGCCACTCACTCCAAAGTAACAAAAATTTGTAAACGACTAGTGCAGTAAAGAAAATACACAAACAACTTTATAAAACTTTGAAATATATAAGCTTCTCGTTAGAACTTGATCGATATCTAAGACAATAGTACGTGACAAAAAAATAAATCAACGTTGTGCACAGTGGCGGACCGGAATGTTGAGGTCGGGATTTTTTTTATTTTTCATTATTACAAAAGTCGGTAAAAAGTCGTTGTGCACACAAAAATAAATATAGAGATATAAGTTTTTTACATTGTTTGGCTTCAAGATGTAGGGCAATTTGATTTTGTGAGGAGGTGCACTTTAATAAAAAGGTCCCAAAAAAATTTTTACACTAAAATCTAGCGAATTGTGGAGGGCACCGCCCCCGTACTCTATATGTAGTTTCCCCCTGGTTGTGCATGCATGCTACAAACCACAGTGAGTCCATTATTAAACTCAAAAAAAGAAGAAGAAACAAATAAGTAGATGTTAATGAAGTTTAAACATTGATTACCGTCGATGAAGAAGCTAGCAAGCTAGAAGATGACTTGTTCGCCGATGAGGGTTTTGAAGTGGAGAGCTACGTGCTTATGGGATTTTAGAAGAGAATTAGGTTAATAACTCTTTATAATGTTATAGTTTTAGATCCCCGTGTGGGTTTTTGGGTTATTTTTTTTAGATTGGTTTTTGTAACCTTTTCCATTTTTAAATCAAACGCCTTATGTTTATGAAAAAGGAAGTGATTTCCACACTTTTAATTCTTATTGGGACACTCCAATGTACAAGCAGTTAAAGCAGATTGTAATTACAGTACAATTGTCTGATGCACACATTGGAGTGTGCAATTAAAAAACAAGAATATGCAAATCATTTCACTTATGAAAATATTGGATACTTCTTCCCCACCTAACTACATAAATTGCATAAAAAAAGTAACAAATAAATTTCAATTTTTATTTCGAAAGTAGGTATTGTAAATTAAGATTTAAGATCTTAATTTACGTACCAAACTTTGTCAATATACCAAGGATCAATCCTCACCCTCCATTCATTTTGATCTAATGGTTGAGATTAAACTTAATATTTACACTACAAGTGCATTTTCGTCCAATATAAAAATAATATTTTAAGAGTTGGTCCTTTAAACAACCACTTTTTTCACACACACAAAGTATGTTTCTTCTCCTATGTTTTCGCTTTATTATCACGTAACCTCCTTCATGTTATTCGATCATCACTTGACCCTATTTTTTTTCTGTTTTATTCATCAATCGATCATCTACATTATCTTAAATCATTTTATACATTATTCATCATCACGTGCTCGCATCATATTCCATTTTTGATTAGTTAATCAATGTAATTGATCTTAATAACTTACATATAGGGTAAGACCTTAAACTCATAAGTTTAACAGTCTTCTTTTATATCCAGTATTTAACAATTTTTTCAAAAATTATCTAGTAATCTTATGTGTTGCAGATTACTAGATATTGTTTTGGTTTCTCATAAATTGTTATAAATGATCTAGTTACTAGTCTCTATTAGAATAGGTTAATTCCCCTTAATGTTTTATTAACTTTAAATTGAATATAAATACATAAACATGATTGGTAGCAATTTGGGCCAAAAGCCCATACTAGGAAATAATAAATCAGCTATGGACCTATATAAATGCTACGCTAATACTCCCCGCAGTTTAAGTAGGAGATCTTTGAATGTTCAAATTGGAGTAAAACTTAAGAAACAATGCAGTAGGGATAACCTTAGTGAATATATCGGCGTACCGAAACCGAGAAGCCACATAAATAACACGAACCTGGCCCAAAGTAACAAAGTCACATGCAAAATGTATATCAGTTTGGACGGGTATAGAAGAATCTCAAATATTTGATACTCCATATTGCAAAAAACAGAGTACAGATCGTGTAGATCATTCCAGCCGATTTATTTTTATGTTATCGTTAAAAAACAGAAATTAACGACAATTTTTACTTGATTTGAAACTTGATATAGTGATTAGATGAAAGGAATTTGTGAGGTGATTTACATATATATATATATATATATATATATATATATATATATATATATATATATATATATATATATAGAGAGAGAGAGAGAGAGAGAGAGAGAGAGAGAGAGAGAGACTTTCTTTCGAAAACCATTTTATCTGCGAGAACTGAGAGAACCATAAAAAACATACATGCACGCCTTTTAAAATAAACTAAAAATACATGTAAATCATCAATAATCGTAAGTATCCACCAATGTTCTTCAATATAATCATAAATTCATCATATTTTTTCACAAAAACCTTACACACGGCCGCAATATTGTCATTGCACGCCTTATAAGAACATACATGCACACCTTCAAAGAAAAATTTTGTATTCCAATTTCTTATCAAACTCTTTAAAACAACTATGTATTTTTTAAAACATGTATGTTGTTTTTAGAACATATGCGCAAAAATACAATTATTGAAGGCATGCATGTATGTTTTTGGTGGTTCTCTCAGTTCTCGCAGATAGATGGTTTTCGCAAGAAAGTCTCACTATATATATGATGACGTATAGTCTCTATTTGGGCCACGAGCCCAAATGATAAACATTACTAAGGCCCAAAACCACCACGAGGGGGCTATTATAACTTGGGCCGCATTGATAAGGGGATTGGGCTCACGTAGACCCAAGCCCAACCAAACTACCCGGGCATAGATAAGGATCTCCTAATTATGGAATAGATATCCTTAACCCGGATAAGCACCACGCGTGCGAAGAGTAAGGAGCAAGAAACCTATGAGGATTCTGCACCTATATAAGGAATGACATAATTCTCATTAAAGGTACGATTCACATACCCTAAACTCTTTACGAGAACCCTAAAAACCGATTACTTACTCTCACGCCAGAGGATAATCATGGGAGACAATCCCACGATAAGCCTAACGGTGTTTGTTTATTTTCTTAGTGCGCAGGTTTCAAGCATTAGGAAGCGAACTGGTACGAGAGCAAGAGCCCAAACTAGGAACGCCCAACTTTTGTATCAACAAGTGGCGCCATCTGTGGGACCAACACCAAGAATCAAGGACTAGAATGATAAAAAGTAAAAATTCAAGCTAGCGGACTACGCAGGTGGAAAAAACTCGTGACCCCCAGAGGAAGAATCAACAAGATTCAACCCCTAGGCAGGCCTCTGGGACAACCAGTACGCCTGGTCACCAAGAAACGGGACCTACCCAACCTCTCCCAGCGGTAGAATTGCCTTGTAGAAAACTAGAAGGGGGGGGGGTTGAATAGTTTTACGTCTTTTTAATTTTATTATGAAAACTTAGTTTAGTTTTAAAGTCTTGTTTGCTTTTAAAAACTTTGATTCTATCTTATGTGAACTCAAATCTTGAACAATATGAACAACTATATCTAAGTATGAACAATAATAATAATGTAAGCTAAGTATGTGAAATCAACACATGCATAATATAAACAATTATAGCTATATACGAGAGACAAGTAAGTAAACGTTTATTTTGTAATCCTTAGTTATATTTTGTATGAAAACTATACTTAATCGAAATGATCAATTATATGTATGTTACCTTTTTAGTTTGATTGTAAAAACTTTGTTTTGTGAATGAAACTTTTGTTTGATCTTTAAGTAAAATCAATACTAGCACTATATGAGCAACTACATATATAAACGTCTACGTCTACAAAAGTAATAACGATATAAACAAGATAATAAGTAAGATATGGAAAGATCTAACCGCGAGACAAAGAATTTATAGTGGTTCGGCTACAAGGACACCTTCCTTGCCCTACTCCACTCCTCGAGTCACCTACTCGAGAGTTTTCTTCACTATATCAACAAGCTCCCTTATGGCGGAGAAAACCTTACACACCAATTTACACACAACTTCTTCACAACTAAATCACAACTTCTACACAACTTCTTCACACCAATCTACTTCACAACTAACTACTTCACGCCTATCTTCTTCACACCAATTTTCTTCACAACTAACAACTTCACACCTAGCTTCTTCACTACAATCTAATTCCTAACTTTTCTTCTTCACACCAAACAACTAACTAATCACACAATCAATATACCTAGCACAACTATCTACAATCAAATATTCACAACAATCTTCACAAAGAATTATGTAAATAATCTTGATGATGCACCAACAACTTGGATGTGGAGGTCACAACAAGTTGTAATACTTCTTGTCTTGGAGGATAGAAGTATTCTTCTCTTGCACTTGAGAGGATGATGTTTGAATCACTTTGAAACAAAGAATTATGTATTTATGATCAAAGGATTAAGAGAATAGAAATGGGGATCTAGAACAGAAAGTTTAGGAGTGCAAAAGGTGAGAAAATTGTGTGAGATGAACCAGTATTTATAGGGAGAAAATTTACTGTTTTGGAGCGTGGCCGGTCCCCTTAATTAGAGGCCGGTCCCCTTAATGATTAAGGGGGCCGCCTAAGGAATTAAGGGGGCCGCCCCTTCAGAACGTTGGATTTTCTTGTCTTCTAGTGGGGAAGATTTTTCTGGATAAAATTTACCATTTTTGGTTGAAAATTTGAAATCATATATTTATAATGAATTAAACATATTCTATTAATTCCAAAAGTAATTTTGTAAAAGATATAGAATGTTTAATACATTTCATAAAAATTCTAGTGATTAGAAAAATTTTCTTTGATCATGAAATGCAATAAACACTTTGTTTATTCATACCTTAAGTGATATGGATACAAAGACAAATATTAAGCACTAAAAACTTGTTTACGTCATAAGTTTTAGATTAATGAGTTTATGCTTTGTAATTATCAAAACATAGAGATATTGTTAATATGCTAACAATGTTTTTAGACATTATTTATGTCAACAATCTCCCCCTTTTTGATGATTACAAAACCTTAAACTCATTAGGTCTAAAAAATAATTTTTAGACAAGTATTATTAGAGTTTAACATTCTCTTCTCCCCCTTTTTGTAAAATCAAAAAGTTATCCCGACGAAGGTATAGCTCCCCCTTGAAGTATACTCCCCCTCGTTTTGAGGTCATAAGAAATCGAGATATGGAATGCTTGCAAAAATATTTAGAGCACAAACAACATAGAAAAATATGCAATATACAAATAACAAGCATAGCAAACAAATATTAAGGATACATAATAATTAATTCAAAGTGATTATGTTAAAGATCCTAATTTGCCAAAGAGAGCCATCGGACTTGCTTGTAATAAAAGGTTGGTTGATTCTTATTTGAAAGTGAAAATCATAAGCATATATTATGCTTAGATGGTTGATGATGGAGTGTTTTGAATGAAAATGGTTAAGTTAGGGTAAGATTGTTGGATTAATGGAGGTATATGTTTGGGTGCATGAACGTTGGAGAGTTTGGTGGTGGAGAGTTTAGAGGTGTAGAGTTAGGAGCGGAAGAGGTTGATTGAGAGTTTGGATGTTGTTCAAGCAAGGGTTTTGGATGAGATCTAGTGAGAAGATACTCAATCTAAGTGAAGTGTTCATTCAATGAAATGGTTTGTTTTTGGAGAAGGATGCAACAAAGAAAATTGTTGACATGTTTTGCAACTTGTTTCAAGTTGTGGAGTGATGAAGGAGAGCTAGAGGAAAATTATTCCAAGTTGCATTGAGCAAGGTGTAAGGCGAGAAGAGCACAAAGCTCATGGGCTTCCTTGAGTTCTTCAATGAACATCAAGTGTTCGAATGAAGGTGATGATGGTGGAGTGTGGTTTTTATTAGGGATGGATGATTGGACATGCAACATAGGAATAGCATGTGAGTTGGTAGGAGGTGGTGATGATACTTTTGGTGGTGGAGACATTTGTGAGTTTGAGTAATCATGAATGGATGAGGATAAAGGTATGGAAGAGGAGGATGTTCCTTGAGTGGAGAGTGTTTTGGATGTTGGATTGGTAGGTTGATCAAAATGTGAGGTGTTAGGAATGAGATTGGGATTGTTGTTTTAAGATTGAACATGCTCTTTATATGGCTTATGTAGGTGAGATGAAGGTGTATTTTGGGGAACAAAGATAGATGTTTGGTTATTATGATGAGGTTTGTGAAAGGGTTCATTTGAGTGAACGTGAGGTTTGTGTATCATGAAATATGGTTTGACCTTCATGAGTTAAGTTGTAGTGGTGATGACACACTTTTTAGAGTGTATGGAATGGTTATATGGTTGAATATTTTTGTGAGGATGACTAGGTAGAGTTATTGGTAAAGATGGGAAATGAGTATCAAATGATGTGATTGGTGAGAGTGAAAGAGCGATGTTTATGGAAGGGATTTCTTGGTAGGAGGGTGTTAAAGATGATGTGTTAGGTGCACTAGGAGATGAAATCTGAGGTTGAGGTGAGTAAAGGTTATGAGGTTTGAGTGTGTAGAGATTATGAGGTTTGAGTGTAATGTAGAAGGATATGGGTGAGTAAAGGTTGTTGATATGTAATGTTGGTGGGTAGGAGAGTGAGGTGTTAAGTATGTAATGTTGAAGACATAGGAGGAATTTGGTGTTGGATGTTTGACAACATCATTTGGTTTGACGGGATTTTAATGGAAGTTAGGCTTCTCTAAATGGGTTTCTTGGTGGTTTTGGTTTAATGGGAGAGGAAATGATGAGATGAGTGGAGATTGAGAGGAATGAGAGTGTTTATAATGTAGGATCAAGGATGGATAAACTTTGATGGAGGGTTTAGGATAGAATAGGTTTGTGAATTTTGGGAAGTGTAGGATGAAATGGGCTAAAAAGTAGAAAAAGAAAACAACACCTTCGACCATCAGATGGCCGGTCCCCTTAATAATTAAGGGGGCCGCCTTATGATTTAAGGGGGCCGCCCATCTAGTGATTCCCAGATTGCCAGAAATGGGTTTTTGGTAGTGAATTGCAGAAAGGTTGTGTTTTTGGTTTCAAACAAGTCCAACTCTTTGAGGCAATTAAACATATACTAATTATGTAGGCAATAATGTAGCCAAAGCATGTTAATCAAAGAAATTAAGTAAACAAGCAATTTCATCTAGCATGCAAACATACTCATCAAACAAGTAAACTATAAGTGCTAGGAAACAATAAGCAACATCAAGTATTACATAACTACATAACTAGGAGGATTAATCCTAATGTGTATCAATGTGCAATAAGTGGGTAGTTATGATAGCATGGATTTCTAGACTTGTTACAAACAAAGTCTTAATAAACAAACCATGGTCCTCTTGATTTGATTTAGTTCACTTATAAGTGTCATTTATATAAATATAGATGACAAATATAAGATCACCATGCATGATTTTAAAAGAGACGTTTTTAGCATTATTCAACAATGTTTGAAAGTAGGTTTTCACTTAGAAGTGAGAGTTATTTGAATAAGATAGATTGGGTTTTTACTTCAAAATGTGTGAATGAACGGTAAAGGATATTTTCCCAATCTTTAGTTTTGATCAAAACAAAATTGTGGATATTGATAGTGAAAGCATGTTATTTAAAAGTGGGATAGTTATTTGAAAAACTATTTTCCAAAATATGAGGTTTTTTGCATATTTTTAGAGAAATTAGATTTTAGACAACAAATATCATAAATCAAATATTTAAAAAAAAATGTTTATTAAAGATCTCATGCTCAAGAGGATTGGTTAAGCCTATTATTATCTCATGCTATCGTTTCTACATATCCTATGATCCTAAAGGAAATGAAGACGATAATATATATGTTAGATGCGAGAGTGTTGAATGGGGTATAACCTAACATCTATAGTTCCTTTGTTTTCGCACGCTTATCTAACTTAATGCCATAGTCTACGAGAGCTTGTTTCATCCATAGTTTTCTTACGCGAGGGATCTAATCCTACTTCTGTATTAACGATCGATCCACTTAACTCATTTCACTTCATCACCATGAGTTTGCTAATAGTGGATATAGAAGATTTCCAATTTCTATTTTGTTCGGCAATGAACAATTTTATCTTATTCCTAGGAGAGTCAACCAATGATGTTTCTAGGTTATAAGAATATAAGCTATTATGTACATATATATGTATAGCTAAGCATTAATCTAACTAATCATTTATCTAAGCATGTAAATTATAGCGATGAACTTAAAAGAAACGCGTACCTTTTAGTCTTCAATGGAATATCTTCAAGCACTTCAAGTGACCATGTTGACTTATAGAAGTCATTAGTAGATGATATTTCAACTACTTCCAAGATTGACAGCTTAGCCACTTGGTCCCCATTGTCTCATTGGTCCAAAGTTGTTTGGTCCAAACATATTCTACATTTGGCTATGATGCATGTATGGTGGTAATATTCCCCAAGGATTGTAACTTGGTTGATAATTCCACATTTGATGTTTTAGATCGAGTATGAAGATTATTTGGTTTTCTTGGTGGTGGAGTTTTAGATCTTAATTTAGATTTAGAGGATCCTACTTCGGTCTTTAAGGATGGTTTATAAAAAGTTTTTACTTTTTCATCATATGCAATGGGTATTTTTCTATCTTTTGTAAGTATATACTTAGGTTTTGATTCTAATGATTTTTGTTTACTAGATTCACATTCAAATTTTATACTTTTATTTTCACTAGTTGAAACATTAGTTGAGGTTAATCCTAGACCGGTTTTATCTTCCGAAGTTTCTTGAACACTTATTATTTTCTTAAGTGGGTTACTACTATTTTTAAACTTGTCAAGTTTGAAAATTTCATCTTTACGTTTTTCATTTTCATTTTTAACCTCTATGCATGTTTTACATTCTTTAAAAACTTCTTTTCCTTTTTCCAAATGTTGTAGTCTAATTTTTAATTCGAGTACTTCATTTTCTAATAGATTATTAATATGTTTTAGTGACTTATTTTTAGCTATAACCTTTTTACCTAATTTGCATAACCTATTATATTCACTATCTAGGTCTTTTTCGTCTAATGATAAATTTTCGTCACTCAAGTATTCGGTTTCGGAACTTACCTCGCTTGATGTCTTAGCCATAAGACACTTCTCCTCATTTGTGATTTCTTTCTCATCGTCATCGCTATCACTCCAAGCTCCTCCAACAAACGCCTTTTGATTTTGATCTCTTGACATCATTGGACATTTTCCGATGAGATGATTTGGATCACCACATTTGAAGCACTTCCTATCGCTTTTGCCATTTTTGTCATCTTTATTTCTTTGTTTTGCTTTCCTTTCATCATGCGGTTGTCTAACGAATTTTCCTCGCCTTTTGAAGAATTTCTTGAAGTCTCTTACGGCCATCGCATATTCTTCGTCATCACTTTCGGAGGTTGAGCTATCCTCGTTACTAGATTCCTTCCTAGCTTTCAACGCAATTAACTTGCTTTGCTCTCTTTTTCCATTGACCATCTCGGAGTCTTTCTTTATTATTGCTTCGTAGATTTTCAGGTTGCCGATCAACTCATCAAGTTGAAGAGTTGACAAGTTCTTCGATTCTTCAATCGCCGTAACTTTAGCTCGCCATTTTGGATGAAGAGCCCTAAGAAATTTCCTAACAAAATTCTTACTAGAAAAATTCTCATCAAGTGCTTTTAAACTTGTGATGATAGTGTTAAACCTTGCAAAAGCATTATCTATTGATTCCTCCTCCGGAATCGTAAATTGTTCATATTGTTGAACAAAAAGATCTATTTTGTTATCTTTAACTTGACCATTACCTTGGTGAGTGATTAGTAAATAATCTCAAATTTCTTTTGCGGTTTTACACATAAAAATTCTTTCATATTCTTTGCGTGGTAACGCATTATAAATAACCATTTTAGCCTCATTATTTTTTGCTAGTTTCTTTTTCAAATCATCATCTTGTTTTTCAAAAGATACAATTTCATCCATTTTAGTTTCAAAATTATATTGAATAGGGGGAAAATCACCAAAGGTAATGACATTAGGAAGCGAATTGGTACGAGAGCAAGAGCCCAAACTAGGAACGCCCAACTTTTGTATCAACAATTGGCGCCATCTGTGGGACCAACACCAAGAATCAAGGAACTAGAATGACAAAGAGTAAAAATTCAAGCCAGCGGACTCCGCAGGTGGAAAAAACACGTGACCCCCAGAGGAAGAATCAACAAGATTCAACCCTAGGCAGGCCTCTGGGACAACCAGTACGCCTGGTCACCAAGAAACGGGGCCTACCCAACCTCTCCCAGCGGTAGAATTGCCTTGTGGAAAACTAGAAGAGGGGGTTGAATAGTTTTACGTCTTTTTGATTTTATTATGAAAACTTAGTTTAGCTTTAAAGTCTTGTTTGCTTTTAAAAACTTTGATTCTATCTTATGTGAACTCAAATCTTGAACAATATGAACAACTATATCTAAGTATGAACAATAATAATAATGTAAGCTAAGTATGTGAAATCAACACATGCATAATATAAACAATTATAGCTATATACGAGAGACAAGTAAGTAAACGTTTATTTTGTAATCCTTAGTTATATTTTGTATGAAAACTATACTTGATCGAGATGATCAATTATATGTATGTTACCTTTTTAGTTTGATTGTAAAAACTTTGTTTTGTGAATGAAACTTTTGTTTGATCTTTAAGTAAAATCAATACTAGCACTATATGAGCAACTACATATATAAACGTCTACGTCTACAAAAGTAATAACGATATAAACAAGATAATAAGTAAGATATGGAAAGATCTAACCGCGAGACAAAGGATTTATAGTGGTTCGGCTACAAGGACACCTTCCTTGCCCTACTCCACTCCTCGAGTCACCTACTCGAGAGTTTTCTTCACTAATGTTCATTCCAGACTTGGTAGTCGAGGGATACAAGATAGATTAGGACCTCAACACTCACCAAGCGAAGGTTCCTCCAGGTCTGGGAGCCAAAGAATTCATGACAGATTAGGGAGAAGAATATCCCCAAGCGAAAGCCCCTCAAGCTCTTCATCTGAAGGAAGCCGGCGCAAGCGCCGCAAAAGAGATTACTCCTCCTCCAATGACTCCTCGGACAACGAGGATAAGGAAACAGGACACTGAAAGTCTAGAGGAAGACGTCGCGAAGAAGAAGATGAAGACATGTCTCTTCCGTGGCGTCGCCATAAAGTTGGTGCATTTACACGACGCATCAGCGATTACTCCGATCACAAAAGGAGGCGCATGCCCACTAATGTCAAAACATATGATGGAACAGGTGATCCGGATGACCACCTAAAAATTTTTGAGTCGGCCGCTACCATCAAAAATTGGCCACAACCTGTGTGGTGCCATATGTTTAATTCCACCTTAGTAGGGAATGCGCGCACATGGTTTAGCAAGCTCCCACGATGGAGCATCGGCTGGTTTGAAGAATTACGGAAAGCAATCCGTTTAAACTTCACCCAAAGAAAGAAGTGCGCTAAAAACCCTGTTGAACTAGCCAGAGTAAAATAGTGCGAAGGGGAATCAACCAGTGCTTATGTGGAACGCTTTAAAGATGAGTGCATACATGTCAAAGCGTGTCCCGAAGTCCTAAAAATTTCAGGGTTCATGAATGGGATTAATAACCTCGAACTCACTCGGAAGCTAAACGAAAAGGTTCCCCAAACCTTCAATGAGCTAATGAAGCGCACAAGATCCTTCATACAAGGAGAAGCAGCCGCTGCTGACAGCAAAAAAGGCTACTCAAATTATAGGCAACAAGAACAGTCTAGGAGACAATCCAACGATCAGAATAGCAACCGCGGCAGGAATTATCGCAGTGGAAGAGAAAATGACAAATATACCCCTCTCACAAAGACTCCGAGGGAAATATTAGTAACAGAAGGTGCAAACTTCCCAAAACCTCCACCAATGCGTACCGCAGAGGACAAGCGCATAGGGAATGGATACTGTGAGTACCGTGGCCAAAAAGGCCATACAACCAACGAGTGTGTCCAGCTACGACAACTGATTGAAAAATTAGTAAGAGAGGGCAGAATGGACCACCTCGTAAAAAACAACAAAGAAGGGAAGGACAAGCAAAGGAATGGAGGCAAGAAAGAACCTCCCAAAGACAAAGCTGACATCATCTACATGATACAGTCATGGCAACGCAAGATAAAACAAAAAGTCAGTCAAAAATTCTCTCCAGAAAAAGAGATATCCTTCCCTACTCTAGCTGCGGACAACGCAGTAGTAGAGCCACTAACTATTGAAATACATACGGGGGGACATGATATCCATTGCATGTATATCGATGGGGGGGCATCCGCAGACATCCTATATGATCATTGTTTCAAAAGGCTACGACCTGAGATACAAAGTCAATTGATACCGGCCACAACTTCGTTGACTGGATTCACAGGAGAAAAGATTTGGCCTATGGGACAATTACGCTTGCTAGTAGTTGTGGGCGATGAACAATACTCAACAGCAACATGGATAAATTTCATGGTAATCAAGTCTCCCTCACCATACAATGGCATCATTGGGAGACCAGGAATATCATCCATGCGCGCTGTACCATCCACAGCACATGGGATGCTCAAATTTCCAGTGGAAGGAGGAGTTGTCACCCTCTATAACACCAAGGTACCACTAAAAGAATGCAACGCAGTAACCAGTGAGGTGGAGAGTATTCCAGAACAGCGCACAGAAAAAACACCAAACTTAAATGTCGCTATTCACCTCGATTACCCAGATCAACAAATTTCGATTGGAGAATCTTTATCTGACAAAGGTAAAGCAGCTGTGTGAGCACTCTTGCAAAAGAACCTAGATATCTTTGCATGGGAACCAAAGCACATGACCGGAGTGCCACGCTCTATCACAGAGCACAAGCTACAAATCCGACAAGGATATCCCCCAATACGACAGAAGAAGCGCAGCCAGGCCCCAGATCGTGCAAAAGCTATTCTGGAAGAAGTACACAAACTTGTAGACGCAGGCATCATGCGCGAAGTATACTATCACGACTGGCTTTCTAATCCAGTGATGGTAAAGAAGAGTGATGGCAGTTGGAGGATGTGCGTGGACTTCACAGACCTCAACAAAGCATGCCCATAGGACTGCTATCCACTACCGGATATAGACTGGAAAGTAGAATCCCTGTGCGGATATCCTTTCAAGTGCTTCCTAGACGCATGCAAAGGATACCATAAAATCCAGATGGCAGTAGAGGACGAAGAAAAAACAGCTTTCCACACAAGTCAAGGGGTCTATTGCTATACGAAAATGCCCTTTGGCCTAAAAAACGCAGGCGTAACAAACCAACGATTGGTGGACACAGCTTTCGAAAAACAAGTAGGTCGAAACTTGGAAGTCTACGTTGACGACCTTGTCATCAAGAGTCACACAGAGGATGAATTGGTGCGCGACATCGAGGAAACGTTCAAAACATAGGGAAAAATAAACATGAAGTTAAATCCCAATAAGTGCACCTTTGGCGCAACAGAAGGCATGTTCCTCGGATACTTAATAGAACCCGATGGAATCAAACCTTGCCCAGAAAAAACAAAAGCTGTTATCGATCTTCCCTCACCGCGCACACTCAAAGAAGTCCAGTCATTAAACGGAAAGCTAGTTGGGCTAAACCGTTTCTTATCTAAGTCAACAGACAAATCACTCCCTCTCTTTAAAACACTCAAGGAGTGCACCAAAAAGGGAGACTTTCGTTGGACTGAGGAAGCAAAAGAAACTTTCCAACAGCTAAAACAACATCTGGCATCACTCCCCAAACTTGTCGCACCGCGACCAGGGGAAGAGTTGATCATGTACTTATCTGCAACCCACGGAGCAGTTAGCGCAGTATTATTGACAGATAGAAACTCCGTCCAGACACCCATATACTTTGTAAGCAAAGCATTGAAGAAGACAGAGACTAACTACAGCGCCATGGAAAAGCCGGTCTTAGCTCTAGTATTAACAGCTAAAAGACTGCGCAGATACTTTCAGGCACACCCAATAGCTGTAATCACAGACTAGCCAATCAAACAAGTTATCTCTAAACCTAATACATCAGGGCGGCTACAAAAGTGGAGTGTGTTGTTAAGTGAATATAACATCTCGTATAGACCACGCACTGCAATCAAGGGGCAGATATTAGCCGATTTCATTGTTGAAAAGCCAGATACTGATAGTCCAACCTCAACAACCAAAACAGATCTACAGGAACCCTGGATTCTGTTCACAGATGGATCCTCATGCGTGGATGGATCAGGCGCAGGCCTTATTCTTACTAATCCAGAAGGAATGGAATTCACCTATGCACTGCGCTTCGAATTCACAGCCACAAACAATGAGGTAGAATACGAAGCCCTACTCGCTGGACTGCGTATTAATCCAAATGGGTGTACGCAACCTGGAGGCAAACGTGGATTCCAGGCTAGTAGCTAACCATGTGCTAGGTGAGTATGAAGCCAAGGATGAACACATGATCTAATACCTGGAAAAGACCAAGTCCTTAATTCCGAACTTTGATATGTTCACAATAAAACAAGTACCCAGAGGGGACAACAGGAAAGCTGATGCGCTTAGCAAGATTGCATCTACAAGCTTCGCGCACTTATCAAAACAGGTATTGGTAGAAACCTTACAAAACAAGTCAATCTTGGAGATGGAAGTATCCACAGTGATAGAAGAACAAGATCCTACGTGGATGACACCTATCATTGAATTCATTAGCAAAGGAGTCTTACCACAAGATCATAAGGACGCTCGAAGAGTGCGGCGCACAGCACAACGATTTGAGCTACGAGACAACATCCTCTATCGACGTTCTTTCTTGCAACCTTGGCTCCGATGTGTTGGACCTCTTCAAGCAGACTATGTACTCCGAGAAATCCACGCCGGATCATGTAGCATGCATTCAGGACCACGGTCTGTTGTAGCGCACGCTCTACGGTCAGGGTATTTGATTCGTCGTGAAAACCAATTATATAATATAGTAGTATAGTATCGAAGTGATCCGCAAGAAATACGAATCACCCGAGTTGTTTCCCAGTGAAGGTGAATGGAATCAAGAATATTGATTCGTGTAATCGTGATTTGAAAAGTGGTGAAAAAGGCAAATAGTGATCAAATAATTCAATTATCAACAAACAATTATGAAATATGCAAAGAGTACAAGCTAGTAATGCATCAAAGTCTAAAACGCAAAAACGGGAATGCACGCGCGATTATTTAAACGTAACGCGCGAAATAAAACGCGAGTTTTAAGCTACACTAATCCTACGGACTTCAAAATAATTTTAAAAAGTTAAAAATGATAAAAGAAAATTTTAAGAAAAAGAAAAATATTTTTTAGACTTTTTAATAATTTTTTATGAATTAAAAACTAATTAAACTATTTAATAATTAAAAGAAAATGTAAATAAGGTGAGAAAAATGCAAATTTAATTTCTAAAATTCTAAAATAACTGAAAACTATTTTCTAAAATATTTTTGGATTTTTCTGGGGTTTTTCTGATTTTTTTTGGATTTTCTGATAATTAAAAAGTATTAAATAATGATTAAAAATGAAAATTAAATAGGAAAAGTAGCAAATTATATTAGAAAAATATGAAAATTTCAGGGAAAATCAAAAATTATATTTTAAAACTAGGAAAAATATAAAAATTTGAAAATAAGCAATGGAAGTGCTTAATGACCCAAAACAGCTTATTGAAAAGTGCTTATTAATAAGCACTTTGACCAAATCTTGACCCAAACTTAACACAGATGTTTTCAAACTCAAATAAGCTTATAAGAACAGTTTAGAAATCAAAATGAACTCAGAAGCAAGGTTGTGGCACAAATAGAGTCAAATAAGCTCAAGTGTAATAAGCAAATAAGCTAAACAGATTAAGCTAAGACTAAATATCAATTGAGACAACAACTTTGGGTACTAATAAACTAAAATGAACAAATAAACTTAGAGTATGATCAAAATAGAACACTTGCAGCCCTACTTTTAGAAAACAGCTACTAGTTCAACTGCCCAACTTGAGAAGCCAAATAAGCTGAGTAGATAAGCTCAGAGATAAAAAATTCTGGTGGCAATTTGCTTACTACCACTATAAGAACACAAAACAAGCAAGAACACAGACCCTAGATGCAATCTACTAGTCCTAAATCACCCAAGAAGTTGGGTAGGGACTGATGGTGCAGGGCACCATTTGGTTCAATAAGCCAACTTCAACAGCTTTTTCAGATAAGCAAACAGGTTCCAAAACCAAATTTTCTTTTTGAAATTTATAATTTAAGTGATGAGCTTCCAAAATTGTTAGCATTAAAAAATATGTATTTAGAAGTGATGGTCATTCTCATACATGTAACTTTGTAATGTGTCGTAGATTACAATAGAATAGTCAATGGGCTTATGGTTTGGACTAATCTAATAGGTTATAAGTTATGTATTACAACTAGTCCATACTTA
This sequence comes from Artemisia argyi, assembly GCA_030686995.1. Classification (NCBI taxonomy): domain Eukaryota; kingdom Viridiplantae; phylum Streptophyta; class Magnoliopsida; order Asterales; family Asteraceae; genus Artemisia; species Artemisia argyi. The sequence goes on along the minus strand of CM060708.1, from coordinate 262,932,108 downwards.
ATGTAAAAGTCCAATCCATGACCAAGCCCATCCAAGCCCATTAGGGTGTTACATCTCTTACTATATAAACACCTCAAATGAGTCATTTGAGGTGTGTGCTTGTGTGTGTATTGTGTGTGTTTTTAATAAAAGTTCTCTTCATCTTACTCTCTCTTTTATAAGTTATACGCCACACTATATTCATATCAAGTCACCATCTTTGCTTCATCTAGTTCTTATATTTGTGTAAAAGTTGATATATCTAAGGTCCTACAAGTGGTATCAATCGCCTAACAATGATTTAGGAGTGTGTGGAAATCGTTTTCATCAAACTTTCTCTTTAAAAGTTTCGTTTTTTATGTAAAAACGTGTACTTTTCATTAAAAAGTTTTGATTTTTACGTGTTTTAGTGTTAAAGTTGTTGTTTTTATTGAAGTTTTAGTGATTCTAAGTGTTTTGGGAAAGATTTGATCAATAGAAACAAGTGGAAAAAGTGTTTTTGGTTGAAAAAATCGGATTTTTGAAGTTTTCTGGTCATCCTACGCGTAACTTTTGGGCATAGTACGAATATCCAGCTGTGAACAGTACTTTTTGTCCTTTTTACGCATAATTTTGGCCTAAAACCCTTTTCTTACGCGTAACTAAGGTCAAAACCCTTTTCTTACGCGTAACTCCGGTCAAAACCCTGTTTTTACGCGTAAGTTGAAGTCTACGCATAAATTCTTACGCGTAAGTTTCAGAAATCTACGCATAAGTTTCTTCTAAGGTCTTCTCTTCGTGCTACGGTGACTCAGTACTTCCCTGACTTGGATAAGTTTGTGGAATACTTCGACACGGGATATCTTTCAAGCTTGGATAAGTTTGAGAGATCAATTTGGTTGAAAAAACCTTACGCGTAACAATTCTTACGCATAAACTCTAAGTTTACGCGTAAAATCAAAGTTTACGCATAAACATTTTGTTTACGCATAACTTAGATCTTACGCATAACTTACAGGTTACGCATAACATCTTACGCGTAAGATTATTCAAGGTTTACGCGTAAAATCAAGCTTTACGCGTAAGTTTTGGACTTTTGACTACCAAACTTCAAACGGCCATAACTTTTGAACCGTAACTCCGTTTTCGACGAATCAGCTGTCAAAACGACCGCGAGACCAAGGAACACCTTTGTCCATCATGCGAACAAGGAAAAAGCAAAAGAGCATCATATAAACCCAAAACCGTACCTAGTTCGGAAGCAAGGTTACATATGTTGCACATGGACTTATGTGGCCCAATGAGAGTTGAAAGCATTAATGGGAAGAAGTATATTCTTGTTATTGTCGATGATTACTCAAGATATACATGGGTAAAGTTTCTGAGGTCCAAAGACGAAGCACCAGGTACCATCATCACCTTTCTGAAGCGTATTCAAGTTCTACTTCAAGCTCCAGTAAGGAGTGTAAGAACAGATAATGGCACAGAATTCACTAATCAGGAGTTAAGAACCTACTTTGAAGATGTTGGAATAACACACCAAACATCAGCTGTTAGAACTCCACAGCAGAATGGGGTAGTTGAAAGAAGAAACAGAACTCTTGTGGAAGCTGCTCGCACAATGCTGATCTTTTCTAGTGCACCACTATTCTTATGGGCTGATGCTGTTGCCACTGCTTGTTTCACTCAGAACCGATCCCTAGTACACCCAAGATTCAATAAAACCCCATATGAGCTAGTGAACAACCGTAAACCTGACATCTCTTTCCTTCACGTGTTTGGCGCTTTGTGCTATCCGACGAATGACAGAGAAGATCTAGGGAAGTTAAAAGCTAAGGGTGATATTGGAATCTTCATTGGATATTCAGAAAACTCGAGGGCATTCAGGGTGTATAATAGAAGAACGAAAAAGATAATGGAGACGATGAATGTGAAGTTTGACGAGATTTCACAAATGGCTTCTGAGAGATACGCTCTAGAACCCGCGCTTAATCCAATGGCTTCTAATCAAAACGGATTAGGACCCGCACCAAACCAGCAGACTTCTGCACACATCAGTTCAGGACTCGTGCCTCAAGGAGCTCAGTCAACAAACACGGATAAACCTTCAAAACAAGAACTGGAAAACTTCTTCGAGTTAATGTTTGATGAATATTATGGTGGAACTTCGACAAGTGCATCTCCACAACATTCCGCTGCACCCGCTCACAACCATCAACCACCACCACCACCACAGGATGCATCTACTACAATCGAAGCTGAAGCACCAACTACATCAACATCATCAACATCTACTCAAGCAACTCCAGTTATTGAATCTGTTCTACCAAGAGTTGATGAGCAAAATCAAACTACAAACTTTCAAGAAGAACCTACAAATAATTCAAACGATGTTGCGTTAGAAGAAGAAGAAGAAGTATTTGAAAACCCGTTTGCATCAGACTCTGCTGAATCTTCTTCAAGGCTACAAGAACCATCTAACACACACTCGTTCAACCAAAGGTACCCTTCTACGTTTCAATGGACTAAAGACCATCCGTTAGTACATGTTATTGGTGATCCTTCAATGCCAGTTCAGACGAGGAGACAACTTGCCACCGATCTCGAATTGTGCATTTACATTTGCTCAATAAGCACCAAAGTACCAAAGAACATTCGGGAAGCAATGGCAGAAAACCCTTGGATTGAAGCGATGCAGGAGGAATTTCTTCAATACCTGTTACATGATAGTTGGGAACTTGTTGAACGACCACTTGATAAACGTGTTCTTGATCTCAAGTGGTTGTGGAAGAACAAACTGGATGAGGAAATGACTGTCATTCGCAACAAAGCTCGTCTCGTGGCTAAAGGATATCCACAAGAAGAAGGGATAGATTTCGAAGAATCATTCGCGCCTGTAGCTAGACTTGAAGCAGTCCGGATTTTCTTAGCCTATGCCGCTCACAAAAACATCACGGTCTATCAGATGGACATTAAGACAGCTTTCTTGAATGGAACTCTGAAAGAAGAAGTGTATGTGAGTCAGCCAGAGGGATTCGTCGACAAAGATCATCCAGACTACGTCTACAAGCTTAAGAAAGCAATTTATGGTCTAAAACAAGCTCCAAGAGCGTGGTATGACGAACTATCATCTTTCTTGCTTAAAAACAATTTCACAAAAGGAACGGTTGATGACACCTTGTTTATCAAAAAGTTCAAAGATGACATTTTGATCGTTCAAATTTTCGTGGACGACATTATTTTTGGATCAACCAATCCTAACCATTCAAAACATTTTGAAAATCTCATGAAAAGCAAATTTGAAATGTCCATGATGGGGGAACTAAAATTCTTTCTGGGTTTACAAATCCATCAATCCCCTCGTGGTATTTTTATCAATCAAGCTAAATATACGATAGAGATTTTGAAAAAACATGGAATGGAAAACTGTGATTCTGTTGGTACACCAATGGTCACTTCACCAAAAATAGGTGCTGATTTGTTTGGGAAACCTATCGATCCGAAGAAATATCGGAGCATGATCGGTTCTCTCATGTACCTGACTGCTAGTCGACCAGATATTCAATTTGCTGTTTGTTTATTAGCACGGTTTCAGGCAAAGCCTACCGAACTTCACCTCAAAGAGGTTAAACGGATCTTTCGGTACCTACGAAGCACCATTAACATGGGACTTTGGTATCCGAAGGATTCGGAGTTTAATCTAACAGCATTTTCAGATGCAGACCATGCTGGTGATCAAGTTACAGCAAAGAGTACATCAGGTGGAGCACAATTTTTGGGTGAAAAGCTAGTAAGCTGGTCTTCAAAGAAACAGGATTGTACTGCGCTATCAACCGCCGAAGCCGAGTATGTGTCTTTATCTGCGTGTTGTGCCCAAGTTCTTTGGATGCGGACACAGCTCACAGATTATGGCTTTACTTTTGACAGAATACCTATGTATTGTGACTCAAAAAGTGCCATAGCCATCTCGTGCAATCCCGTACATCATTCTAAGACGAAGCATATCAAAGTCCGCTACCATTTCATCAAAGAACACGTGGAAGAGGGTACTGTTGAATTATTTTTCGTTAAGACTGATTATCAACTCGCCGATCTATTTACTAAAGCCCTTCCAAAAGAAAGGTTTGACTATTTAGTTCGACGAATTGGCATGCGAAGCCTAACTCCTGAGGAGCTAGAATGTCTTCTCGAATCTTCTTGAAAAATGTTTTCAAAATCGCTTCGCTGTAAATATTTTTGAAAAACAAAATACAAAATTTGAAAAACCAACAAAAACAAAATACAAAAATATAAAATTTTCAAAAATCAAAAAACAATATAAAATCAAAAAATCCAAAAATATTCTTCTCACGACATGTCTCTCGTATAAATCAATATTCTGTACGTTTCTAGAAATGTCATTCAACAATGATACGGACATGTACAGATGCTTGAGCGGGAGTTCTTTTTTAAATGTTTTTCTAAAACATGTCGTTTCTCAAAAGTTTCTTCACAATGGCTTTCGTATACATCAGTACGAAACCCGGACCCGAAAGATGACTTCTGATTATTTTCAAATCAAGGACTCGTACGTTCAATGACGAACTCTTTTTCAAAAAGTTCGAGTCTAAACAAACGAAAAAGATTTCAAGCATAAACTCGTTTTCAAACAAAATTCTTGAGCACTCTTTCAAGATTGTTCAAAAGATTTCTCATAATCTCTCAAAATTTGTGCTCAAGATAACTCCCTCAAAACCCTTAATTTATTTTAAATATGCTATCATTAAGGGGGAGTACAAAAAGAAAAATGTTCCAAATTCATGCAGAATCTGTCTTTCTCTCCAAAAGCTTTTTCTTAATCTGTTGATATCAAAAATATCACGCTATGCTATTTTTGAGGGGGAGAAGACATGATTAAAATGTGATCAAAGATGTTTAAAGATTGTGGCTGAATCTCAAAAGAGCTCGACTCAGATATTACCAATGAATTGACGAAGCTTAAATGTCAGTAATCGAAAAGACTTGTCCTGGACGGGTAATAATTTCAAGCTAGTCTAACTAGTGATGTAAGCGTGTCTCGAATAGGACTTGTCTGAGTAGAATGTACCGTATCGAGATACTTTCTTTGGACTTGACCAGGACGGGTAATAATTTCAAGCTAGTCTAACTAGTGATGTAAGCGTGTCTCGAATCGGTCATGTTCGCTGAAAGTGGATCAATTCAAAAGTGCAAACTCCTCACGCATGTGCAAATTTCTAAAATATTCATGAGCACATGTGAAGGGGGAGTCCTTCAAAAGAAATGCAAAACTCTCGAAGTGTCAACAATGTGTTTTATATTCATAAACACTTTGAGAGATTTTCACAAAAGGTTTTATGGCATGTGATCAACAATAGGATAGTCATGGAGTTATAAGGTGACTAAGGTTAGGAAAAACCGTCCTATGATCCGCCAGAGCCGGAGGGATCTACCCAAGGACAATTCCAATAGATTAGAATTAGAAGTCCTTAGGTATGATTGAAAAAAGGAGAAAATGAGAAAGGAGAAAGAAGGGGTTGAAGAATTAAAAAGAAAAGTTATGAAAAAGGGTGAAAAGAAATAGCCCTCCATATGTTCAACCTTAGGGCAGACACCGGGTACAATTCGTATGCTACTGGTTGTTACTAAGGTGACACCGGTATTGAAGACAAAGACGTCATGGACCCAGTGACGCACTGCACTAAACCTTCTTAACCACTCAAGTTCTCTTAAAAGAGCTTGTTTCATTCTCACAGGGAACCGGTGTAATCTATCGATCTGTCTCTTAGAGATGGTTGATATTGAAGCAGGAGACCTATCCCTAATCTCCGCATAGGAAACCAAATGTGCACTTATCGAGTCTAGAGCCCCGAGATTCATCAAAAGATCTCATAGGAACACATGATATTTCTACACTGGTTGTTCAACATTAAGGACGCCAGATGTAAACTTTAGAGTCCTACGCAGATCTTAGCAATCTGCCAGAACATTTATGAGAGGATTCACTTTTGTGATTCTCAATGATTGAATGGAAATTCCTGCCAGGGTCAACATCAAGCAGCCCTGACAGCAGGTCACTTCGGTAATTCTTTATGGATTACGCTTAGTGTTCGCGGTGGTTTCAAACGGTCTACAGTCGTGGAGTGATCCCCAGCGACTCGCCCAGTCATTGAGCTACTAAGTAGGTCACGTAAGCTCTCTCGAGAGTATCTAACATGGGAACGGCCTTGGTAAGGGTTAGAAGGAGTCTTCACACTATGCTGTTGACGATCTCTAATTCTTATCTGTAAGTACCGGATGTTTTATTGCTAACTGTTTATATGCAGGGACACTTCATCTCCATGGCGACAGATTCCACGTGCTCATACATACATCTGGAAGTTAAAGAAAGCTCCCTCAAAGATCTATTCAACACAAAGTTCAAAGGAAGATTCTACGCCAATAAGAAGAATCTACAAAGTATAAAGACTAAAGATCAAAGTGTAAGAAAGGGAACTACGTGCATATGAATATCAAAATCCAAAGATGTATGAGCATGTTGGAATGGCAAACAACCACCACAGACGCAGAAGTGACGTAAGGCAGATAACTCCTCATCACAAAGGAACAAAGAATGATGATAAATCAGTTATCAAAGATCACAAAGCATGAAGGAACAAAGACTAAAGACTATTCTACAGCGACACACAAAGTTAAAGACAAAGAACACGGAAGACCCACTCACGTGGAGCATCATTCGAATGACCACCCCTTAGGGGGAGATTGTTAGCATTAAAAAATATGTATTTAGAAGTGATGGTCATTCTCATACATGTAACTTTGTAATGTGTCGTAGATTACAATAGAATAGTCAATGGGCTTATGGTTTGGACTAATCTAATAGGTTATAAGTTATGTATTACAACTAGTCCATACTTAATGTAAAAGTCCAATCCATGACCAAGCCCATCCAAGCCCATTAGGGTGTTACATCTCTTACTATATAAACACCTCAAATGAGTCATTTGAGGTGTGTGCTTGTGTGTGTATTGTGTGTGTTTTTAATAAAAGTTCTCTTCATCTTACTCTCTCTTTTATAAGTTATACGCCACACTATATTCATATCAAGTCACCATCTTTGCTTCATCTAGTTCTTATATTTGTGTAAAAGTTGATATATCTAAGGTCCTACAAAAATCAACAAACAACAAGTATTTCCAATGAAAATCAAAAGCTGCACAAGCTCACAAAGTTATGACCAAATTCTGAGTACAAATTCTTTTTGACTTTTTATATGAAACAGAAAGTTGACTTTGTTGAGTTTTGATTATGCTAAAATGATCACTAATGTTATATTAAGCTAGTTTATGATTTAAATAAGCTAATACTAACTATATTACAGCTACTTATAAGCTTACCTAACCTAAAATTACTACTAGTTAACTGTGTGATGATTTATTAAACAACTTTGACTTTTAACAAATGACCAACTAATTTTATGTTTTAACTAGTTCTAATATTACCCTAGTGTGATGTTTAAACTACTTTTAACCTCTGATATAGACCTTATGACAGCAAACCACTTTCAACCAAACACCCCCTTAAGGGGCTGTCAACACTAGATTATACCACAGATGACACCAAAACTCTTCCAAACCAATTCCAATGAATTCAATATGATCAGTTATTATGATGTGACTCAGAAACAAAGATCATAAACTCCATATATCAACACACAAAGATATCACAGATTATGCTATGATGAAGCAGTATAAGAGCAAATCACACCACAAGCATCAAATATGACAACTAAGCAATCATCAAGCAATATTAAGCTATATTAACCAAAATTAAGTGTAAATAAGCTAATAGTAACAGATCTAAACTATAGTATCAATAAGCTACCAAGATGAAAATGTAAAAGTGGACACTTACAAACCAAATCCCCCTCAGCATGAAAAGAGGGGGCTCACTATGCTTGCCTGTCTTTAAGACAGGCCAAGGGACACCTTTTTGGCTGCCTAACTCCAATAAGCATCAGCTTATTTCAATAAGCTCAAACAGTTGACCAAAGGTTGACTTTTTGTAATTGTTGAGTTTTTGAGAAATGAAAACAAACAAGGCTTACTACAAGCTATGGAAGCTTGAATAAGCTTGTGTAAACAACAAACAAACAACTGAAATTGATTTTAAAACTGAAACAGAACATATTTTTTTTTTGTTTTTATAAGATTTTTAGATTTTTTTTATTTTTCTTTAAATAATAAACAACCATAACAACAATAAGAAGTGAAGACAGAAGATTAGAACTATGTAAATAACAAAAGAAAGAAACTTGCTTTAAAAGAAATAAGAAAGAAATGAGCTAAAATAAGCAATAAGCTAAAAGGGCAAAAGTAAATAAGCTGAGATTAAAAGGAAATAAGACAACTAAAATAACTTTCATTAATATTAAAAACTGAATTACAAAGTAAATTTGGCAGAGTAACACTACAAAGACTCTACACCCTAAAAACGTGTGGAAAACTAGAAGGGGGGTTGAATAGTTTTACGTCCTTTTAAAATTTATAAACACAAGTTTGTTTTAAAAACTTCGATTCTAGTTTATGTGAATTCAATACTTGCACTATATGAACAATTGTATGGTAATTAACTAACAAAACTAATATAGTAAAGGTAAATAAATAAGTAATGAGAAGAGTTAGAAAGATCAAACCACAACACAAGGATTTATAGTGGTTCGGCTGCAAGGACACCTTCCTTGTTCCTACTCCACTCCCCGAGTCACCTCCTCGAGAGTTTTCTTCACTATGTCAACAAACTCCCTTTTGGCGGAGAAAACCTTACACACCAATTTACACACCAATCTACACACCACTTTTCACACCACAATTTCGTCACACCTAAGTCACGCCTTCTACACAACTTCTTCACACCAATATACTACACACCAATCTTCTACTTCACACCTATCTTCACAACTATCCTATTTCACTACTTATCAACTTCTATTATCTACACAACTAATCACAAGCACAACACAATATTCACAAATGAATATATATATATATATATATATATATATATATATATATATATACACTATGCACAACTATTCTTCAACACCTCTTGAGCTTGGTTGTAGAGAGAGTGTTCTTCTTTTGCACTTTGAATGAGAATGGATGATTAGGGATTGAATCACTTGAAACAAGGATTAATATACTAATGATCAAAGGGTTTTAGAGAATGTTTAGAGAGTTATAGATCTGAAAATTTCGTGCAAAAGGTGGGGAAAAATTCCAGAATTAAGGTGGTATTTATAGGAGAAGAATTCTGACAGTTTCTGACAGGGGAGCCTGGCCGGTCCCCTTAAAGCATGGCCGGCCCCCTTAAAATTAAGGGGACCGCCCCTTATAATTAAGGGGGCCGCCCAACTGTAACGGCCAGAAAACTTGTCTTTTAGTGGGGAAAGTTTAGTTGGTGAAAAACTAACTGATTTTGGTTAAATATTTGAAATCATATATTTAGTATGATTAAAACATTTTTCTTTATTACCAAAAGTGTTTTTCAAAAATATATAATATGTTTATATGATTAAATAAACTTTGTGTTAATTAATTAACTACCCCTTTGATCATGAGATGTATTAAGCACTTGTTTATCCATACCTTAAGTGATTAAGTTGGATATAGTGATATAAACTAGCTTAATACTTGTTTACGTAGTAATTATACGATTGACGATTTTACATTTTGTGATCGTCAAAATATAGAGATATCGAAAGATATGAATAACGTTTTCACACATTATTTATGTCAACAATCTCCCCCTTTTTGATGATTACAAAATTTAAACTCATTAATCAAAAATTAGTATATATTCAAGTATTATTTTGAGAGTTTATATCACTTCTCCCCCTTTTTGTTAGCATCAAAAAGGTTTTCCCAAGTTGATGGAAGCTCCCCCTTGGAGTATACTCCCCCTCGTTTTGAGGCCAAAAGGAATCGAGATATGGATATCTTGCAAAAATATTTAGTGGCAAGCAACATATATATGGATATAGCATGCAAGAGTAAAAACTAAACATAACAATAATATTAATGATATAAAAGAAAGTTACATCAAGCATAACAAAAGCCTTAAAGGCTTAGAATCAACATTAAAATAAAAGACCAAGTCTCAAACATGAGAGTCCTCTCTAGAGCTTGCCATCCAAAAGGGTTTAACACAATTTTATTTGTGAAACACCATACATGTTTAATTGGGAGGAATGGATGGTGAACATGGAGATGGTGATGGTGGAGGTGTGTTTGTTGATGGTGGTGGGGTTGTTGTGTTTGTTGTTGGCGGTTGATGCAACATGTTTTCAATATGAGAAAACATGTATTGGATCTCATCTCTTAATCCGAACACAATTGTTCGGTTGTGAATGCAACAAAGGCAAGTGTCTCCATGAGCTTCAAGTAAGCTCCATGGGACAGGGTTATAGGTTGGTGGGTTGATAGGAGATGATGAGAAATGTGCATCCAGAGGTGTTAATGGTGATAATGAGAGAGTGAGTGCAAGAGATGTGTTCTCATTGGTAGGTTGTGATGGTTGATCAATTGTTGGAGGAGATAAGTTGGTGTTGATGTAGTCATTTATGGATGAAGTGGATGGTATGGAGGAAGTGGAGTTTCCATTTGTTGAAGGTGTTTTTGAGGGTGCATATGGTGCACTAGGAGATGAACAATGAGGTGGTGGAGATGGAGTGGTGTTGTCTTCATTTGTAAGATCAATGAAGAGTTGTTTGGGTGGAATGATGACAAGTTTTTGTTTCTTGGCATTGTTTGAGTAGGTGGTTCTTGGTGATGACATGATTATGTTTGATGAATATTTGGGGATGATGGAATGTGAATTAAACATGCATGGAGATTATATAGTGGGAAAACATCTTTAGAAGTAGAATTAATTTGAAATTGCAATGTTATATTCCAAAATCAGTTTAGTTTATAAGGGAAATGGTAGCTGGGACTAGCAAAAGGGATCACAAGATGCAAAAGAAAACAGTGTAAAAACTGTTCCAGATGGCCGGTCCCCTTAATTTTAAGGGGGCCGCCCTTTATGATTTAAGGGGGCCGCCCATCTGACGACCCAGAAACCAAAATTTTCTGGAAAAATATTATGTTCTGTTTTGTATTTGCAGCAAGCTCTATTTGGACATTTCACATTTGTTTTGGTCTATTAGAAAGCATACATGTCATATAGTTATATAAACATTAACTAATCATGCAAACATATATATAGATTAAGAGAAGCATGCATAAAAATATCAAAGACAATCAAGTTAGCATCCTAACCACATATCCAAATAACAAGTATTTCCGAATAAACTTCGGACAAATAGCACACAAGACATAAAAATAAAATATTGTTTAACAAACATAATCCAAGCATATCATTTCTTTTTCTTCCCGAAGATACCCTTCAAAGTCTTCCCAATAGATTTGAAGCCACCTCTAACTTCTTCGTGCAAGCTCTTTTGTCTTCTAAGCATCTCGGTAGTTCGTTCATGAAGCACTTCTTCAGTTTGATCACTTGGAGATGGAGTAGAATAGTTGGGATAGTCAAGATCCTCTAAATCGTCAACGAACTCAGAAAACGAAGGGGTACTAGCATCATGGATGTTTTCCTCCTCATCGTCATCGTCTTGCCTTGAGGATGATCCATGAAAGCTATGACGACGAGGTTTACCCTTGTCACTTCGAGTTCGTCGAGCTTGTTTTAGAGCGAGAGTACGTAGAGTGGGGTAGATGGACTCATAGATACTATTGTCAAGATCGGGGTAGTACTCGATAACATGACGATAGATACGAGTAAGAAACATTCCATATGGAAGGTTGGCTTTGGGATTTTTTCTAGCACACTCAATCCGTTTGATAAAGAAGTAGGCCAAATTGTACGGCTTTTCGACAGCTATACAATACAACATGTGAGCAAGGCTAGCCGGGAGATGGTCCCGGTGACCTCCAGTACCAAACGCATTCTCACGAATGAGTTCTTCCCAACGCTTCATGTGAGGGCTTAATTCTTTGAGGAGAAGTTGGTATGGAGAGATTTGAACATTTTTGGATTTTATTTTTCGACTTGTGGTGGCACGATTTATACCAAGGACTTGACGAATTTCGTCGGGATGAGGAATTTCGTCGAGATAGGGACCGAAGGTTGGTTGATAGCGATTAAGAGATTCGAGGTCCCACTCGTTTGAGAAAACGGCTTGACCTCTAAATGGAATTTGGAGGATATGACCAAATTGTTCGAGAGTTAGGGTGATAAATTCATTTTGAATCATGAAAGAGATGGTAATGAAACCAAGATCATTGGTTTGGACGGTGACTTGGCTATAGAAATCCATTATGAAGCGAGGAATGATAGGTTCATTTATTTCATAAAGACAATTGAAGTTGATGCTTGAAAACAAGCGATTTATGTACTCGGATTGAGCAAAAGCAAGATCTACTACACGTCCCTCATGAATATTTCTATCTTCAATTTAACGATAGATAAGTCCAATGGAAGGAGATGTGGTAGGGAGTTGAGAGACTTTGGGAATGTAGTTTTTAGTGTGAGAAAGATCTTCGGTAGTTGCTTTGGGCATTTTCACCTAAACACATCAACAATACAAAAAGACCAAAATAAATATAAAGAAAGATAAAAGTATATGTTTATTGTTAAGGCTTATGTTGGAACATAAACATACTTCGTCACTAATCCTAAGAAGTAGATTACCATGTTCCTTAATATTGTTTTTAACTCGTTCTAGATATATTTTACGAAGTTTAATGAGTGGTTAAGGACAAATCCAAACGCCCCTTTAAACATCTTAATATATCATGAAATTTGCTAGATTTACAATGGATTGTGAAACTAGCTATTTCTTGCGAGTTTCTTATGCATGTGATTTGTTTTTGAAAAAGATGGTTTGTATTTTTACTTAAAAATGTCATTTTTAGTAATAAACCAAACGCTTCCTTAACTAGTGACTTATACCTCTAGTGTGTCAATATATATATATATATATGAATTATATATCTTGACGAGTTCGATAAACAATTTTAAGGTTTATAATTATAACAAAGTTTTATAAAAATTATAATGACTATGTTTCGATATTATTTGGACATAATCCAAACACCCCTATATTGTGAACCAATATAATTTTTCTTAGTTGCGAAAATGTAATTTCAAGTTTTACAAGTTACACAAGTATAATGTGATTAGTTTTAACACGTTTTCAAATCATTATTCAACAATAAGTTTACTAAAAATTTTGAAAAGGAGTGTATGAAATTTTTCAAAAATTTTTGACATGATAGTTTATAATAACTAGTTTCTAGTGTTGATCAATCATCCTAATCCTAGGGGAAGCATTTGGTTATGAAGTTTTGAGGCTTAATTCGAAAGAAATTATGAAATTTGACGAATTTTATAAAACATGCATAATCATGAGTATGATCAAATAAGATGAAATTAGATGAAATGTGTTATGAAAAACTTACAATATGTAATGGTGATTGTGTTAGATGAATTTGCCCTTTGCGAATTAACCCGAATTATGTGATTTGGAAGTGATTTGAGAGGTTTTTGGGTTTATGTTTTCGTCACAGCAGAAGCAGTGAAAGGGGGGATGAAAATGTGGAGTGTTTGGCAAAAGGAAAAGAAGAGAAAAATGAATTTGAACAATCAGATGGCCGGCCCCCTTAAACATTAAGGGGGCCGCCCTTCATTTGGCTGCTGGTCCCCTTAAACATTAAGGGGGCCGCCCTCCAAAAATCGATTTTTGTGATTTTGGGTTCTGGAAGGAGCAGAAAATAATTCATATGTATGTATTAGATTTATATTTAATCAAAAATATGTTGGAGGGTACTCGCACGAAAGGAATTACTTGACACTTTTAATCAACAATTTGCCAATTAAATTTTCTTGATCGTTTCGGATGAAATTTATCAAGTTGTCAAGTACACGAGAACATTGTGGAAGGTTAATAAGTATATGTATGTATATATACATATATATATATATATATATATATATATATATATATATATATATATATATATATATAAATATATATGTATGTAGTATGGGCTTATAAGACGAGAATAAAAGAAGGAGACGAATGCAACGGAAGCCGGGAGTTTGTTTCATCCATAGATTTTTCGACTCATCTCTCTTCATCAGCATGAGTGTTGTTGAACAATAAAGTTCAATAAGGCAAGTGGGGAAAAGAAAAGGTTCGTAAACGAACAATTTCTAGTTCTAGAAAATCAACAAATGAGTTTTCTAGGTTATAAGATCCTAGATATAACTAAGTGTATATATATATATATATATATATATATATATATATATATATATATATATATATATATATATATATATATATATATATATATATATATAGTATAAGTAAATAAGTATATATATGTATAGAAGTAAAGACTAGAGAGAATAATGAACCAATCAAAATCACATAAAAGCTAGATACTAAACTAAGCATGTATTTGTTTACAAGGATATAAAAGGAAATGTGTACCTTTCGTCTTCAATGTGTTAAACTTCAAAATCTTCAAAGGAAAGTCCGAACACGAGGTGACATCAAAGATTTCCATGTATGAGTGGCAAAAGTTTTCACGTTGGTCCCCATGGTCTTATTTGACCAAAGTTGTTTGTCTCGAACATGTTATGTATTTGACTTGGGTGCATATATGGTGGAAACATTCCCCATGGATTGAAGTTCCACATTTGTTGATTATTGTTAAAGTTTTGTCTACTTTGGTTTACTCTTGATTGAGGTGTTTTAGGTCTAGGGTAAGAATTATTTGGTTTCCTAGGTGGTGGTGTTTTAGATCTTGTTTTAGTTTTGGACGATCCTACTTCGGTTTTTAAAGATGGTTTATAAAATGGTTTTATTTCTTCATTACTAGCTAGATGTATTTTCTTATCATTTATGAGTATATACTCAGGATTAGATTTTGAAGGTTTTAGTTCCTTAAGTTCGCTTTCAAATTTAACATTTTTAACTTCACTTGTTGAGGCTTCGGTTGAGTTGAAACATAGACAGGTTTTATCTCCGGATATTCTTTGAAACCTTATAATTTTACTAAGTGAGTTACTACTATTTTCAAATTTATCAAGTTTACAAATTTCTTCCTTAAGTTTGTTGTTTTCACTTTTAAGTACTTGACATGATTTACATTCTTCAAAAGTTTCTTTACCTTTCTTAAGTTGATGTATTTTAATTTTTAGTTCAAGTACTTCATTTTCTGATTGGTTATTTATGTATTTTAGTGATTTGTTTTTAGCCATAACTTGTTGTCCTAGTTTGCATAATCTATTGTATTCACTATCTAAGTCTTTTTCATCTAATGATAAATTTTCATCACTAAAATATTCGGTTTCGGAACGTACCTCACTTGATGTTTTAGCCATGAGACACTTTTCTTCCTTTGTTGTTTCTTTCTCATCTTCATCGCTATCACTCCAGGCACCTCCAACAAACGCTCTTTGATTTTGATATCTTGTCATCATTGGACATTTTCCAATAAGGTGATTCGGATCACCACACTTGAAACATTTTCTTTCATACTTGCTATACTTGTCATCATTATTCTTTTGAGATGTTCTTCTTTCATCGTGTGGTTGTCTAACGAATCTTCCTCGCCTTTTGAAAAATTTCTTGAAATCTCTTACGGCCATGGCATATTCTTCGTCTTCGCTTTCAGAAGATGAGCTATCTTCGTTGTTGGATTCCTTTCTAGCTTTCAAGGCGATTGACTTGCTTTGCTCTCGTTTTCCTTTAACCATTTCGGAGTCCTTCTTTATTATATCTTCGTAGACTTTTAAATTACCAATTAATTCATCAAGTTGTAGCGTTGACAAATTCTTCGATTCTTCAATAGCCGTCACTTTAGCTCGCCATTTTGGGTGAAGAGCTCTAAGAAACTTCCTAACAAAATTCTTACTAGAGAAATTCTCATCAAGTTCTTTTAAACTTGTGATTATGGTGTTAAAGCTAGCAAAAGCATTATCAATTGATTCCTCTTCCAGAATCGTGAATTGCTCATATTGTTGAACAAGTAGATCTATTTTGTTATCTTTGACTTGATTATTACCTTGGTGGGTTATTAATAAAGAGTTCCAAATTTCGTTTGCGGTTTCACACATAAAGATCCTTTCGTACTCTTTACGTGGTAGCGCATTGTAAATAACCATTTTTGCTTCATTATTTTTAGCAAGTTTTCTTTTTAAATCATCATTTTGTTTTTCAAAAGGTACGATTTCATCTTTCTTAGTTTCGGGATTATTTTGAATAGGTAAAAAATCACCATTGGTAATAATATGCCAAAGATCTAGATCTTTTGATTTCACATAAGTTTCGAATCGATTTTTTCAATATAAAAATCCATCACTTTCAAATAGTGGTGGTCTTTGCATAGATTGCCCTTCTAAATATTTTTCAGATTCCATAGATCGTTACAAGTTTTAAAATACAATATATTTTAAAGATCTTGCTAGACGTGGCTCCTAATACCAATTGTGGAAAACTAGAAGGGGGGTTGAATAGTTTTACGTCCTTTTAAAATTTATAAACACAAGTTTGTTTTAAAAACTTCGATTCTAGTTTATGTGAATTCAATACTTGCACTATATGAATAATTGTATGGTAATTAACTAACAAAACTAATATAGTAAAGGTAAATAAATAAGTAATGAGAAGAGTTAGAAAGATCAAACCACAACACAAGGATTTATAGTGGTTCGGCTACAAGGACACCTTCCTTGTTCCTACTCCACTCCCCGAGTCACCTACTCGAGAGTTTTCTTCACTATGTCAACAAACTCCCTTTTGGCGGAGAAAACCTTACACACCAATCTACACACCACTTTTCACACCACAATTTCGTCACACCTAAGTCACGCCTTCTACACAACTTCTTCACACCAATATACTACACACCAATCTTCTACTTCACACCTATCTTCACAACTATCCTATTTCACTACTTATCAACTTCTATTATCTACACAACTAATCACAAGCACAACACAATATTCACAAATGAATATATATATATATACACTATGCACAACTATTCTTCAACACCTCTTGAGCTTGGTTGTAGAGAGAGTGTTCTTCTTTTGCACTTTGAATGAGAATGGATGATTAGGGATTGAATCACTTGAAACAAGGATTAATATACTAATGATCAAAGGGTTTTAGAGAATGTTTAGAGAGTTATAGATCTGAAAATTTCGTGCAAAAGGTGGGGAAAAATTCCAGAATTAAGGTGGTATTTATAGGAGAAGAATTCTGACAGTTTCTGACAGGGGAGCCTGGCCGGTCCCCTTAAAGCATGGCCGGCCCCCTTAAAATTAAGGGGACCGCCCCTTATAATTAAGGGGGCCGCCCAACTGTAATGGCCAGAAAACTTGTCTTTTAGTGGGGAAAGTTTATTTGGTGAAAAACTAACTGATTTTGGTTAAATATTTGAAATCATATATTTAGTATGATTAAAACATTTTTCTATATTACCAAAAGTGTTTTTCAAAAATATATAATATGTTTATATGATTAAATAAACTTTGTGTTAATTAATTAACTACCCCTTTGATCATGAGATGTATTAAGCACTTGTTTATCCATACCTTAAGTGATTAAGTTGGATATAGTGATATAAACTAGCTTAATACTTGTTTACGTAGTAATTATACGATTGACGATTTTACATTTTGTGATCGTCAAAATATAGAGATATCGAAAGATATGAATAACGTTTTCACACATTATTTATGTCAACAAAACGTATGAATGGGGGGGGGGGGGGGGTTTATAGGAGCAGAGGAGGTGATGGGTGCTAGGGTTTGAAAAGGACCTAGAACTCCAATTGAGGCCACATATCTTCATCCTTATCATAATGTCGACATCCCAATCACTCATAGCCGTTTGAATCAGACCTTATCTTGTATCCACGTAGGAGGAGCCAATCAGAGGTCTCAAGGGTGCCATGTGAAGGGATTTATGACAACATTTCTGACACGTTGTCAGCTTCTAGAATGTCCAAAACCTCGTATAGAATCTTTGGGTGAAAAGGATGGGTACGAGGTAATTAATGGGTGAGGAGTAGGGTAAGTTGTGGGGGGGATGCACAGTAACGCGCCAGGGTTTTTTTTTTTTATTATTGTTTAAGTTGGGTGGGTCGGGTTTGGTGGAATGGTTTGGACCGATTAAGTATTATTAAGGTGTGGTGGATTGTGTTTGGTGTTTGGGCTTGGGCTATTTTGTGTTTGTATTATTTGGATTAAGGGATCCGGTTTGTAGTATTAAATCAAACCAAGGGACCAAACATGTAAATCTGAAAATACAAGGACCCATAATGCCAATCTTCACAAATATAATTCCAAGGGCTCTTTGTGGCATTTTATGAATGATGAGGGGTCTTGAGTTGTTAATCTTCCAAAGTTTCTTCATGACGACCAAAAGTGACAATTCATGAAAGTTGAGGGACCATAAATGTCATTTCTTCAAACTTATGACCAAGGGTCATTCTTGTAATTCTTGAAACTTTGAGGATTCCATTTGACCATATGTGCCATACTTTGACCACTAGCTTCCCCGGCTCCGGCTTTATTTAAACTTTTCCAAATCTCGTGCCCGTTTTGTCATTTTCTCATGATTTTTCGTCTTTTTCTTAAATATCCGTTCCTGCACATTCACAAACACAAAAACACACATTCTTTGGCATTATTGGTTAGTTTTTGGTTTATTTGGTCCAATTTTGGCTTAGAAAAGGTGAGTGAATAAGCACTCACCAGTATTATTGGCCCACTATGCACCGCGACGCGCGAGATATGATAAAAAAATGCAGCAATTGCCAAGTACACAGGCCAACTCCGTGCCAACCACAACAAGCGCTAACTCCCATCACCTCACCATGGCCATTCTACAAATGGGGCATTGACATCGCATGCCCTTTTCCAGTTGCAGCAGGAGGGCTAAAATTCCTCATCGTAGCCATAGACTACTTTACGAAGTGGATTGAGGCAAAGGCAGTGGTGAGTATCACGGGCAACCAGGTAAAATGCTTTGTATGGGATAATATTGTATGTCGCTTCGGACTACCTGGAGAAATCATATCAGACAATGGGAAACAATTCTACGACAACCCATTCAAAGATTGGTGCGCGCAATTGAACATCACACAACACTTTGCTTCAGTAAAACACCCACAAACCAATGGTTTAGTTGAGCGCGCGAATCGCAGTCTAGGTGAAGGAATAAAAGCGCGCCTTGACAGACACAAAGGAAAATGGGTGGACGAGATATCACATGTCTTATGGGCGCATCGCACCACCATCAAAACCAGTACTGGAGACACACCATTCTCCCTTGTCTATGGAACAGAAGCCGTCATACCAGCTGAGATAGGAATGCCAACTATACGAACAGCAGAGGTCAACGTCACAACAAATGACGAGGAGCGGCGCATAGACTTAGACTTACTGGAAGAAAGACGTGAACGCGCAGCTATACGCGAGGCAAAGGCTAAGGCAACAATGAAGAAGTATTATGATGCAAAAGTCAAACATACTTCCTTCAGGCCAGGAGACTTTGCATACCGCGCTAATGATGCAAGCCACGCAGAAGACACAGGCAAAATTTGGACCCAAATGGGAAGGACCCTATGAGGTCACCGATGCGCTAGGCAATGGTGCTTACAGGTTGCGCGATATGGAAGGTCACGACCTAGCGCGCACTTGGAATATCTGCAATCTCAAAAGATGCTATCTTTAGAAAAGGCTACGGCCCACAAACAAACATCTTTGCACACTAGTATGTGCCCAATAATTGTTTGTTTTTTCTTTTCTTTGTTAGGAATTGTTTTTTACTTTCTCAAAAACTTGCAAGTATCAATAAAATGTTATGGTTTCTAGCTAACTCCATAACACATTTTACTTTATTGCGTACATTCTTATATGTGTCAATATTGTTATACTACATTTTTGCCTACATGGCGTGCATGCACTAATTAAAGACCCACGACGGCATAAAGGATGAGTAAACCTACTAACTAACTCGTTGAGTAAGAGGGTTGCAAACCCATCAACATTGGATCACGCATCCTTGCTAGGCGCCTTACCTTCAAGACGTTGAAGTAAGTCTTCCTTGCGTATCCCACGAAGGATGCACAAATGTTACGTACAAGCCTAGCAAACAACGAGCCAAGACTCTTGGTCACAACAAAACTTTGCAAACATAATGTAAGTTTATACTTATAATTTATCTTAAGTCACGTACTTAATTTAAACATAACTCCAAACAAGAGTATCTCATTCAATCTTTTTACATAAAAAGACAACAATCATAACATGCAAAAGATATACTTTGTTATTTATACAATAAATATACAAGTCACAAAAAAGCCTATACGCTATGACGATGCTCGGGACTATCTTCTGGGGCGGCAGAGCTTCCTGCCTCTTGAAGCTTTCTCAAAAGCAACGCATCCTTAGGCGACATGGTCGCTACGCTAACAGGAATCCCATCTGACCTAGGAACATGCGCAGCGCCCACACCGCATAAGACGGCTTTGCCCTTAATACCCTTTTTCTTGGCAGCTCTCTCTGCGTGCAGCTCCAACACCTCCTTAAGAGGAATCTCCCTTTCAATAGCAAAAGGGTTCAACATATGGCGCGGCTGGGCAAAAACAGGAACCTGCAACTGCGAATCGTCAGGCTTGAGAAAGTAGTCTGGCTGCGCCTCTGCATCCTCCAAGATATGGCGCCCCAGGGTCAACCCCTCCATAATTACCTTTATAGGGTTATCCTGGTCGCGCTCCAGCTGCGCAATATGAGGAAGCTCAAGCAGCTTCATTCCCTCCATCGCCTTCATCAGCTCGTCATACGCATTCGCGTTATAAGCAGGCACCTCAGCAAGCTCCACCTTCAGCAATTTAGCCTCATGCAGCTCCTCCAAGGCTTGCGTCCTCCCACGCTCAACGGCGCACTGCACCACCTTTCCAAGGTCTCCAACACTTTTGGAGACTCTAAGGTGCCCATAGCAGCCAAGCGCAGTCCATGACTGATCAACCACCTACATCAACAGGAACAACTTGCATTAGAAGAGACAAACAAACAAAAATATTAAGGAAACGTTGCAGAAAAATATGTAAGGACGTACCTGCGCTCAGCTATGGTAGACATCAGGTGAGGTTATAATTCCTCATCATAGTCTATGCTCAGGCCACGCAGCTTCTCCTCCTGCACCTTAATAATATTCTCCATTCGTAACTTAAACTCATTGATGTTCGCGAAATGCTCGTCCTTCTTCTCCTCGAGATACCTTACCGCCCAGGTGAGGTTGGCCCTAAACTGATGAAGGTCCCCGCGCGCTTGCTGCAGCTCAGCCATCGCGGTCAACTTCTCGTTAGTGACCTTGTCTGCGTGAGCCTTGAAGGACCCCACCTCCGCTTGCGCTTCAGCCTGCTGCGCACGGAGAAGGGCTATCTCCTCATCTTTCTGGGCAAGAGTGCTACTCTCCCCAATGTATCGCGTCCTCAACTGAGCAACTAGCTCAGTTTGACACTCAGCAGTAGCAGCCAACTCCACCAACAGCTGCTGCGCAGATACGTCCTTACCCACCTTCACTCCCTCCTCCTTGTTTTCATTCTGAGGAGGGACCACAGTCTCCACAAATGCCGCATCATCCTTCGCAGCATGGTCACTACAATGAACAAGGAAGAAAGTTAGCGCATATTACGACAAGTAATAATAAATATAAAAGCATGAGGAATGTCACTTACAGAAGCGAAGAAGCTTTTGCAGCCTCTTTATCCGCGCCAGAAGCGAATATGTCCTCCTCTGCGGACGACTCTACATCCGCGATCATATGGCGCCTCCTCTTGGAAGTACCGCTGCCACCAGCCTCTCCTGTGCGCTTTAGATTCTGCGCTACCTCCTCAGGCTTCAGTACCTCTACGTTGTCAGAAGATTCAGCTTGCAACTCCTCCACATGTGTAGGCTCCACAGTCGGAGCCATGCTCTGAACTGGTGTCACAAGAAAAGGGGGCGAATCTTCATGACCAACTGGCCCCAACACAGTCAGATGTCCCGCAGTCGCTTCCAAGAGCGGTTGCTCGTTCTCCCTCAGAAGGCGCACACCAACGGTCACCTGCTTCGGCTTCTCCAGCTTCACCACGGTAAACAAATCCATCTCTGCGCAACACATAAACAAATAGCAAAACACAAGTTAGTTATTAAAAGTGCGCATACGGAAAACTTACATTATTTGAAGCGAACAATAAAAAGGGATGAACACCCACCCCGGCCTTCCTCATCAATGAAGGTTGGCACCTCGTCAGCACCATGGAAATAGTTGGGACTCAACCCCACGTGCACCAAAAACTCCTCAGGGTAAGAGTTAATGGGGATGTGGTTTGCATCAATGGTCTGCGCATCTGCCAAGCTATACGAACCGGGTGCGAGGTGCCCATCCCTCGGCAAGGTCTCTTGAGTATAAAACTCAAATGGCGATGGAAACACCGCATCATCCACCCAGAAAAAATATTCCCTCCAGTGCCTCAGGGAATCTACCTTATCGGTATAGCACTGAAGGCTCCCTGCGTGTTTCGCAAAGGATACCCATCCATGCGACCACGTTGTGTGGTAAAACGCACGGAATAGGTCGACGGTCGGGTTTATTGCAAGTAAACGACAGTTTACTTCAAAGTTTGATATCTTCGCCGCACCTATACAGTGCAGCTGAGAGATATGAAGGTGATAGAAATTGAGCACATTGCTCAAAAATATGGATATTGGTACGCGATAGTTAGCGTACTCAAAAAAGCGAGTGTATAACCCTATCTTCCCTTCGGGGAAATCGGCAATACACGCATCGACATTTGGAGCCTCTGGATGCACATCTAGAGGAATGAAGTAATCAGATGAGAACTGATGTACATCATCCTCATCCATCGCAGAGCGAAACTCCTCTAATTGAGCAACCATTTTTACAGTATCACAAGATCTACTAGGATGCGCACACGAAGTTACCTAATAAAACAGTTGATTTCTTTTAAAAACGCTTTAAAGAAATGAGAAATGGTGAATATGTGTTTTTACTGTGTGTTTTTTGTAAAAGGGAGGCGGTGACTGATTGATGCTAAACCACCTAACTTATATTGACCAAATAATGGTCAACAAAGTCAAATATCCTAGGTCAATGCTCCGGGTAATATAAGGTATCACCAGGTCGTTAAGTCCCGTTGAAGTGTGAATTGTAACTTTAGCGTATTAGTGATCGGGTGATTATTCACAGAAAAGGGTTATGATCAAAATTATTTGGAAGTTATTAACAAATATAGCTTAGGAAAGCTATGTGATTAATTACGGGAATTTGGATTACGAAGATTTGAGCTAAAACCTAAAAACGTACGTTTTAATTAAAAAACGTATATAGACGAACAAAACAAAAAGTACAACTGATGAACTGGGAGGGTTAAAAGTGTAAAATTGGTATTTTTACAATCCTATTAATTAAAGAAAATTTTAAGAAAATTAAAAACTATTTTTTTCACTATTTAATTATTTATTATTAATTAATTACTAATTATCTATTTAATGCTAATTAAATTAATTAGAATTATTAAAAATACTAAAAAGGCTTAGAAAATTAAGAAAAATTTTATAAATCTAATTAACCATCATGGGAATCCTAAAAAATTATAAAAAGCTAATTTTATGTATTTTTAAGCTAATTAACTAATTATTAATCTAATTACTTATTAATTTCTAATTAAACTAATTATATTATAAAAATTAGAAAATGAACAGTAAAAATTCTAGAAAAATTTATAAAAATGTTTTAACTAAAATAAAAGCTAGAAAAATTATAAAAACTAGGTTATACTATATAAAAACTAATTATGCTATTTTAAACTAATTATTAATTAATTTCTAATAAAACTAATATTAAATATAATAAATACCAAATTATGAAATAAAAATCTGAGAAAATTAATATAAATACTTTAATATAATAGGTAATTAATAAAAATATAAAATAGCTAAGTACTTAATAAAAATTTAAAAATGAAAATTAAAATTAAATTACATTAAATAGAAACTATCACTTAATTTTAAATTTGGTTTTTTTTGGATTTTTTATTTTTCTAAACTAATTATAAACTAAAAACAACTACTTTTAACAAAGACACTTTTATTTTAACCCAAGGAATAAGCACTTGAAGTGCTTATTACACCCACAGTTGACTTTTGTTGACTGTGGAGTATTTTTAGCTCAAATGGTGAGGAGTGGGGTCCACAATGATTGATTTTGGTTTCTCTGAGTTAGTTACACTAGAACAAGCAAGAATAAGCCAAACTTGTGGCTTCAATAAGCCAAAAAGCTCAAATAAGCAATTTGCTCACTTTGTTTCTGAATCAGATTTGGGACAAGGTTTTGGGGTCAAACAAAGTAGGGTCCACTGATCTTATGGTCAAATAAAGGGTCAACCCTTGATCCTTGGTAGGAGGGGGGTTGAATGATGCAAGGTAGGGACTGTGGGACCCACTGGGTCAATCACAAAATACCACCAAAGGTGGGGTGATGGAGATGGTCTGCTGATACAGGGCAAGTCCTTGCCCTGCAGTCCAATTCAAGGGACAATTTGGTCCCTTAGAAAAAATCACAAAAATGCAACAAAGATGGAAATCAAAAGTTCAACTGGTAGATATTACACACAACAATTTTCAAGTGCTTAATCACAGTACAAAAATCATGAAAAATCACCCCATTTTGATGAAAATCTGAGTATGCAGTTTTGACTTTTTTGAGAAATGGTGAGATTTGACTTTTGGGAACTTAGACAGCTGATTTTTATGATCAAACTTATTTAGTTAGGGTATATTAAGACTAATTTAAGTACATGAACAACTTATTCAATGATGTGAGGAGTTATGGCCTTGAAAACTCACCACAGTTGACTGTGGTGAGTGATTACTTGAGATTTGACTTTGGGTGAGTTTGTGACCAAATGAAAGGTTCCCCTGACCCTTTATACACCCACACAACTAGTTAAAACACAGATAAGCACCAATGCACTGATAGAACAGATCAAACACCCTAGAACCAAACACCCCTTTAAAATTATTTATTTAAGAGATTTTAACTTAAACAAACCTATAACATGAACAAATGATTACTGCTGATTTGTAAGCTAATATTTAACTAAAAGGAACTTAAATAAACAGTTAAAACTACTTAATACTAAAGATGAAAGATTTTTTAGCTTACAAAGCCTTCCAAGCCAACTGATTAAGAACCAAAGGACCAAGTTAATCAATCCTATGCCCTCCCATGAGGTACCTAACCCACAGCCATCCTTGATTCACTGTGCTCCATGCTCATTCAGTATGTGATCACCAAATTTTTATTTATTTTTGATTTTTCTTATTTTTTAGTAATTATTTAAAACTGAGTTAAGAGTTGTTCACACAGGTTTAATCAAGGTATTAAAACCTTGTTTCTGGATTTGTGATAGCTTGTGAGTAGATTAAACACACCTTAGATAACTTAATTAGAACTTGATAATTTCAAAAGAGACTTTGAAAAGAGAAAATGAGAATTGGACTTTAAGATGAACTTTCATTAATAAAATCAGTTACAATACATTGAAAATAGACTAAAACTACATAAAAACTAGGAAAATTACACACATTAGCTTCTATGAGCCAAAACTATATATATCGACCTAAAACTAATGCCCTAAGTCTTCCACATGGCTTCTTTTTGAAAACTGAGAGTCCCAATGTCTTTGTGTTGACCCTCTGACCAAATCCCATCCATTTAATTAAGCCTTGATCAATCCTAGCCATTGATTGGCATTTTGGCGCCAAAATTAATAAGGGGCAGTTTTGAGTGGTATTGGTGAGGGGTTGGTGATGCATTTATGGTGGTGGGTTTGTTTGGTGAGGGTAATTTATTGTGGGGGGGAGATTTGTTGAAAAGGTGAGGAGGGGGGGGGGGGGGGGGGGATTCTATCCCTGGTTTTGTGCGGCCTGGTTGGGAAGAAGAAAGAGTTGACCGGGTCAACGCTGGGTGGGAGATTATTAAAAAGGGTGTGGGCTCGGGTTTCATTTGTGGTGGACTGGGCCTGAGGGGTTGGTGATGGGTTTGTTTTGGTTTTTTGGGTTAAACAAAATAAAGGGTCCGTTTGATTTATTACCAAAAGAAATCACAAGGACCTAATTTGTAATTTTGCAAAAGATGAGGGCTGTGATTGTAAATTTCCAAAAGTGCTCAAGAGGGGTAATATTGCCAATAACCATAACTCCAAGAACCATTTTTTGTATTTTTCCAATTTTTCAAAATTCCAAAACTTCCCAGGGACCACTTTTGCCATTTTTGGATTTTTCAGGGACTAAATATGTAATTTTGGAAAACTTGCAACCCAAATGTAATATTTTGTGAAATTGACTTTCAAAACCTTGGGTTGACTTTTTCTTTCAAAATAAATGCTTAGGGACTAAATTTGACAAGTTTTGAAACTTGGGGGACTGAAACTGCCAATACTGCAAACTTTGTACGTTTTTTCTTTGTTTTTGCACATTTTGCTTTTAAAACACATAAAACACAATCCCTGGGATAATTTAAGTATTTTGATATCTTTTTGATTGTTTTTGTGCATTTTGGCAGTTTAAATATATCAAAAACGATGAGTGTTTGAGCACTCATCAGTGACTCTTATATAGGTCATCCAAAAACCCTAGATGACGCCCACGTGGATCCCACTCATAAAACGTGTGGCTGAAATACGAAATGGTACATGCACTTTTTCCCGTTTTCCAAGGAACACGTGGACACATTCCCCGTTTTCCAAAGCACCTTTTTGAAATATCTTGGATTAGATACATATTTCTTCATATTGGGCGGCAAATTTCTACATTTGTCCCGCCACGCTTACCGCTGTTCTTACTAGTCTAGCATCTGTGGCTACGAGCCACGCACACTAGACTGGGGGGACATGATGACGTATAGTCTATATTTGGGCCACGAGCCCAAATGATAAACATTACTAAGGCCCAATACCACCACGAGTGGGCTATTATAACTTGGGCCGCATTGATAAGTGGATTGGGCTCACGTAGACCCAAGCCCAACCAAACTACCCGGGCATAGATAAGGATCTTCTAATTATGGAATAGATATCCTTAACCCGGATAAGCACCACGCGTGCGAAGAGTAAGGAGCAAGAAACCTATGAGGATTCTGCACCTATATAATGAATGACATAATTCTCATTAAAGGTATGATTCATATACCCTAAACTCTTTACGAGAACCCTAAAAACCGATTACTTACTCTCACGCCGGAGGATAATCGTGGGAGACAATCCCACGATAAGCCTAACGGTGTTTGTTTATTTTCTTAGTGCGCAGGTTTCAAGCATTAGGAACTGAATTGGTACGAGAGCAAGAGCTCAAACTAGGAACGCCCAACTTTTGTATCAACAATATATATATATATATATATATATATATATATATATATATATATATATATATATATATATATAATTGAGATCAAATAAGAACTTTCTTAAAGTTGTAAAAATGAGAACCAACAAAAATTTCACAAATAACACTCAACTTAAAAGAAAATAAAAACATAATTAATTACAACTAAAATTGTTAAAGATTTGAAGGGTTTTCTTATTAAAATTGACGTAAACTAAGTGATACACTTTGATTCAACGTGTAATGTGTATTAAGGTTTAGTATTATGTATCAAGTTTTTAGTGGTTGTTGTGTATTAGGTGTATCAATTTATGTTTAAGAAATTAGTTTTTTTGAGATTTTAATGTATATGTATCACAAATTTAATTGTGTATCAGTAATCCATTTCTCATGTATGAGTTGGTTATTAGTCGATTTAATATTAACTTGTATTAATATATAATATTTTGGCGCATCTTTGCTAAAATGGTTATGTATCAATGTTTTAATGATATTTTAAAATAGTTCTTATTTTTGCAACTTTAAAAAAATTCTCACATTAACCTTCCCCTATATATATATATATATATATATATATATATATATATATATATATATTAAGAAAGATGAAAGCAGAGGAAGAGATTGCTCAGGGTTTCCAATGAGTTAGTTTTAAGGGTTTCCAAAATGAATAGAATTAGGAGTAAATGCAAGGTGTCATGTCATCATTTATTTGCAAGTCGCTATTAAATGTCATCATTAAGATTATATAGGTTGAGATTATCAATTTAAGGCACAAGTTAAGCACACCGAAAAGTACATAAAAGTACTTATTTACCAAGGTGTCATTTCATCATTTATTTGCCAAGTCGCTATTACATGTCATCATTAAGATTATATAGGTTGAGATTATCAATTGGGTTTTTCTAACTTGTGCCTTAGGGCACAAGTTAAGCACACCGAAAAGTACATAAAAGTACTTAGAGATCCACACAAGAGTACAGAAAATTGTACTTTTGTGTGGATTATTATGTCCTTTTTCGTGGGTCCAACTATATTTTTAGTGTCTTTAACTTGTGCCCTTAGAGCACAAGTTATAAAAACCCTTATCAATTTTAATAGACAAATGAATCCTTTGACATCAACATTTTATAGTATACCTGGAATATTTCAGTGGCGTGGTTCGGTAAAGAGCTGGTTCTGACATTTATTTTATTTTTTATTTTTTATTTTTGAAATGGTAAATGTATTATAAATCAAAATGATAAACAGATTACAGATTCATAGACCAAAATGGACATGCTCAAATGTTTCTTCTATCTAGATTGTCATAACTATTTACTTCTTCACATTTGACAAATTTAAACTAGATTGTCATAACTATTTACAAGTCACACAGCAGCCTTTTATTATTTTGATTTAAACATTTGACATAACTATTTACTTTTTAGTTATAGTTTCTTAACGGATCATACGTATTGTAGTTCTATAGTTGGTAAACATCTTTGCAAACATTGAATATCCATTATGGTTTTATACACCGTGTTCATAGATGTATGTATATGGTTTGAATGGTCACACCTTTTATTATGTACGTTTGCATTTTTTAAATATTTGTTTTTGTTGGTTTATGTAATTTTTGAGGGCAGTGATGATGGGTTGAAGTGGTAGTCATCTCCTATTTGCATAAAGATTCGTACTATAGAACAATTGATTGCAAGATCCAGCTTTTTATGTGCTTTTAAACTTTGCAAAATCTACTCCATGCAAGAAAATACGACCTACTATTCTATACTTTCACTACTACGTACTCATGCTAATACGGAGTATATATATTATTTTACTCAACCTTTCATTATTAATCAACAACACATCTTTAATCATTTTATCTTAATAATTTCTGCATCTTCATGCATGTTAGTATTAATTTGTGTTTAGGTTAGAAAGTCTGATCTTTGCATCTTAGTACATTTGTTATGAATTATACATAAATTCTTGTACAAGTCTACTTAAAACAACTTATTAACTGAAATTTCACATTCTTGATAACATTTTTCTTGTTGAAAATATTGAATAATGAAGCGCAGGGATTCCGATCCTCTTGCATTCAGAAAATGGTTGTTACAAATGATATCTACACTTTCATAGTGTTTAGGACGTCGTAACGAGAGTAGGATGAGAAAGATCATTATAACAGAATGAAAAATATTACGTAGTATGTTTGTTTACAATTATAGAATTCAATGACTCATTACATGGAATCACGCATTACCTAAAAAACAACCATTTTCATTCATTAGTGCCATCCTTTTTTTCTCATTACATCTTGAAATTGAATCGTAATTACATAAAAGCCTTTTATTAATTATCCAGCAAACAAAAAAATCTATCACCAAAGGCTATTTTAGTCTTTTCATTATCCATTACATTCCATTTTATCATAACAACGAAACATATTTATAATCGTATTTCATTTCATTACAAAGTCGATTTCATTATGTTGTTACTTCATTACGTTATACCAAACAGACCTTTTATATGCAGAAAATGTTTTGAATATATTTTTAAAGTGAACACTGTTTTATTACTTATATATGCATGAAATTTGCTTATAAATGTTTAAGACTTTTTGTTAATAAGTTGTTTTAATTAGCTTATACATTTCCATAAATCATATACGCCCACTTTTTTTTTTTTTTTTTTTTTTTTTTTTTTTCCTTGAACGGCTTTTAGTTGTTAATGGTTCAGATCTAGCAATGACATCCAATTTGGCAGTATGCTGACCCTGAGACCCGCATGTTACTCTTTTTTCGCCTGAAGAGGTAAAGTCCCAGGTGGGACGTACTCAAACTTGAGACCTCCCCTACCAAAACATCCCTTCCCCAAGGCATCTTAAGGAAACCTTGGTAACCAACTAAGTTAGCCCAGTTGGTTTATACACGTATTCATAAGCTATGAACGAAAAGCACAAACGACATTTCTTGTGTGCTATTAAATTTAACTTCCCATGACACTTTTGATTATTAAAGATTGGTCTTAATTAAACTTAATATGTTCATAACACCCAAATTCTAAAAATGCATACAATCTGAAGTGTTTATCATCATCTTCAAGGAGACTCGACTAAGAGTCATGACACTGAAACCAAAAGGAGAAGGGTAAGAGACATCGGATTAAGCATTATTCATAGCACCACACTCTTGTCTGAAACCCTAAAACATTGCGATGAAAAGAAAGAGAGATGTCACCGTGAGCTAATGGAACTCGAACGACAAAGGCTTTACCTAGAAGAAACACGAACTGAAGTTAATCGTCAAGGGATGGTTGGTTTGATCACGTCTATTAATAAGCTTTCGGATGCTATTCATTCCCTTATTTCATAAAAGCGTCCATAAGAAATGATCGGTTTGCATACGTTTAGTAACATTGAATGAACAATACGCAAAGTTTAATAACCTTTTTAAAAAGAGTAAAGGTAAGTAACTTAAACCATAGTTATTAAGATTGCAATCCTGATCTTAGAATATTACGATTTTACGATAGTACAAAATAAAACTACATATTTATTTATCCTACGTAGAATCTTTGTGAAATAGGATCTTAATAGGATCCTGATCCTAAACATAGGATCTTAAGATTTCGATCGATCTGATTATTTTATCGAACCACAAGCTAAAAAAACTACATATTTATTTATTAAGTTATGTAGAATTTTGAAAAAAAAAAAAAATGTTTATTGAATTAAACACTTTATAATCATAATTTTGACATACATTTTCATGATATAAGATATATATAATAATATGTAGATTTGCATAATTATACAACGCTAATTAAGAAAATGACGCTATAGTAGGATCTTAAGATCCTGATCCGATCTTACAATCACAATCTTACAAAGATTAAAACGATCCTATGTAAGATCATGATTTTAAAAACCTGTCTTAACTAATACTTTTTTGTAAGGGTTTGTAACATATTTATATATTATATCCTTTAAATTTTCTTTCTACCAAAAAACATGAAGGTAAATAACTTATCCCATTTTAAATAGTGGAAAATAATTATCCAATAGAAACCATTTGCTAGTCAAAACCAATCCGTATATATACTATCAGCTGCAGTCTAAACATGTGATTGTAATGCCAAAACAATGTCTCAACTTCCCAACACATCCTCCACTAGCACACCACTACCACCACAACCACCATACAAAAACTATCATATAACAAGCCATAGTGGTGCCACCACATCCACCACTATAAGAGACTACCGGAAAGGCAACTGGACCCTTGAAGAAACCGTAATCTTGATAACAGCAAAGAAGCTAGACGATGAGCGGCGTATCAGTTCGACCACCACAAGCAATCGTGGAGAACTTCGGTGGAAATGGGTTGAGAATTATTGTTGGAGTAATGGGTGTCTTCGTAGTCAAAACCAATGTAATGATAAATGGGATAACTTACTTCGTGACTATAAAAAAGTTCGTGAGTATGAACTAAGAGCTCATACTAATAATAATAATCTACCTTCTTATTGGTCCATGGATAAAACTCAAAGAAAAGAGCGTAACTTGCCGTCTAATATGTTGCTTAATATATATGATGCATTGAATGAGGTTGTTCAGAAGAAACATCCACCTAACAGACAACAACAAGCAGCTCATCTTCAGCATTATCAGCAGCCTCCTCTAGCTGTGCTTCCACCACCACCATTGCCACCCCCTCCACCAGCTGCGCCATTGCCTCAAGTGCCTCCTCCTGCTTCAGGTGTTTATATATCTTTAGTACTAGCATGATTATATATAAATGTCACAATTGAGTATGAAAAAAATTAACAAAAACTTTATTTATTGCTACAGGTAAATTACTTGTTTCACAAAAGTAGATTAGGTAAAATATGAACTAGATGATGCGTGACTCTTAACAAATTAATGTACGTAGTTAATGTGTGAAAATTTGAAGGTTTCAATTTTGAGTTTCTACTTTGTAGGCTGCTGTGTGACTTGTATCTATATGTCAAGAAGAATAAAATTGCTACTACTATTTTCCTATGTCGATCATTTTATCTAGATTGTCCATAATATGTAATTTAATAGGATTTGAGATTTTTGCCCTATTTTTATTATTTCAACTTCTAAGAATAATTGCATTGAACACACATAATGCGGCTAGCTGATCGATTCTAACAATAATTAAATTGCCACCATCTAAAGATGTTTTCCTGATCCAACATAACCATTGTTGTTTCTTCATTAGTAGCAAGTTAGTACGCTAAATTTTTGAAAGAGATTTCAATTTGAGGTCAATTAAGCTCATTTAGGTGATTTGTGTACCATTTAGATAAATTTCCCACACCACAAACATTCTAGTGTTATTGTAGCGAGTGACATTGATAGTATACTTACTCGTGGTTATGTTGGATTAGGAAAACATCTTTGGATGGTGGCAATGTAAAACGGATTTTGTTCAAATGAGCCTTGCAATCACATCAACCTAATAATTTTTTTTTTTTTTTCCTTTTCTCTAAATTATGGTTAGAATCGATCATCCGCATTATGTGTGTTCAATGCAATTATTCTTAGAAGTTGAAGTAATAAAAATATGGCAAAAATCTCGAATCCTATTAAATTACTATATGAAGTATTATGACAAATGCTACAACCATGAAATAATCTTTTTCGTCGATTTGCATATTACTTGAAAGAAACTAAGGAAATTTATGTTATCATAACTGATAAAGAAAAGAAAAAATGTGTAAACAGTATATGAAAATAATGTGGTTGAGTATGGGTGTCAGAAAAAAATGAAAAAGTTGATGAAAGTTTATGCGTCGGTTATAGAAAGAGATGGTCAAAGATGCAGGTTTGAAAACTCTGTCACATACACACACCATTCATTACAATCCCTCCATTTATTGTTCTCTGGATTTTATAGGATGGTACAGTCAAGATGTGTGTATATATATATGGTTTGAATGGTCATACCTTTTATTATGTACGTTTGCACCTTTTAAATATTTGTTTTTGTTTTGGAGGGTAGTGATGATGGGTTGAAGTAGTGGTCACCTTCTATCTGCATAAAGATTCGTATGGAGCAATTGATTGCAAGATCCAGCTTTTTATGTGCTTTTTTACTTTGCAAAATCTACTCCATGCAAGAAAATACGAACTACTACTATTCTATACTTTCACTACTACGTACTCATGCTAATATATTATTTTACTCAACCTTTCATTATTAATCAACAACACATCTTTAATCATTTTATCTTACTGTAATAATTTCTGCATCTTCATGCATGTTAGTATTAATTTGTGTTTAGTTTACAAAGTCTGATCTTTGCATCTTAGTAGTAATTTTTTTTTATGAATTATACATAAATTATTGTACAAGTCTACTTAAAACAGCTTATTAACCGGAAATTTCACATTCTTGATAATGTTTTTCTTGTTGAAAATATTGAATAATGAAGTGCAGTGATTCCAATCCTCTTGCGTTCAGAAAATGGTTGTTACAAATGATATCTACACTTAATATGCAGAAAATGTTTTGTATATATTTTTAAAGTGAACACTGTTTTATTACTTATATATGCATGAAATTTGCTTATAAATGTTAAAAACTTTTTGTTAATTTAGGAGCGTGAATATTTCCATAAAGTATACATGTATTCATAAGCTATGAAGGAAAGGCACAAACCACATTTCTTGCGTGGTGTTAAGTTTTTTCGAATCAAACTTGACAACACACCCAAGTTTTATTTATATAAGCTGGAAAATACATACATCCTGAAGTGTTTATCATCATCTTTTGTAGAAGCATCCGCAGAGTCATCTGAAACGCAAGGAGACTCGGCTGAGAAACATGACACTGAAACCAAAAGGAGAAGGGTGAGAGACATCGGATCAAGCATTATTCATAGCACCACACTCTTGTCTGAAACCCTAAAACAGTGCGATGAAAAGAAAGAGAAACGTCACCGTGAGCTAATGGAACTTGAACGACAAAGGCTACACCTAGAAGAAACACGAACTGAAGTTAATCGTCAAGGGATGGCTAGTTTGATCACATCTGTTAATAAGCTTTCGGATGCTATTCATTCCCTTATTTCAGAAAAGCGTCCATGAGAAACCATGCCCATGCATAAGAAATCTGCCTAGCTAGTTGATTTGATACTTAATATCTTTCTCTTAAGAACATGCCTAGGTATAAATTGCATGACCCAATACTTATGTGATTGCACGTATATATAATTGAAACTGTGAGATTTTATTAATTAAAGCACTAGGAAGTGTTTATAGCCGTGCTAAGCACGTCCCTGAAACGTATCAATATTTGAAGTGTCGAGAATGAATACACTACTGCCAATAGCAACGGCCCAAAGTCATTGCAATATGACCTAAATACATTGCTAAATGCTATTAGCAACGATATTACCAACGAAACAGGTTCGTTGCTATATCGCCTGTTGCTAAACCACATATCATTGCTAAATGTCTCAGTTCGTTGTTTGGCAATGAACTTCGAAGTCGTTGCTAATTTTGGGAGATGGACAATTCGTTGCTAAATCAAAAGATTGTAACGAGATTATTATTGATGATATTACCAACGAGTAACGACCTGTCACTCGTTGCTAAATTAGCAACTAAATCTATAATCAGCAACAACTTTTTGTTTTGCTATAGCAACGTCAAAGTTGTTGGCAATTTTAGTTATCAGCAACCATGAAGTTGTTGCTAAATAAATTCTTTACAGAAATACACAAATTGGATTGTTTCATTACATCCCATCCGGAAGAGGCTAGAAAGGTTTGGGTAAGGACGTCGATGGAGAGATGTCAAGGTACATGGGCTATGGTTAGGCAAAAATGTGAAAAGAAGTCTGGAATTAAAAACAAAACGGACTAGACGAATTTTTGTCATGAATTTGTAAACGTCATAGCTAATTGGGATGGTATTCTTGAGTCATGGATGAAACTGGAATGGATGAGGCGATCAAAGGTGGGAATCTCTTGAGTCATGGTTGAAGTTGATGGCTTATTGTTATTTTGAACCAACAGTTAAAAAAAACATCTAAAAGGGATAATAATGTATTGAATTCCAACACGTCTCATAGATATATGAGTTAAGTAGCTCATCAGATGGTAAACAAAAAGAATGTTACGTTTCAGCACATTAAGCTATTACACATTCTAAGCTTGATTAACAAGTAGTTACCAAAGTATATGTAAAAAAACTTGAGCATATTATGAAAAACATATATCAAGCATACAAAGTAAAACAGTTTGATGACCTAGATGCAAGCTAGGGTGACGAACTCTGTGATGAGAGCAAGGAGAATATTGGAAGTGGAGAGAATTTGATCAACAAAACTGTTCGTGTATGTGTTCGGACAATTGGTACCGAACAATATCCACTCAGGCTGCACCAAATAAAATCATCCGGCAT
This sequence comes from Artemisia argyi, assembly GCA_030686995.1. Lineage (NCBI taxonomy): Eukaryota > Viridiplantae > Streptophyta > Magnoliopsida > Asterales > Asteraceae > Artemisia > Artemisia argyi. The sequence continues at coordinate 262,896,191 of CM060708.1, read as the reverse complement.
CGCCCACGTGTAAAGGAGCAATATTATAATAGACACCTCGGGAAATACCAAAGTACTTCTTGGCAGAAACGGCTATAAACCGGTGGTTAATCGCAAGAACCAAGCGTGTGCCGCCTTTCCGGGTTCTCCGGGTATGATTCCCCATGCATGTACAGTAACCTAGGAACCTAGCCTAGGAGTAGACCGGCTTCCCGCCTCTCCATGACAATCATGAACAATGATTTGAGCACTATAAATACTCAGCCTCATTCAATGCTAAAGGTATCACATTAACTCCTCCTCTCTTTACTGACTTACTCATTTTTACTCATTTACTCCACTTTAACTCATCTCATCAATAAATACACCAAAATTACTCTCACGCCAGAGCTTAGTCTTGGGAAACACCCCAAGGCGAGGCTAACGTGCTTTCCTTTGTTTCAGGCTTGACTAGGTGAAGACTTCAGCCCCGCAAGCCTACGGAGCATAACTTTACCTCAACAAATTGGCACCATCCGTAGGACCCAAATTTCAATCTACCAAGAGTCTAGAATGACGGGTCCCAGTCCTAGCACACCCACAAACCACTCAGACGGACCGGAGGGTTCCGGCAGAAATGCCACGGATCCTTTGGACCCTCGAAGCATCATATAGGGACACATATCAACCCTTAAAGAGCTCTTGAAACAACAAGGTAACCGTGATTTAATCAAGCCCATGTTGTTAAACTTTGAAGAGGAACCGACTACCTCAGAGGAAGAAGAAGAAGAAGAAGAAGAAGAAGAAGGAGAAGTCGAGGAAAAGCAAAACAACAATAGAAAGGCGGTGGTAGAAGATGACCTGAGCAAACCCTTCAAAGAGGTAATAATGTGTCAATTCACAAAAAGAATTATAGAGTTCTCGGATCCTAAACATAAGATACCATCGAACCTTAAACCATACGATAGGACTACCGACCCTGATGACCATATCAATCGGTTCACGGGGGCCGAGAATCATGAAGAATGGCCAATGCCCGTATGGTGCCGCATGTTCCAGCAAACCCTGGACGGAAAGGCTAGAGGATGGTTTGATAAGCTACCGACCGAAAGTATTGACAGATGGGATAAACTCCGGAGGAAGTTTCTCAACTGGTTTAGCATACTAAGGGCATGTGCAAAGGACCCAACAGAGATCAACAAAATTCATCGGAGGGCAAACGAAAGCTTCCGGACTTCAAAAAAAGGTGGGTGAGCGAAGCAAATTACTTCCCAGACGTTCCGGAATTAATGCGGATCTCCTCTTTCATGAATGGACATCATTGTCCGGAGTTGGCCAAGAAATTCTTAGATAGTGTTCCAAAGACGGTCGATGATATGTTGCAGAGGTTTGATGACTTCGTTCATTCGGAAGAGGCCTTTCGAACCACAAAGCTACCAAAAGGAGAGTATGCGCGCAAAGACATGACAAATCAACAGCATCCGAGGCAGGATAGGTACCACAGGAATCAATCTTACGATGACAAAAGGAGAACAGGGTCGAAGCATTACCAACGTCCCAAGGAATATCATGCCCCATATGTGGCGCCTAGGTATGAGCCGTATCATAATGGTGGGAACGGATTTAAGGATGGCAGAAATAAACTAACGCTGGATGCATTGGTGAATACCCCCAAAGAGATACTCGCAACTGAACATCATTTGAGGCTGCCTCAACCTCCTCCACTCCCAGGTACTCCGAGAAAGGAAAATTTGGATCGGTACTATGACTACCATGGTGAAAAGGGTCACTATACCAATGACTGCTACCAACTCAAGAAATGGTTAGAGCTAGCCCTGGAATCCGGTAAGTTGAATCATTTGATCAAGGACGTGAGACAAAAGGGGAAGGCTCAGAACAAAAACAATGGTCCACAGAAAGCAAAAATAATTAACATGATTAATTTCATGGGAGAAGATAGAAAGAGGAAGACAATGGTTATGGATGAGACCTTGATGAATGTTCCCATAACCTTCCCTCCGATCGGGGCAAAAGATTTGTCTGAGGCGGCCATTGTTGTGGAGGCAGAAGTCAAAAGATATCTAGTGAGGCAGATCCATGTAGACGAAGGAGCTTTAGTAGAGATCATGTAGAAGCAATGCTTCGACAAGTTTCATCCGTCCATTAGAGCAAGGATGGTAGATACACATACAAATTTGTCTGGATTCTCGGGTGAGCAAGTAAAGCCTTTGGGAAAAATAGAACTCGAAGTGTGTTTCGGCAGTGACGGTTTATGCAGCAAGACGACCATGAAGTTCATAGTGGTATCCGCATCTTCCCCATACTACATCATATTGGGAAAGAATGGACTAAAGAAGTTGCGGGCCATCCCATCCACCATTCACTCTATGATGAAGTTCCCCATGCCGGGAATTGCCATTCTAGTAACCTAATCCCTCTCGGTATATGAATGTAGATCAAAGAAGAGAAGGATGTAGAAGAGAATTCAAAAAAATGATGACGAAAAAGAGGTCAGTTTGACTGTAGAGGTTCTTGTACATCCAGCTTATCCGAATCAGCTCGTTACGATAGGGCGGAATCTTTCGACGAAGGGTTCGGAGAGACTAAAGTCCTTTCTCAAAAGAAGCATGGATGTCTTCACGTAGGAGCCGTTGAACATGACTGGTGTGCCGCGACGCATCATAGAACATACTTTGAATACTAATCCATCGGTTACACCAGTCATACAGAAAAGAAGAACTCTTTCTGCCAGGAAAAGTCAGGTGGTAGTGAAGGAAGTGAATGAGTAGTTGAAGGCAGGAATAGTCCGGCCAGTCCGATACCCAATGTGGATATCAAATCCTGTGTTGGTAAAAAAAAAAGGGGATGGAAGCTGGAGGATGTGTATTGATTTTAAGAACCTTAACTAAGCATGCCCGAAAGACTATGATCTTCTCCTTGAAATCGACCTGAAGATCAAGTCGGTAATTGGATCAAAGTACAAGTGCTTTTTGGATGCCTACCAGGGGTATCACCAAGTGCAAATGTCAGAGGAGGACGAAGAGAAAACAGCTTTCTACACTGATCAAGGAACCTTTTGTTACACTAAAATGCCGTTCGGATTGAAAAACGCCGGTGCAACTTATCAGCAATTGGTGGACTCAGCCTTCCACTCATAGATTGGCTGGAACCTGGAAGCTTACGTCGACGACATGGTCATCAAGAGTCCGACGGAGAAAGCGTTGTTGGCTGATATAGATGAAACCATTGACAATCATAGGCGAATCAACATGAAGTTGAACCCTAAGAAGTGTTCTGAAGAAGAAAAGTTTTTGGGATACATGATAACATCGGAAGGCATCTGGGCAAATCCGTCGAAGACAAAGGCTGTCATCAATATGGCATCACCAAAGACTTGGAAGGAGATGCAAAGTTTGTCAGGAAAGTTTGTCACATGTTTTCCCCCTCTGCCTAGGGTTCGCCGGCTGAAACTTTGGCTCCCTCAAAGTTGGAAAATCGGAGAAACTCAGACATGGTGACAACTGCAACACAATCAAACAAACAATAAAGGAATGCTTAAGGCAAAGGCACTAGCAAATAAATAAAAAGAGAAGATACATAAAAAGGGGCATATTACCGTTTCCCCCTAAACCCTACAGAACACACTTGTGACCGACGTATCTCCAAACAGAACAAAATCCCACGGTGTACAAAAGGCTAGGATGAGCCTTATGAAGAGGGATAACTACTTCATGAAGTTTTCCACCTTGTCCTCATTATAAGTGTCGGACGGTGGTGGATCTGAAACATTTGAATCTAAGTGTCACCATGGCATTGCAATGGGAATTGCCCTCTGGTCAACAAGAAAGAACTGGCTCTTCTAGTTTTTAAGGTTGGACTTGATTTCTTTAAAGCAGGGTTTAAAGTCCTTTCCCCCTGACTTTGGAATGAAAACCAATGGCCTTGCTTGCAAAGCTTATAGAATACCCGGAACAAAACAAACGGTAGGCTCAAAACCCAATGCCCGACAATACATCTCGAACATAGTCGTCCGGTTTATACCAATCGGCACAAGCTGGGTAACGTGAACTCTAAAGTACTTTAATACCCTCAAGAAGAAAGTAGAAGCGGGGATCATAAAACCGCCTTGCTTAAAGAAATGAAGACACAAAGCTATAGCATCGTCCGAAAGATCAAGGACGGTCATCTCATCAGAGGCCGGATGAGGGTTTAGCTCAAGAGGTATACCGTAACACTTCGCAATCGAACTAACATTCCCTTCATCCAAGATAGAAGTCTTCAAATATATTCACACTTGGGAGCACAAGAAGCCTCACCCACATCCTCTTGGTCGTTGGGAATAGAACTATTGTCTGACATATTGTGGAGGAGCCGTAGGGGTATAACGGAAGGTCTAAAAGAAGAAAGATAAGTGAGAAGGAATAGATGCACTTGAAGAGGGAGAAGAGACGAAGGATCGCAACTCGTTCGGAGGCAGACAGTGAAAATAGAGAATGTGGTAAAAAATGAAGGTTCCCCCTATATTTATAGGCGAATTGAGAAGAGGACGAAACGTCAAATCGTGTCAGTGAAAAATCATGACCGTCAAAAAAGAACAAAGGGGGACACGTATCACCACCTGCGAAATATTTTACTATCTATTAGGATAGATACTACAATACTTGGGGGTGAGGGGGACATGTTCGTGTATGTGTACGGACGATTGGTACCAGACAATATCCACTCAGGCTGTACCAAATAAGATCATCCGGCATCACCCATATGTAAAGGAGCAATATTATAATAGACACCTAGGGAAAGACCAAAGTACTCCTTGGCAGGGAAAACGGCTATAAACCAGTGGTAAATCATAAGAACCAAGCGTGCGCCACCTTTCCGGGTTCTCAGATTATGATTCCCCATGCATTTACAGTAACCTAGGAACCTAGCCTAGGAGTAGACCGGCTTCCCACCTCTCCATGACAGTTATGAATAGTGATTTGAGTACTATAAATACTCAGCCTCGTTCAATGCTAAAGGTATCACATTAACTCCTCCTCTCTTTACTCACTTACTCATTTACTCCACTTTAACTCGTCTCATCAATAAATACACCAAACTTACACTTACACTGGAGCTTGGTCTTGGGAAACACCCCCAAGGCGAGGCTAACGTGCGTTTCCTTTGTTTCAGGCTTGACTAGGTGAAGACTTCAGCCCCGCAAGCCTACGGAGTAGAACTTTACCTCAACAAAAACCCATTAAGAAAAAAGAAACTATGGTAGTTGTCTTGATGACCTGGATGCATGGGTGACAGACTCTATGACGAGAAGCCATCTCAGTGTACATCTGTTCAATGTAATAGTTGAGGGTGGTGTCTCTATACTCCTTGTACATGTTGCGGTAATGAGTCTTGGACTGGTACCTCAACAAGATGTCGTAGTTCTTGATGGTTGTTGGGTTCTTCTCGAATATCTCATTGATATCAATGAGATCTTCGAAACTCGGATGAAACTTGAAGCTCTGATGGTCTACCATTAGAGACCATCAAAGCTTCGAAACTTTGTTGGTAGAGCTCTTCCCACCACCAGATGAAACTTGAAGCTCATTTTGTCTTCTGGTCTTCGACGAAGATGTATGTCAGACTGTTAGAGGTGGATGGGACAAGGGGCTACTAGAGAGGCACTATGATGGTGTCAGACTGTGAGAGGTGTATAGAACAATTTACTTGCAGTTATTATTGTTGTTGGTTCATCTATGTCAACCCGGTCTTCCAGAAAAATTAAATTTATATATATTTGGAATGATACGAAAAAAAGTATATGCATATCTTGAAAACCGGACCTGGCGGGTCTAACTGGGTTTCAAAAATATGAAAACCGGTTTAATTTGACCCTTATTTTGACTGGAACCGGCCAGGTCGAACGGGTTATTTTTTGTTTTATGACCCATAAACTTTTTTTTTATCGCTACAACTATCTACCGCTATAAAATCTCATTACTATTCACAGGTACTCGTCTGGTATGAAGAAAAGACAATCAAAAGTATATTTTATTCTTACATCCTTATTCATTCATGGGATGGAAATCATCTCAATGCTTCACCAACTTCGTCAATAATTCAAGGCAAATCCAACCAAGCTTACAAAAAAATTTGCAAGAAAAAAAAAATTGTTTGACACAAAATAAGAAAAGAGAAATATCTAAGTACTAATCTAGTACAAAATATTTTTTTTGGTCCCCACCTTGGTCACTTTTAAACTAAATTCCCTAAATGGTCATGCGCGACTACTCAACTCCGCAACCCCTCCCAAAACGCGACATGTGTCCTTAACCAAGTACAGTTAGTTACTTTGAATGGGCCCACATAACTACCAAACTTACTCAACCTTTGTGCTACTCAACCGGTGGCTACTCGACTTACATTAATTCACGTGAAAAAGTACATAGGAACCTAAAAAGCACTACTTTGGTAAAGAACAAAATCTTTTGTCTATATTCTCTAAAAAATACTTTTACTTTTTTAAAAAGTACATTTAATTTATGAAAGCTATAACGGTCGAGTAGATCTTGGTCGAGTAGCAAATTATGCTCGAGTATCCTAACACTTATTAATTATCACAATTAATTTTTAAAACTAACAATTATTAATTGATAATTTCCACCAACATATGGGATGTAGTAAATGCAAATTTAAATGCATATTGTTGATACAAAAGTTGGGCGTTCCTTGTTTGGATTCCTATTCCCGTATCAATTGGATCTTGATGCTGAGACATGCGCACTAAGAGATAAAAAAAACACTGTTAGGCTTACCGTGGGATTGTCTCCCACGATTATCCTCCGGCGTGAGAGTAAGTAATCGGTTTTTAGGGTTTTAGTGAAGAGTTAGGGTTATGAGATGATACCTTAATGAGAGCCGAGATGCCCTTTATATACACACGAAATCCTTGTTGGTTTCGTGCTCCTTACCCTTCGGCGTATCTCACTTTATTCAGTCCATTGATCCCTATCCATAAATAAGATATCCTATATCAAGACCATAAATAATAGAATCGAATTTGGGCCTTTGTGAGCCCAAATCTTTATCAAATATCCCACACGTGATGGGCTTGGGTATTAGTAGCGTCCATTGGTCGGGTTCGTGACCCGAGTGCGGACTATACGTCATCATGTCCCCCCAGTCTAGTATGCGCAAGGTGAAACCGCGGATGCTAGACTAACAACTGTAGCGAAAATATCCCAGGATGCGTAGCGGGGAAGCTTCAAGTGTTTCCCGCCAAAAAGGTATACGATGAATCTAGTCCACATAAGTCCCAAATATCCCTCGTAAATTGATCATGAGAGGGTGGGCGAAAAGTATCTCACCTCTTGATCTCCCAGCCACACGATTAGAGCAAGTGGGATACACATGTCAATCATCCATGAATGTGTGTAACCCTATATAAAGTGTAGCCCCCCTTTCATTGTGGCTATCACAGTAAAAATCTTCATTTTCACCATTGTTAAGCGTCCCAAACAGCAATCAAGAAAGCAACAATTTCTAAGGTAATAGCGCGTGCGCGTCTGAATCTATCGAATTATAATCATGGTTCTTAAATTATCTGACTTTACCTCCAATATAACTGAGGACGAACTTCGTGAGTTCACCTCGGATTATTATGTCCCGCTTGCGTTGCATCCGGTAGTTTCGGTGGCGACTGCATCCATAGCGGAGTTCCCTGAAGGGAAAGTAGGGGTATACACACGCTTTTTTGAATTTGCTAATCAACGAGTGCCCATTTTTTTTATTCTTGTGCGATGTTCTAAACTATTATCGCCTCCATATTTCCCAACTGCACTGCATAGGTGCAGCCAAAATAACAAACTTCGAAGTAAATTGTCGCTTGTTAGCGATTAACCCCACAATCAATCTGTTCCGCGCGTTTTATCACACGTCGTGGTCAAACAGGTGGGTGTCTTTTTCCAAACGCGCAGGGCGACTGCAATGCTATACGAAAAAGTTAGATGCGCTTAGGAACTGGAGGGAGAAATTCTTCTGGGTTGATGAGACATTTTTTCCATGGGATTTCGAGTTCTACACCCAAGGGTCGTTACCGAAGGATGAGCGCCCAAACCTCGGGACGTATAGCGCAGATGATGCTGAAACGATAAATGCCAATCTCATCATAATCAACTCCTACCCAGAAGAGTTTTTGGTGCATATGGGCATTAGTCGTAATTACTTCCAAGGTCCTGACGAAGTGCCAACTTCTTTGGACGAGGATGACCGGGGTGGGTGCTTGTCCTTCTCTCTCCTTCGCTTATTAGTGTAAGCGCTCTTTCCTATTGTAGTTTATGTAACCCCCTTTGTTTTTTGTTGCGCAGAGATGGATTTATTCAGCGCGGTGAAACTGGCGAGTCCCAAACAGGTGACCGTAGGGGTACGCCCCTTAAGAGAAGGTGAGGCGCCGATATTGGAGGCTACTGTGGGGCGCACAATGGAGTTCGTCCAGGAAGAGCCAGAGAATGCCCCTCCAGTAGTTTTAGAGGCGACCCCAGTGCGCAGTGTTCCGAATCCTAGGGTACAATCCCTAGAGCTATCACGCACAGATTCTTCAGAAAGTGTGGGGATTACTAGGGCTGAAAGTGAGCCAGAGGAGGCGAGCCAAGGGGTGAAGTGCAAGAAAGCTTCTTGTGGTGATGGCGTAGGTACATCCAAGAGAATGCGCCATGTTATCCTTGGTGGGTGATCGTCATCAGAGGAGGATGCGTCGCCCACCGTTGCTGTCAAGGATACGACTGAAACTCCTCCCCCCAAGTAAGTAATGAAACTTGTGTCTTTAAAAGCTTCATTTCATATTCTCCGTTGATACTATAAAATAACCTTGAACCCTTGTCATTTGCGTGCAGTGTTGAAGCTGCTGGGGATGCTGTTGCGCATGCTGGGAAATCGCCACCCAAGGCGAGTTCCCTTCATATTGATGATCTTTCGCAGAAGAGCCAAAGGACTGACCCGAAGGCATTTAAGGATGTACCCATGGACCATCTTATAGAGGAGCTAGGTTTGGCCGCTGCGCACCAAGCCACATTAGCTGCTTAGCTAAAAGCAAGGTATGCTGGTGAAGGCAGCAGTAGTGCGCAAAAAAGATGAGGAAATTGCGCTACTGAGGGCGTAGTTGGTTGATGCTCGGGCTGAGGTAGAGTCAACAAATTCGTATGCCAAGAAGCTTGTTGAGGAGAAGATTTCGTTACTTGCCCAAGTGAGCCAAGAGCATGCTGCTTTGAAAGATTACAAGGCCACTTGTCTTTGGGTCTTGAAGTACATGGAGCAAAACAAGAACGAACATTTCTCTAGGTTGGATGAATTTCGCAAGGCTGTGGAGGATGCGTTGGAGAAGCAAGAGGTTAAGCTGCGCAAGCTCAGTATTGAGTATGATGAAGAGCTATACCCGCACCTGGTGTCATCAATTGCAGAGCGCAGGTGGCTTATCAGCCATGGCTTGCGCCTTGCTGCTTTGAGTACTCTGGAGTCTCAAGAGGTGATAGAGTCATTCGGGGACGTTGTTCAATGCGCTTTGGCACGTGGCAAGGCGGAGGTTGTAGAGGAGCTGCATGAAAACAAGATGTTGTCAGTGCCTATCGCATAAGTACCAGGTTACAACGAGAATGCCTATGCTGAGCTTGTCGCTGCTATGGAGAAGATGAAGCTTTTAGAGATTCCTCACATTGCTCAACTGGAGCGCGACCAAGACTACCCCATAGGTGTTATTATGGAGGGGTTAACCTTGGCTAGGCACACAGCAGAGGGCGCTGAGGCACAACCTGATTATTTTCTGAAGCCAGATGTGTCGCAGCTGCATGTACCTATCTTTGCTCGTCCGCGTGACATCCTAAATCCTTTTGCCCTTGAGAAGGAAATCCCACTGAAGGAATCCTTAGAGGCCCATGCTATGAGACTTGCGAAGAAGGAGGGTGTGAAGGGGAAGGCCATCCTTTGTCGTATTGGTGCAGCACATATTCCAAGATTTGATGGAGTACCTATTAGCGTGGCGACAGTGTCACCCAAGGATAGTGATCTGTTGAAGAAGCTTGAGGAAGTTGGGAGTGCTGCGTACCGGGTTGGCAGCTCAGAGCTTAAACGTTCCCATAGTATTTAGGCTATTTGGCTTTGTGATGTTTTGTAATAGATTAACATTTTGTTGCACATGTGCACGTTGAATCTATTATTTGTATGAACTCGTAGTCCATAATAAAATGTTATTTTGAAAATGCGATTGTACGCATACTGTATGATGTTTGTACTTAGTTATCTGTCTTTGCATAAAAGACGTCTATGTTATGTCTAAGAATCAGACTGTTATATAAACGTACTTAAAAAGGATTACAGGAATCTATAATCACTTATAACATAATCATGTATGAAGTTCATGACTTAATGTATACGCGAATATATATGAAATTCACAAGTGTATGGGTTGACATGTAGCGTACTGCGAATACCATATCAAGTAGTCAAGAGTCTTGACTCCTAATTTGTTAAACGCGCACAGTGTGCATTGTTGCACATCCGTCGTGGGATGCACATTGAACTTACTCCAACGTCTTGAGAGTATGGTGTTTAACAAGGATGCGTGATCCGATGTTGATGGGTTTGTAACCCTCTTACTCAACTAGTTATTTAGTAGGTTTACTCATCCTTTACCATCGTGGGTTTTAATAAGTGCATGCACGCCTTGTAGGCAAAAGGTAGTATAACAACAATATTGAGACATAAAAAATATGTAAACAACAAAGGGAAGTGTGTCATGGAGTTAGCTAGAAACCGCGACATTTAATTAATGCTTGCAAGTTTTTGGGAAAAGAAAGACATTTGCCTAGATGAAACAAAATGTAAATACACGGATATTTATTGAGCACTTACTAAAGTGCGGAGGTGTCCGTGCGTGGGGCCGTAACCTTTCCTAAAGATAGCATCTCTTGAGATTGCAAACATTCCATGTGCGTTGTATCTCACGGCCATCCATGTCACGCAGCTTTACGCGCCTTTTCCTAGTGCTTCTATGACCTCATAGGGTCCTTCCCACTTTGGTCCAAGTTTTCTTGTATCTTCTGCGTGGCTTGCATCATTAGCGCGATATACAAAGTCGCCTGGTCTGAATGAGGTGCTTCGAACTTTAGCATCGTAGTATCCCTTCATTTTCGACTTAGCTCTTGCCTCACATATAGCTGCGCGTTCGCGCCTTTCTTCCAATAAGTCCAAGTCTATACGCCGTTCGTCGTCATTGGTTGTGACATTAACTTCCGCCGTACGAATAGTTGGCATCCCAATTTCAGCTGGTATGACAGCTTCTGTCCCATAGACAAGAGAAAAGGGAGTGTCTCCCGTGCTAACTTTGATTGTCGTGCGGTGCACCCACAAGACGTGCGACAATTCATCCACCCATCTTCATTTGTGTTTTTCTAGGCTCGCTTTAATTTCTTCGCCCATACTACGATTTGCGCCCTCAACCAAACCATTGGTTTGTGGATGTTTAACCGACACGAAGTGTTGTGTAATATTTAGTTTCACGCACCAGTCTTTGAACGGGTTATCGCAGAATTGTTTTCCGTTGTCCGAAATGATTTCCCCAGGTAATCCAAAGCGGCATACAATATTTTCCCAAACAAATCATTTTACTTGATTACCTGTGATTGTTGCCACTGATTTTGCCTCAATCCACATAGTGAAGTAGTCTATAGCCACAATAAGAAATTTTAGTCCCCCTGCTGCAACAGGGAAGGGGCCTGCAATGTCGATACCTCACTCATAGAATGGCCATGGCGAAGTAATAGGCGTTAGCTCTTGTTGTGGTTGGCGCGGGATGGGTCTATGAACTTGGCAATCGCTACATTTCTTTATCATATCATGCGCATTGCGATGCATAGTGGGCCAGTAGTATCCTGACCGCAAGGCTCGTGCTACAACGGATCGTGGTCCTGAGTGCATACTCCATGAACCGGCGTGGATCTCTCGGAGTACGTAATCTGCCTAAACAGGCCCAACGCACCGAAGCCATGGTTGTAGAAATGAGCGCCGATATAGGATACCATCTCGAAGTTTGAACCTCTGCGCTGTGCGCCGTATCCGTCGAGCGTCCTTCTGCTCATGGGGAAATATGCCCTTGCTTATGAATTCGATGATAGGGGTCATCCACGTAGGATCCTGCTCCTCTATCACCGTAGATATCTCCATCTCCGAGATGGACTCGTTCTTTAGGATCTCCACCAATACTTGTTTTGACAGGTGCGCAAAGCTTGTAGATGCGATCTTGCTTAGTGCGTCTGCTTTTCTGTTTTCCCCTCTAGGAACTTGTTTAATGGTGAACCTGTCAAAACCCTGGATTAGTGACTTGGACTTGTCGAGGTATTGAACCATGTTATCCTCTTTAGCCATATATTCGCCCAACACATGATTGGCTACTAATCGGGAATCCACATTTGCTTCTAGGTTGCGTAATCCAGCAGTTAGGGCTTCATACTCTGCTTCGTTGTTCGTGGCTGTGAATTCAAAGCACAGTGCGTAAGTGAATTCCATTCCTTCTGGACTGGTGAGGATAAGGCCTGCTCCCGACCCGTCCACGCATGAAGATCCATCCGTGAATAGGACCCATGGTTCTTGTAGTTCTACCTCGCTCCGTGAAGGTGCAGCATAAGTGTCTGGTTTTCGATGATGAAATCTACTAGTACCTGCCCCTTAACCGCAGTGTGTGGCCTATAAGAGATGTTATGCTTGCCTAGCAACACACTCCACTTTTGTAATTGCCCCGATGCGTCGGGTTTGGAGATAACTTGCTTGATAGGTTGGTCCGTGATCACCGCTATTGGGTGTGCTTGAAAGTACCTGCGCAGTCTTTTGGCAGCGAATACTAACGCCAAGACCAACTTTTCCATTGCGCTATAGTTAATCTTTGTCTTCTTGAGTGCTCTGCTTATAAAATATACCGGTGTTTGTACGGAGTTCCTATCTGTCACTAGCACCGCGCTGACTGCTCCATGAGTCGCAGACAAGTACACAATTAACTCTTCCCCTGGTCGGGGTGCGACTAGCGTACGAAGTGCTGCTATATGTTGCTTAAGCTGTGTAAAAGCTTCTTCCGCTTCCGTAGTCCAACGAAAGTATCCCTTTTTTGTACACTTCTTGAGTGTTTTAAATAGGGGGAGTGACTTATCTGCTGATTTGGACAGGAATCTGTTCAACCCGGCTAGTTTTCCATTCAGAAACTGGACTTCTTTCAACGTGCGTGGTGAAGGGAGTTGGATGACAGCCTTTGTTTTTTCTACGCATGGCTTAATGCCATCAGGCTCTATCAAGTATCCAAGGAACATGCCTTCTGTAGGGCCAAAATCGCATTTATTAGGATTTAACTTCATGTTGATCTTTCCTAGTGTTCTAAATGTTTATTCAATGTCTCGTCTTCTGTATGGCTTTTTATGACAAGGTCGTCAACATAGACCTTTAGGTTGCGGCCCACTTATTTTTCAAATGCATTATCTACCAATCGCTGGTAGGTGGAGCCCGCATTCTTTAAGCCAAAAGGCATCTTTGTATAACAATAGACACCCTGGCTTGTGTGGAAGGCTGTTTTTTCCTCGTCTTCTTTAGCCATTTGGATTTGGTGGTACCCTTTGTATGCGTCTAAGAAACATTTAAAGGGGTATCCGCACAAAGATTCTACCTTCCAGTCTATCTCTGGTACTGGATAGCAGTCTTGTGGACATGGTTTGTTGAGATCAGTGAAATCCACGCACATCCGCCAACTACCATCACTCTTTTTGACCATCATTGGATTGGAGAGCCAGTCATGGTAATAGACTTCTCGCATGACACCTGCGTCCACAAGCTTGTGCACTTCCTCCAGAATGGCTTTTGCGCGCTCTGGAGCCTGGCCGCGCTTTTTCTGCCGTACTGGGGAGTATCCTTGTCGGATCTTCAACTTGTGTTCTGTAATCGAGCGTGGCACACCAGTCATGTGCTTTGGTTCGCATGAGAAGATATCCAGATTCCTTTGCAAGAGCGCGCACACGGCCGCTCTGCCTTTATCAGACAGCGATCCCCCGATCGATACTTCTTGCTCCGGGTAATCAGGATGAATTGCGACCTTCAGGTTTTATATTTTAGCTGTGCGCTGTTCTGGAGTGTGTGTTGTCTCACATGTAATCGTGTTACACTCTCTAGGTGGTACGGTGGTATTGTAGAGGGTGATAATGCCGCCTTCTACCGGGAATTTGAGCATCCCATGTGTTGTGGACGGTACCGCGCGTATGGCTGATATTCCTGGTCTTCCATTAATGCCATTGTATGGCGAAGGAGATCTGATCACCATAAAATTCATCCAGGCTGCCGTGGAGTGTTCCTTATTACCAACAACGACTAGTAATCGTATTTGCCCCATGGGCCATATCTTTTCTCCCGTAAAGCCATTCAACGACGTCGTGGCCGAGCTTAACTGAATTCGTATCTCAGGTCGCAAGTTTTTGAAACAATGTTCATACATTATGTCTGCGGATGCCGCTCCACCAATATACATGCGGTGGATATCGTGACCCCCCCCCCCCTCCCCCCCCCCCCCCCCCCCCGCGCATTTATCTCGATGGTGAGTGGTTCCGCCACTGCGTTGTCCACACCCAAGGTAGGGAAAGAGATTTAGCTTCCATAAGAGAATTTTTGGCTGACCTTTTGCCTAGTCTTTCGCTGCCATGATTGTATCATGTAGATGGTGTCACCCTTGTCCTTAGGTGCTTCTTTCTCGCTCCCGGTCTTTTGTTTGTCTTTCCCATCCTTGATGTTCTTAACTAGATGATCCAATTTGCCTTCTTTTACTAGCTTATCAATTAATTGGCGCAATTGGACACACTCATTGGTGGTATGGCCCTTCTGTCCATGATACTCGCAGTACCCGTTCCCTACGCGCCGCTCTTCTAGGGTGCGCATTGGTGGGGGTTTCGGGAAGTTCTCGCCTTCCGTCGCAAATATCTCCTTTGGAGTCTTCGTTAGTAGGGTATACTTGTCATTCTCTCGTCCGCCCCTGATTGCGTAGCTTTTGTTACGGTTGCTACTCTGGTCGTTGGATTGTCTCCTAGGCTGTTCTTGTGACCTATAGTTTGAGTAGCCTTTCTTACTATCCGCAGCGGCGGCTTCTCCTTGGATAAAGGACCTCGTGCGCTTCATAAGTTCGTCAAAGGTTTGGGGAACCCTATCGTTTAACCTTTTGATAAGTTCTGGGTTGTTGATTCCGTTCATAAACCCTGAGATCTTTAGTATTTCAGGGCATGCCTTGACGTGTATGCATTCGTCCTTATAGCGCTCCACATAAGCGCTTGTGGATTCCCCTTGGCGCTGTTTTACCCTAGCAAGCTCGACAGGGTTCTTGGCGCACTTCTTCCTCTGAGTAAAGTCCAAGCGAAACGCCTTCCGCAACTCTTCAAACCCATCGATGCTTCTACGTGGCAGCTTACTGAACCAGTTTTACGCATTCCTTACTAATGTAGAATTAAACATGTGGCACCACACGGGTTGTGGCCAATTTTCGATGGTAGCGGCTGATACAAAACATTTTAGGTGGTCGTCAGGATCACCTGTTCCATCATAAGTTTTAACATTAGCGGGCATGCGCCTTCTCTTATCTTCTGAAAAATCACTAATGCGCCGAGTGAATGCGTCAACCTTTTGGCGGCGCCAGGGACGAGACATATCTTCGTCCTCCTGGTCGCGGTATTTTTTCCTGGACTTCCAGTGTCCTGTTTCTCCGTCCTCATTGTCCGAGGAGTCACTTGAGGACGAGCTTACTCTTTTGCGGCGCTTGCGTCGTCTATCCTCGGAATCCGAGCTTGAAGGGCTTTCGCTTGGGGAGCACCGTCGCCCAAGTCTATCATGAACCCTGCGACTACCAAGCCTAGTGTGGACATTGGTACGCCATCCATCGTCTTCGTGCTCCTCCAGGTACTGTGAGTCAGCTGCTTCATCATCCACAACTTTCCTTCCGATCCTAGTAAACACTTGGGGTCGGCGGCTATCCTTCTCGCGCCTCTCCTTTCGGTGACGCGGTGGAGATGCTTCATACTTAGGGTCGAAGTTGAGCCGGGCTTGCAGGCTCTGACTTGACCTCTTTTTCGCTTCCTCTTGCATAAGGGCAACCAAGGTTTCGTAGTTTTGAGACACAAAATCACTTGGCGCTAGTTCAGGCGCGACTCCTTCTAGCGCGAGGATGTCTGTTCCCAAATCAGGACCCTTGTTTCGAATAGGCGCACGTGGCGGCTCAGTGGGGTCTGTTTCTAGCACCGTTTGGTGGGGGTGGTGAAAGGAGCGCACTGTAGATCTTCCGCGCTGGTGGTTGTCGTAGTGGCATGGGTAGTCCCTGTGAGCGGTCCTATTGTCGTAAAGATCATATCTGAGCCTGATCCTTGGTATTTGGGCGTACTGGTTGTTCCAGAGGCCTGTTTAGGGGCTGAATCACTTTGCTGCTTCTTCCCGTGTAGGTCGCCATACGTTTTCTTCGCCTGCGGAGTCCGCTGATTTAAGTTTTCGTGCTTTGTCATTCTAGTTCTTAGTAGAGTTCTTAGTGTGTTGTCCCACGGATGGCGCCACTTGTTGATACAAAAGTTGGGCGTTCCTTGTTTGAATTCCTATTCCCGTATCAATTGGATCTTGATGCTGAGACCTGCGCACTAAGAGAACAAAAAACACCGTTAGGCTTACCGTGGGATTGTCTCCCACGATTATCCTCCAGCGTGAGAGTAAGTAATCGGTTTTTAGGGTTTTAGTGAAGAGTTAGGGTTATGAGATGATACCTTAATGAGAGCCGAGATGCCCTTTATATACATACGAAATCCTTGTTGGTTTCGTGCTCCTTACCCTTCGGCGTATCCCACTTTCGGTCCATTGATCCCTATCCATAAATAAGAGATCCTATATCAAGACCATAAATAATAGAATCGAATTTGGGCCTTTGTGAGCCCAAATCTTTATCAAATATCCCACGCGTGATGGGCTTGGGTATTAGTAACGTCCATTGGTCGGGTTCGTGACCCGAGTGCGGACTATACGTCATCACATATTTAATTTATGAAAGCTATAACGGTCGAGTAGATCTTGGTCGAGTAGCGGCTTATGGTTGAGTATCGTAACACTTATTAATTATCACAATTAATTTTTAAAACTAACAAGTATTAATGGATAACATATTTATTTATGAAAACTATAATGGTCGAGTAAATCTATATAACAAACTTATAAGTACCAATTGGAAAACAAAAATGGAAAAAAAAATAAGCATTAACTTAAGTGTCAATCGGAAAAATTAAGCATTAACTGATAGTGTCAATCGGAAAAAAAAACGTACCGGAATCATAACGGAATCAAAAATTAATGGTCGAGTATAATTACTGATGTTGTGTTTTGTTTGAATCCAAATACATAAACATAAAAAAAAAAAAAAAAAAAAAAAAAAAAAAAAAAAAAAAAAAAAAAAGTACCAAATCAAACCAGAAAAAACAAAAGAAATCAAAAAAGTATTACCTTTCCAATAAAGTTGCCTTGTCAAATCACCGTCGGTTGATTAGCCGTCGGTTGAGTAAATTTGGAAGTTGATGTGGGCCTCATAATAAGGACACGTGTCGCGTTTTGAGAGGGGTTGCGGAGTTGAGTAGTCGCGCGTGACCATTTAAGGAATTTAGTTTAAAAGTGACCATGTTGGAGATCAAAAAAAATTATTTTGTACTAGATTAGTACTTAGCTCGAAGAGAAATGTTAGTTGTTATCATTTGAAAGAACATGCAGATGGCTAGTAAAAAATATATTTATTCTTACATCCTTATTATTTTATTTTTGTTATTATTATTTTTTTTATTGGAGAGTATTTTAGTTATTGATGTGTTATTAGGAGGGTGATGAGGTCGCGCTGAGGCGGCAGGTTATTCGTACCGACTCCACCTTGCACTCTAAGAAAAAATAAAATAGTTTACAATAGCAGGAAGGATTAGTGTCACAAGCAATAGAAGAAAGCAATATGAGTCCAATGTGAAAACATTCCCAAACCCAAAATGAAAGACTCGTTTGATTAAACTCTAGAGCCATTATACATAATTAATCCTGCAAAATTGCAAATAGTTCACAACATTTGTTAATTTGGTATCTAATAGTTTCCATCGAGCCACTGTACCTTTCTTAAGGAACTATATATAACTAGCTTGTTCTACCTATAGATAGATAACTCTATAACAGGGATTGTAAGATATGGTTTAGTTACTTTAGTACACTTGACTTGATTGTCAAACTGTGAACTTAAACATCAACCTAAAGAAACTACTCTTTTATCGAACTGTTGTCAAGTTAAGCATCCTTGGAGAGAAACTACCTCTCGAAAGTACGTCATTCAGAAAATAAAGCGGCTTTAAAAAGACTAACCACTTTATTTTGTGGACGGTTTTTTTTAACTTTACAGTTAAGGAGCTGTCATATAAACTTTTTTATAAAATAGACTGCATTCTTCTAAATAATAAATAAGTGTAACTGAAAATACATCATTTCTTCTAGGAGAGGTAAAGCCTTGGTTTTTACCAAACATAAATCATAAAAAGAAAACATAAGCCGAGTCATGCCTCTAGAGAACCATTCATGGTTAAGTCAAAACTGTAAATGCCCAGCATTAAAACTGGACACAAGAAACGTAAGTTCATTAAGCTGTTCTTTTCTTCTTTGATGATTTGGAAGAACTTCCATCCTTGCTTCTTTTCTTGTCACTCTTGTCTTTTCGCTTCTCATATTTCTCCGCCTTGGTTTTACTAGATTTGACACTAATTACACCACCGGAGGGTACCTTTCCACCGTTTTGCAAAGCACTCTCAAAATCTAAATCCTTGTCAGCAATAGCATACCTCTGGAGGAAGTCCGGATTTAATAACCCATCACTCTTATCTTTCAAGTCATCCTAAAATAAGATTAGAAGGTAAATGTAAGTTCAAATATAATGCCGTAAGACATCAGCATAAAGTCATTAGCAGTCAACCAAACAAACCTTGACTTTCTTTGCGGCTTCATCAAGATCCTCATCTACTGAAATTGAGTGTGGCTTTAGATCCACCTGGAAGCAAATAAGTAGGTTCAGAAATGGGAAAGACTTATCCTAGCAATGATTATAGTTGGCAACTTTGCCACTTCCGCAATAAATGGGTCAAAAAAATAACCTAAATCCAGAACGGGTCAAATGTGTTGAACATGCTAACCTAGTCAAAAGTCGGCCAAGGCATTTTTGTAACACACCACTCTTATGACCCTTTATTTTTACAAGTTTAGGTTATTATTGTAACAATAGGGTTCTGTAATCATATTTAATGGATTTAATTATTTATGAAAAAACAAAAAAAAAGGACTAAAAATGGGGATGTGAGTCAACCCAACCCACAGGAGGAAATGGAATAGAAGAATGCCTCGAATCAAACTTGCTACTTACTTCTTTGACTTGGGGCAGAGTTGCAGCAAATTGCTTAGATGATACCGAAGCCAAATATTTGTGGAACTTCGTCATGACTTTCCTGAACAATGTCATAACTTGCTGCATTTCCAACTCTTCAATGGCATTCTGTGAAAAGATTAACATCAAGTGTAAAGTGTCACGGTTAGCCTTGAACAAAATAATTATGACCCAATCTACAAATATTCCAATATAATTAGAAAATAATAAGAATATTTGATTCAGCTCACGTTTGCAAACTACACAATGACAGACTTGCCCGTTTGAGGGTGAAGAGGGGGAAACTAAAATGTTTTCTTCCAACAAAATAAATATTTTGAGTTCCGTTTAAACAAACTAAAATTTAAAATTTAAGGTACAAACCTTAGTATAGGATGCATCTTGGTTCTGAAGGCCCATGCATAGCAACACAGAGGCCTGAGTAGGCGATAATGAAACTGGTAACTTCTCCTGGAAGTATAGATGTGCAAGGGGCAATTTGAGATCTGAAATCTGTCCAAAAAAAAAAAAAAAAAAATCAGATGCCGAAAGATGACTTAAAAATCATGAACCAAAATTTCAAACTTCTTTGCAAACCAAAATCCTTTAGAAAGCCTTGGCTCAAGTACGATTGTATTAATTAACGCCTTCAGACTTACCAGATGATGATCAGCAAGGTTGTTCACATAAGCTTCCAGCCTTCTCATACTGATTGGCGAGTTGAGGATATCATCATAAATACCATGTGAAATGATTGATGAGGGCTCGACATCTGCGAAGTTAAGTTTTGGATCCAATATACTACCAAAAAGAAACCAGAGTAATCAAATCAGAGGCAAACATTAAAAAAAAAAAAAAAAAAAAAAAAAAAAAAAAAAAAAAAAAAAAAAAAATCTTTGAAACATTGAGGATCAAACACATACCTCATTGCAAGTTTGTAATCCATTGTATTAAATCTTGGAGAGCACAGAAGCTTGGCAAATGATGACCTGAAAGCTAAGAACATACAGAAAAAGAAATATTTCAAGTGTCTACCATAAAACATGATATTCAAAATAACACGGCACTAGAGAGGCATTTTCAACCCATGTATCTGTGTATAGATGACATGGGTTGCGCTTTTGACCTCAACCGAGTAAAATCAAATATCTGTCGGATAGACAAGAAGGCACTGATTGAACAAGCGCATCATGAGTCCCAATGGGGCGGGGAAGCTGGCAGCTTCCTGTTGCGATTGTTCGAAAGCCTCCCAAAGTCTAATCTTAAAAACTTCCGAAAAAGAATAATAAGTGTTTGCTTGAGAGAAAGACAAACCTCGATAATAAGGACCAAAAAATCCCAGCTCATCTGACCCGTTCACTTCAATATCATCAGTGTCCAGTGGCTTTAAAAGCATACATGTATGCTCCCCAGTCACAGAATTCTGATCACAAAGCATAACGGTGATAATACAATCAGTATGAATCCTAAGATAGAATAGGGGCAAAAGAAAGAATGGAAAGTTTGAACATCTGAGAGAAGTAACAGAAAGAACTTACTGGAACTTCGCATATGTAAAATGGAGCAAACTTATGTCTCCTCCAAAAACGAAATAAATCCCTTGTAAGCCCAAATGAGACACCCAAGTAATGAAGTTTCTCGGGCCGTCTTTCACGGAGATGCACAAGCAGTGGAGGTAAGTCCGACCTTGGTTTGATGTTTTCTTCAAGCAATGACACCTGCCATCAATGCAAAAAATGTTTGTCTAAATATTCAGAAAACAGTAAAATTATAATAAGTTTAAGTACTAATAGGATCTTACTTTCTCAGCTGCTTCAGTAATTTTGAGATCTGGGGTTTCATGATCATCCTCGTCATCATCTACTTCAGAGATAGGAGTGAATTGGCCCTCAAAGTACCTAGAATGTTATAATCAGCAATGTCCTAGATTAACAAATGGCATGCATCAATACAAGAAAAATGCAAGCATGATATTGTACCTTGAAAGCAATTCTATGGCAGCTGAACCATATCCAAGCTGCAATATAATGAAACTAAAATCAGTTACACTTGTAAAAAATAATGAAATAATGTAATGCTTCACGTTAAAAATAAGAGAATAAAAATAAAGGGTGCAAATCAAGTAGAATTACCTTCATTGCATTAGGATGTGTTGCGATGCGGACAATTCTAGCACCCGATAGACTTGGAAAGTCTTTATCTTGGAACTGCTCGCAAAATTTCCATGGAATCTGGTCACCAGAAGGCGAATGACCAGCACTTAAACTTTTCATAGCGGAAGCCTTTGAAATTTTTCCTTCAAGACACACCTGTAAAACAATTAATGAATTATCCTTATAAATAAGAAGTAGAAGTATTTCCATTTCTAGAGCTAGAAAAAACAAAAAGAACAAACCTGGATGACACAAAGAATATCTGGGAGCTGATTCTTTGACTCGTTTACAGGACCTGCACACATACATTTTATAAACATACTGTAGGTGTCCAGTAATAAATACAAGTAAATCAGCAAACAAAGGACTTCCTAAATCACCTACATATGACAAGCTAAAGGGGACTACGTTTTTCGATTTACTAAGATATGAAGTAAGGCTGGAAGTCATAATATTGACCATAATAATAAAGAAAAATTAACAAAGAAAAAGTGTACCGAGTAAGACGAACAAGTGATGAGCTGGAGCATCAGCCAATAATTGGAGATCATTTGGAGAATTTTTGTAGTGAGAAGCAACGTATAAGGCCATCATTCTCTGAATAGTGTGAGAATATGTAAGCACAACTAATACATGAATAAACAACTATGAACAATAATCAAATGTACCGATGACTACCTGCAGAAATAACTCGCTGTCTTTATGATACGAGAAAAGTGTGTCCCGGTTAACATAGTATAGATCACATTCACCGGGAGGAGGAAAACTATATGTACAAACAAGTTAGTCAATGAAGACATATAGCTAAAATGCTAATTAATACAGCTTTTCAGAACTTTTATTAACCTGTTAATGCTTGGGATGGAATTCGCTATGTCCAAACAAAGTAAATTGTTGAGCCATAATTCAACTGGATCACCAGAAGCATATCTAATAGCTTCATTCAAATCAATCTTCTTAAAAAGGCGACCTGCATTAAAAAAATTGAACACTAAGTTTGTAACGAAAGAACCATCTCAAACACACATTTACCCAAAAATTATATATGCCAACTTATCATACCAGAAGAAACAGCCTCTTTGCCTTTTGTAGGTGCTCGGTTTTGTTCTTCTAATTGCTGCAGTAGCTTTAAAGATAAAGACCGCCCTGTACCTTCATAGCTTTAAGAAAGAAGCAAGTACATTATGTGAAAGATTATGCAAAGCAAATATGTGAAGATAATGAGAATAAATGTATACTTCATACCCATTAACAGTAGAAGACAGAAAAACAAGATAAGGCCCAAGCAAAGACTTCACAATCGGCAGTGGAATAGCAGCGGCTTCATCAACCACCAAAAGTTCGACTTGAGAAAGTTTTGTATATTCATGAGGTTGTATATACTGCAAGAACAAAAATGGTTATAATTATCAAGATAAAGCAGAAACTATCATATTTTGCAAGCAGGACATTCCCCACAACCACAACTTGTAATGCATATATGATATTGATACTGTATCGTGGTAACAGATAAGTATAATCTGAATTACATAGATTCTCATACAAAAGTTTATTTCCAAAAGAGTCAAATGCATAAATACCTGAATTGTCTGTCTATGCTGTTTGTAGATATTTATTCTAGTGGTCACTTTCTTTAACTCTGGGTTTGAGCTTTTCACAATATCATAATCTAGATGCTCCTGAAAAATGTCAAAAAACCATATTAAAGGGCAGGTACGATCAAAGTTATAATCAAGCACAGGAACAATATAAATCAGACAATTAAAAAAAAAACTGGTTTTACCTTGTACTCAAGCATATCAAATCCCTTTGTTATAAAGTCAAACAAAGTTTTTAAATTTTCCGGGCTAGGAGCAGTCACAAAGATATTTGAATACCTGTAAAATCAAACATTCATTAAATCAAAATATTCAAGTGAAACCAACGCGTCATATGTCAGATACTCCTATAGGCAGAGGAGTTACCCTGCAGCAACAGCTCCAGCAATTGCAAGACCAAGTGCAGCTGACTTCCCACGCCCACGACCAGCAAGCAAAGCCACTGTGCTGCGAAGTGTCTTATCCAATATCGCGTCAAGAAAGTGACTTACTGCTTTTGCCTACATAAAATATACAAATTACATCAACTCCACGTATGCATAATTGTATAATGTCAATATCAAGGAAGACCCCATCAACTGAACTGCTCAATAGGATGTATCACGGCATCTATTGTATTGGAGATACCAAAATTATCTAAGCCGGCAAAGTAAGATATTAAAAAAAAAATACACCATTTCTTAAAACAACAAGAAACATTGGTACCTGGTCGTGTGTGCAACACTTTTTAATCAGTGGACCAACAGGAAACGCATCTTTCAATTCTTCTTTCATATCTTTCAATTCACGCTCTGCTTCTGAGAGTCCCTCGGAGTCCTTTCATTGACAACAAGAAGCAACATTAAAAAATTAGAATGCAATTCCAATGGAACTAACAAAAGTCAGCATTGAACAACAAATAATCTCAAAGTATCATTTCATATTGCTGGAAAGTACCTCTTTTACTGGAACCGGTGTGACTGACTTCATATGAGATGAGATTGGTAGTATATTTAACTCGTCATCCATAACTATACAAGATCCACATGATGCAAGAGAAAGTAAGAAACGTTCATTGAAGCGTCCAGTAGCTAATGTGTGAGATTCTGTGCGGAATCTCTCATGTACATCCTGCAAGTACCAACCATCTAGTTAATAATTCTTTTTATCTGAAAACATGCTTGATTATCAGTCAAATGTATTATTTAAAATTAACACATTATAACAGAGTTGTTGCTACAACACAGCTGATAAACTCATAACACTTCCAATTTACTGATCATATCATTAATAGTGTTTAAAGGAACTGGTAGAAAAAAATTCTGACACGTACCATGACCATGGTATATAGACTGGTAAGTGAAGACAAAGAACGAAGCAACAGAATAACTAATCCACCACCTTCCACTGTCTCTATAGTTCTTGCTAGAAGATTTGGTGTCAAAGCCTCAAAATCCTGAGAGAAAAACACATTTAACACCTTGCATATGAACACGTACCAATTACATCCGAACTTGATTTATAGGGAATGTGAATGGTCTACCTGTAGTATGCACATGCCAAACGTATTACCAAGAATCCTCTCAGAATCCTTGTACTGACAATACGTGATCCCAGCAGTTTCAAGGAAAAGTGAGAAGGGGTCAACCTTCTCAGGGTCTAGAAGTCCTCTGTGCATGAGCTTCTTAACCTGCTTCACCCGTTTTTTCTTATGACTGCGAGACAGTGACAAAATAAAATTAGCCAAGATTTTAACTCTCTTGTCACAACTTAAAAAAAAAAAAAAAAAAAAAAAAAAAAAACTGCTGAAGAGCATGCTCATTAAAGAGAAAGATGCCATTTCTGCCCCATCTCCACATA
Source organism: Artemisia argyi (assembly GCA_030686995.1). NCBI lineage: Eukaryota > Viridiplantae > Streptophyta > Magnoliopsida > Asterales > Asteraceae > Artemisia > Artemisia argyi. The sequence goes on along the minus strand of CM060708.1, from coordinate 262,871,196 downwards.
TATGTTTATACAATGAAAGATATCGTTATATGTTCACCTACCTTGTAGACAAATCAATCTACATTAAGATCCTATACTGAAATGCCAACTCCTACGATTGATAGTTTACCTAAAAACTAACTACTATAATTGCATTAGCAAGTGCTAAATAAGCCAAAATTGACAGTAGATACACCTTTAACTATTGTACCACTTCTGAGAAAAGTGAGCCTGGTTCAGATGAGCACGGGCTCAACCTCTTCGTTCATTGGAGCCTTCCCTTATGTGCTAAGGCTCACCTAGTGAATAATAGGGCTACTGACAGTTTTTCCCGGTTGACAAATTTTAAAGCTTTTGACTTATTAGTGCTGTATACCCACCTATCAATTTACAACTTAGAAGAAAAATCCAAAATCAAAACAAGCCTCCAGTAAGTCCATGCTTCCATCTTCTTCAACGACATCTATGTCTAACTTTCTTTAGTTTTCTTTCTTCTAGTAGCAAAACAAAACCGTATTTTCTTCTTTATAAATTATCTAACATGTGTATTTATGTTGATATCTATATGTCAGTATGCTAGTAGCACTACACCTACTGTCTAAACGCAATACTAACTTACCTTGCTAATATTTATTATGTAATATGTCATATGAATTTAGCTACTGTCCTTAAGCTAAAAATCAGTCCGCAATACATATGACACAACAATTTTACAAACACGACGCAATAATACAATTCATAAAAAAGTAGATGAAGAAAAACCTGCTAAGTTCAAGCTTATCTCTGTAACACCAAAGAACATTAGGTCTAGACTTAACAACTGATTTGCTAAGCATATAGTGAAGGTTCACAATCTGTCATCACAACACCAAAAAACACACATATATTAATTATTATGTACTTTATAAACAACAAAATAATATAAATATGTATGCTTTTAGGTTTGTAACCTGGTCACGTGACTTGTCACCAATAATAACGAAAATGGAACGGTGTCTAGTTTTGACACCGTTTTCAATTAGGGTTCTGATACGTTTGTCAACTTTCTTCCTCATTTTGTGTTTTTAGTTGGTTACGGTTGAGATAAACGGTGACGGCGAGTTAGTTTGAACTGGCGGGTGGATGATTTTGGAAGTGAAAATGTTTATAAGTAAAGATGTTGAAGAAAGCTGGGGGTTTTAGGGTCTAGGTGAATTGGGCCTTTAAGGTTTTTGTTTTTTCAGATGGGCCTTGTGTTTGTATTAGGGCTCGATACTACTTTGATAAGAAAAATGTCTTACAAGAGTACAAGATTACGGCTATGTTTGGCAAAAGTAGCTGTGAGCAGTGATCAGTAGTTGTGAGTTGTGAGTAGTAGCCACAGCTCACAGCTTCTTAAAGAAACATTGCAAAAATGAGCATTCCTAAAAAAATTAGAAAACTCACCGTTCTTATACCAAACGAATACTAAAAATCAAAAAGCTCGTTGCTCACCGCTTATAGCCCCAAAAAGCTCTGCGCCAAACATAGCCTATTTTTTTCCTATAACACCATATTCTATAAAGAGTTTTCACAGAACTACAAAAAAGCTCACAAAAATTCTCACAAAATGACGTGTTAGACGGTGAGTGGCTTAATCATAGATAATAGAGATAAATTATAATAAAATCCACCAATCATTGTCTGACGCGTCATTTTGTGATTGATTTTGTTTGGATGTTTTTATGTGGTTGTATCATTCCTCTTCTATAAAACACACAAAACAGTGAAACACTATTCTCCTATTTATGATGCCATGAGACAACCTCTGACCCACACATAACTCACTAAAACACACCAAAAGAAGTAAATATCTAACTGATTAGCTGGTGGGTACAGCACGAAGCACCACCAGCCGAGGCTCGATGTCATGTTGGCGCCATCATGTTGACGTTGTGTTGTTGTGGTACCAGCCCAACCAAAAATGCATGTGTACCAAAAGCTCTTGACATTAAGATAAAACTTAAAAACACGGTTACTTTTATGATTGTTTTAGACACTTAAGATGAGAAAAGTTGGTTGTTAACACACTTATATTTTTCTTTTCTTTTTTTCTTTTTGCAAAACGTGAAACTTATATTATATACTCCAAATTTATACAATGCTAATAACAATAATATGTTTTTAGGACATGCCCTAAAAAACATAACAACATACAACTTGCCTATAGTATCAGATATCAGACATTACTAAAGATGTCTGACAAAACAACAATATCAGCTCCACATAGCAGAGCTGCAGGCTGCTAATCACCAAGATAGCAGATCAAACACGTACTCACTGATTCACCTTAATATGCACCTTAACCATCTAGCTACATTTCCAACACTCCCTTTACCTTAATCATTCAACATGTCACCACAATAACTAAGGTAGAATAGGAGATTGGCATCATTAGGTACCCATAACCTCTCCAAAGCAGGGGCTATACCAGTGGTGCTATATTTCCATCTACTACAATGGCTTCACACGACTGGGAACACACACCCTGCGATGAGTTCCAACCCTTACCTCCTGTAGTGGCATGTAGATTGGACCAAGTAGGGTCATCTTGCACCTCTCACTATTCTGACCTGTACACACCACCCACCAATCTCACTTACCCTCCTCAGTTGGAAACTTACTTTATAGGAACTGAAAGCTAATCTCCATTGCTGACCCCAAATATCCAATCCAGTACCTAACAAAGGCCAACTAGAATTTGTCTAAAAAAGGGCGCATAATTTTGAAATAGCATTTAGTCCCAAGATACAAAGCCATCAACTAAAGTGAGATCATAATCAGCAGCCCAATCTTCAAAGTAAAAGAAGAGAGCTTCTCTTCTTAACATATCCCATGATAGTTAAGGTAATGGATAAAACCATTATTCATATATGCAGACCAATCAAGTACGCACGTCTGCAATAGAAGTCACTGTTTTTGTCACAAACATATGACATCAAAGGAGTCCATTATTATAGAACCATGGACTATAAGGATTTCAGCAGGAAACTACTTTATGAGACCTCCACATATTCAAATCCCATAACCAACCTAGAATGGCCATATATTTTTGCCACCATCACCACATATATAGCCATTAAAGGAAGCCAGGAGAAAAGAAAAGAGAAGCCCCAAGGTACTAGCCATTTGCTCCACACAAAAACTCTTATACCAAACACCCCCATATGCACAAAGAAGCTTTAATTCTCCATATTACCAAGCAAATTTTCATCACCCACTTGCATATTCTTTTTTACTTTCCATTTGTTAGCCATTTCAAGAACTTTTTGAAACTGTTTCACATGTAAGCTTGACATCTTGAATATAACTTCATTAATTGTTACTTTAACCACTTCATCCCAATTTCTTTGCTCATCAGTAAACAATCTCTTATTTCTTTCTTGCCAAATGTGGTATACACTAGCACCCAAAACCAATCTCCTGACAATACTAGCAATGTTTCTATTACACCTCATAGAGCAAACTTCTAGAACAATGTCTTCCCAATCACAACTAAACATACCCTAATCCAAAATTTTGACAATTTTGTCCCACACTCTCCTAGAGTAATTACAATCAAAGAAGAAGTGAGAATGACTGTCACTACATTCCTTGAACAAAGAACATCTCAAATCACTGTTGGGAAACCATTTGCATACTCTGTCTTGTGTTCTAGCCTTCCATGAATAGCAAGCCATAGGATAAAGGAGTATTTGGGAATGCAATGTAAGAACCAAACAACCCCACTCCATATGGATTCTTGATCATGATCCCCACTGTTAGTAATCCACACAGTTTTGTCCATCTTATTTGCTACTAGATTAGGAATTTGCACAGAATCACAAAGGCTATTACCCCTTAAAAACTCATACCAGTTCCACCCCTGCTCACTCACGATGCTACTAACTTTTACATTATATTCCCGATCATTTTGTAATTCCTCATTCATCTCAACCAAGTTACTTAAAGGCCCTTGATCACACCATTTATCATGCCAAAAGAAAGTATTGCACCCATTACCTAATTTTTTGAATACATGAGGTCTGATAGTTTCTCTAAGAGATAAAATTTGCTTCCAACCACAACTAAAATTAGGGTCAACCTTTACAACACACTTTGGCCTTTTAATCTCATTGTATTAATCCATTTGACCCATATTGATTCTTTATTGCATGCAACATTCCACAGGTGTTTAGACATTAATACCTCATTCCACTTTCCAAGATCTTTTAAGCCAAGACCTCCCTGATTTTTTGGTTTACAAACTTGTTTCCATGACACCTTAGCTTTTCCTTTAGAGCATTCACTTTGAATCCACAAGAATACTTTAAGAAGCTTGTCAATATTATTCATGATCATTTTAGGAATGATAAAGACAAATGCCCAGTAGACATGCATTGATGACAAAACTGCTGCAATAAGTTGTAGCCTGCCTGCATACGTGAGGAGCTTATTCTTCCAGTTGAATACCTTATTTCTGACTTTATCCACAAGACATTTACATTCATTTATGCCAATATTCTTAGCAATAAGAGGAACCAAGATAACTAACATGAAGTTTTCCCACTTTGAAAGGCATCACATCCAAAATTTTGGTCTTCATTAGATCACTCAAATTCCCAAAGAAGTTAGTGCTCTTTCCTAGGTTATGAATAAGCCCAGATACTCTACTGAAAACATCCATAGCCTCTTTCACCACCTTAACAGAGGTAACATCACCATGACATATCACAAGCAAGTCATTTGCAAAGCAAATGTGAGAAATTTTAAGCTCTTTACAACCCCAAGGGTACCTGAATTGCCTGCACTCCTCAATTTTCTACTTCATAATGATGTTGAAAACTTTCATAACAATGGTAAAAGATAAGGAGAAATTGGGTCTCCTTGTCCTCAGCCCTCTTCCAGATTTAAAATACCCATGCCTATCCCCATTAACACAAATTGAGAATCCAGCAGTTCTGACACAAGTCATTATCCAATGAATCATTTTACTGTGAAATCCCAATCTAGTTAGAGCTGTTTCCAAGAAAATCCAATTCACAGTGTCATATGCTTTCTGTATATTCACCTTGCAAGCAGCTCTTTTAGCACCATTCTTCCATTCATATCCTCTTAAAAGTTCTTGTGTTAACAAGATATTATCAATGATCTGCCTTCCAAGAATAAAGGCACTTTGATTTGGGCTAATAACTTTGCATAGAGTACTCTTAATTCTATTGGTTAATATCTTGCTGATACACTTATAGACCACATTGCAACAAGCAAGTGGTCTAAAGTCAGAAACCTTTGTAGGGTGTTTTATTTTAGGAACCAAAGTGATAAGGGTTGAGTTCACTTCACCAAGTAGTTTGCCATTATCAAAGAACTCCTTTATTGCATTGCAAACATCTTTTCCTATCACATCCCAAGCTTTTTTGAAGAAATTTGAAGTATATCCATCAGGTCTAAAGGCTTTGGTATCCTCAATGTCAAACATGCAATCTTAATTTCATCATCTGTAATTGTTCTGATCATAAGCTCAGCATCATTTGCATCCACTAGAGGGTCTATTCTCACACCAGCTTCATCCATGCTTTGAACTTGGTAGCTTGTCCCAAGAAACTTTTGGAAATGATTCACAAATTGATCAGGCACCTGAATTCCTTCAAACACTTCACCTTGCTCATTACATATAACATCAATCTTGCTTTTGTACTTCTTTTCTTTAAGGATAATGTGGAAAAACTTGATATTCTTATCCCCCCTCCTTTAAGCCACTCTACTTTAGCTTGTTGACAGAGGAAACTTTCTTCATCTCTAACTGCAGAGCTATATTCTTTTAGAATAATTGCTTCCTCACCCTTCAGATCTGCATTATTAGGGTCTGCATCTACCTTTATCTAAATATCTTGAAGTTTGGATCTCTAGTTAAGAACTCTTTCATAAAGGTTTCCATGTTTCCAGCTCAATTTCTTCATATGGTATTTCAATACTTTAAGTCTCTTGACAAGCTTATACATTGCACAACCATTAATAGGAACTTGCCATTCTTTTTTAACAATCTGCATAAATTCAGGGTAGTTAGTCACAAAAATAGACAATGTAAATGCTTTCTTTTTACTAATAATAGTGTTTGGAATAGTAAGCACTCCATGGCAATGATCAGAAGTGAGATGAGGAAGGAAAGTAACATGAGCATTAGGAAACTTATCCATAAATTCATTGCTTCCCATTATTCTATCAATCTTTTTCAGTAAACCACTGGCTGAATTTAGTCTGCTCTGCACCCATGTAAAGTGACAACCATGTAGTTCAAATCTTCAGCCTCAATAGCCTCTATACACTCTTGAAAATCCACCATATCAGCAGTCTTGCAAGAACCCCCAACAAAGTGATCACCAACATTAGACTCACATTCCAATCACTCATTAAAATCCAAGGGTCTTTACCAACAATGTTCCTATAGCATTCCAAAGTTTTCCATAGACTCTTCCTTTCTTTTTCAAAATTAGCAGCATAAATGAAACAACAAAAAAATCTATGTTGGTGATCAATAGTATCCACTGCACACAACATAGCTTGATTAGTAGAATGAACAGGCATAATATTGACCTCATTAGCATTCCAGCCTACTATAATTCTGCAACCTCTGGTACTATGTTGAATGTTTGAAATCCAATCCCAATTCCCATAAACATATTTACAAATTTTCTTCATTTTATTCTCGTGGATGTGTGTTTCCAGCAGAGCACATATACTATATTTACTATCAGCCATAAATCTTTTGATTTCTTTTTGTTTTTCTTTGTTACACATACCTCTCACATTCCAAGCTACAACCTTCAAATCTGTACTTGTATTATCCATGAAAACTAACTATCTTCATTCAACAGATGTGTCCCCAAACCATTCACTTCATCATTCACAATATTCCTTGCCATTTCATTACTTGTATCTAACACATTTTCCTCATTCTCTTTGTCAAGACCACCCTCTTTCTACCACATATGATGAGGCGAAAAGTGTACCGCTTTTAAGGGGTCATTTAAGCACGAATTCATGATTATTTGATCAATTATTGCCCTAAACCGTTCCTTTTGTCATTTTAGGTACTTTTGAGGAGAAATCTGGAAAAAGAAGCGTTTTGGACGTTTTTGGAGCATAAAAGTGAAGAAAACGGCAAAGTCTCTAATTCCTTGCTGGGAACAGTACCTGGCGACGTTAAGGATTAACACATGACGGCGTCAAGAGTGACAAAAGAGGTGGATGTGGAAATTATAACGTGACGGCCCAGAGTATTTTCAGTGTTAATGACCTGACTGCGTCACCAAGGCCGTCAGGGTCAAAATGCAAGTGACGGCCCAGAGTATATTTCTACATAAAGGCGTCAAGATTGGATCTAGGCAATACGACTCTTAACTTGGCAGCGAGTTGACGGTGTCAGAAGTTAATACATGACGCCGTCAGGATGCTTTGTCTATATATATTTTTCCAATTTTTCATTGTAAAAGGTGGAACAAGTTGTGGAATACTAAAAACATAAACCCTAGGTCGAATTTTCTGCTTATTGAAGGGGTTCCAAACCCTTCTTTCTTCCATGTTTGAATAAAGATAAGTTCTCCAATAACCATTTAATATGTCTATGTGTTGTTTGATTCTATCTTATGCTTATATTTCTTTTAACATGTTAGGCTAGGTTTTTATTGTGTTTGCTTAGATATAGTGAAACCTAGATGTTGATTATTGGTTGATTGTTTGTTTATAATTGTACGGATAATTGTATTCGATGTTAGGCTTAAGAAAACAGGCATACTTCCATTGGTAACTTGCTTGAACATCTTAAGAAACATGATCGGAGGTGTACTACGATTTTTGGTTGTATTTAATGCATAAGTGAATTATAATAATCCCATGTTTGGAGCTTTTAGTCGGCTCGACATAGGAGTGAAGTAGGATCTTATAGAGTTAGGGAATATTGTACACGGCCCTACGACTAGTATTAAGGAACGAGGTTTGAAACCCGCGCGTTGCCGCGGGGTGTTTTTACACAACTAATTTTCATACATTATATCCAAGAATTCGAGTTTCATTACAGGCTAAAAAAGGAAATCAATATTAGCTTTGCATGTAGTTGGATGCTAGCAATAGTGATGTGACTTCTTATCTGTCGCCTCTTCCGCAGCTTCTAAACCCTTACCTGCTTTAGCTTTAGCTGGATTGTGGCCATTTTTTTGCTTTCTCTTTTGCCCATTCTAGCAACACTTTACTTCCCTCTTTTGCCTTGCTCGGCATCTGTGGTTAATGGCCATATTTAGACAATAGTTTATATGTAACCACAATGATGGTCTTCTGATTGCACCTCGGCAGTCCTGCTTATATATGGTTGCAATGCATCCTAGACAATTCAGAAAGGACAATAAACTGGTCAAATATGTGGCCAAAAGGTGCGAGGTTTAGAGTGTGTGAAATAATAATTCCAATTACCTCAACGACTGGTATGAACAATTTGAATGCGACTGGTTCAAATAAGAATTCATGAAAGGAAATAAGAAACCCATAATAGCAAGTTGAAGCTACCTGAACTTAAAAGCTCATGCTCTTTCATCGAACGTGGGAGTGCTTTGTTTGACCAAGTCCATTTTAGTAGTCCAGTTATATAGTTGATCATGACAGAGCTAAGTAGAGGAGGCTGCTAGCAAATAGTCGCAGCAACTGTTACATATACTGGAGTGGATAAATAGTTGATCAGTTTAAATGGCGACGGATGAGCTTTTACTCAATTTTTTTTAATTAGTATACAAAGTTTGAAAAAAAGAAAAACAAACAACTGTAAAGAATGTATAAATATATTTAAATCCAAACAATGAAATAAATAGTCTACTTACGCGATTGTGTTTGCCTTATAAGCTTAAGAAGGTTTAGCAGCAATGTTAGTTGACAAAAACTTGAATTTCTAATTATTGCATCAGCAACAGTGGTGGTAGCATCAATGGCAAATGACATCAACAGCAAGAAACCGCATCAGCAGCAACAGCTAGACGCATGGGTGATGCAAATGTACATGACCTGTTGTGAGTTGCATATTTGTTGGCTTGTTAGCCAATATGGCGTACTTTAACACCTCTAATCGCTTTATTTCAGTATGCCAATAAAACCATGTTTTTCTTTTTTTGAGTGCTTACAGCCATTGTTGGTATATCCTGCGCAAGCAACAAAGCATGTTGAGAGGTCGAAAGTATTACAAAATGCTAGAAATAGAAAAATAGACAAAGGATAAAATTTTAAACCATAATGTGCGATGATGCTCATAAGTGCTTCACAAATGGCAATAGTATTTGAGCTGTGAAAACATAGAACCATGCCATTAGAATAAAATATTTCTTATCGTTATGTGTGCAGGTTAGAAAACAAACGATATAGTAAAAGACTTTTGTATAATGTATTTGTTTCTTACCGTTAGGGTATCGGGGTTGATCTACAACAGCGTAACTATTTTTACAGTTTCTTCACATGGAGGTTGCTCATGTTGTTGCAGCTGATGTGTTATCAAAGGCATGGGCGTCACGGCTCCTAGCATTTGATTGTAGCTGCAAAAAAAGGAAGTATTAGATAGTGTCTTTTTATTAGCGTATTTCATCAGCACATGTTGTTGGTAAAGATAAGGCTGCACTGCACGTATCTGATTTGCTTCCACTATTTTCAGGGTTCATGTAATAACTTGTAGCCTGGGTGGCTGATAATTGTATACTTCCTCCATATCTTTTAACTATGTATCGGCTAACTGGTATGATAATGGCCTCTTCATGTGGCATAGAAATTTCTAGCTCAAACTCTGTGGCCGTCTCATTCCAGAGACTAAACTTTATGTTGTTACCACTGCAAAAGAAATTTAATTAACATGTACGCAAAGTAAATTGCTAATGAAAATACCAGATGGTCACTCCAATAGCACCAAGCAGTGCAGGAATCTACAACTATAATTCAATAACTATTTTAACAGGACATATGATCCAACCTGAAGATTTCAACTCCAAAATTTGGTGCACATCAAAATCGGCATTGGATGAGAAAGAATGTTCAATTTATAGTTTTGAGTACAACAATCATGGTGACAGATGCAAACTGACAGGACAAAGGTGGAAAACTGCATTGCAACAAATGAACAATTGTCAGTCAGTGAGTCAACATACCAAAAAAAAGACATTTGTATTTTTTATATAATAAACAGTATTCAAGATGATAGTTAGACCAGCCAATGCATCGATCCTCGCTGAGCAAGTCTGCCAACCATCGCACCAGTATCACACTGAAATCCTGATCAAATTCAACGAAATAAGAACTTTCAAAAGTAGAAAGTAAATAAAACAGAGAAAATCATAAATTCCCATAAATTTATCCAAAGTAAAATGGAAGAAAGTCAAGAAGGCCTAACTTGGTATTATTCTGATTGCCACAAAAAAAATCCTTGCATTGTTTTCGAGGCGTATTTGCAACCAAAGCAAGTACATTCCAATTAGCATACGTTCTTGTAAAAAAGTCCGCAAAGTACAAATTCATATAAAAAAATAAAGATTCAGAAATGTATGGACTTATAAATCACAACAGAAAATAAGCTACAATTCAGACATTGGGAAGTGGCAGAATTGTTCGTCGCTCGCTCATGTTATAACCTGATCCAAACATCTCTCATAGCTACAGTTACCTAATCCAGCCCATACCCGTCACACATACATACATACGCTCACATCTTGCCGAATTTACGTGTACATTCCTGTACCAAAACCGGATGATCATCACACAATGGCTCAGTTGTGTAGATATACCACCCAAGGCGAACGACAACCATGGCTGCAATTACCAATGAGGTAAACCTGCCCTGCCAAGCTACCGTTGTCGCCAACTTACCCATGGTGAAATAGTCCAGGTCTGCAAATATAGCAGCCAAAGCCAACACCATCCATGGCTGCAACCATCGCTCACGTAAGGTTGCCTGGCCAAGATAATGTTGTTACTAAATCACGGTCATAAAAGTTTAAAACCAAGATAATTATCATCATTGCCTGTGTGTATGTGTTGGGCGTTAAATGGCTGAAAGAGCAAGTGGCCAATATGAGTAAAAAATAATACCCGAAATGAAACCGTAAATCACACGCATATCACTCGTTATAACTATTATACATTTAGCAAACATATCTATTCAATTTTTTTCATAGATAGTGGATATGTGTAGAACGCGCTTTCAACCCACCATGGCTGCAAACACCACTTCTGTGGTGCTATCCAGCCAAGATACAGGCGGATTTGGCACGCCTTAAAAATCCACACCATTGAATACAAAAAATGCCATCAGCCAATGACAATAAGTTGTCGTTTGATCACCCCATAATCAAACCAAACATCGTAACAGCATAGCGTAACCGACCATAAGCAAGCCATCATCGAACCAAACATCATAACCAAAGTATATTTAAGGGGATACCCGGCCCACACCCGTGCTCGGCCCAGGCTGTGGAAAACTAGAAGGGGGGTTGAATAGTTTTACGTCCTTTTTAAAGTTTATTACCAAAATATTTTGTAGGTTATTAAAAACTTTCGATTCGATCTCAAGTGAATTCAAATGACAATCAATATAAGCAATTCTAATCAAGTAATGAAAGTATTGAAATGTAATGAAGAAAAGATAGAGTTAGAAAGATCAAACCACAACACGCGAATTTATAGTGGTTCGGCTACAAGGACACCTTCCTTGCCCTACTCCACTCCTCGAGTACCACACTCGAGAGTTTTATTCACTATGTCAACAAACTCCTTATGGTGGAGAAACCTTACACACCTTGGCTTACACGAATTAACGACACTAAGCTAAATGTCGAGTTCTAATCGTAGCTAGAACCAATCTTACGACTTCTTCAAGGCTTCACACCTTCTTCACAACTTCTTCAAGGCTTCACACCTTCACAACTTCACACCTTCTACTATGCACAACTAATTCACAACTACTAAACTACTTTACAACACACCTAGTTTCTACACACAACAAATTTACACAACACTTTTACAAATATCTACCACAACTACAATATGAAACTAGCTATTCACAACACTACTACAATTAGATGGATGTAGATGAGTGTTCTTCTTCTTGCACTTGAATGGATGAAGCTTTTGATCACTTGGAAACAAAGACTTATGAATTATATGATCAAAGGATTTTAGATCTAGAGATGGAGGTTGGATCAGAAAGTTTATAGTGCAAAAAGGTGAGGAAAATGTGTGAAATGATCCAATATTTATAGGGCCAGATTTTACTGTTCGGGAGCGTGCCGGTCCCCTTAATTAGAGGCCAGTCCCCTTAATCATTAAGGGGCCGCCTAGTAAAATTAAGGGGGCCGCCCTCCTGAACGTTGGAAAAGTTTTTCTAGATAAAATTTGCCCTTTTTGGTTGGAAATTTGAAATCATATCTTTGTGGTTTAATATAGCATTACCAAAAATGATTTACAAATATATATAAAATGTTTATATCATTTTATAAGATGTTATGTCTTAAGACAAAATTTCCTTTGATCATGTAATGCATAAGATGCTTAGTTTATGCATACCTTAAGTGATATTAGATGTAGAAGTAAATATTTGTTACCAAATACTTGTTTACTTCTTAATCTTGACTTAATTTGATTTAAGTTTTGTGATTATCAAAACATAGGTTTATTGAGAGATATTAATAACCTTTTTAAGCATTATTTATATCAACACAGGCTCAGAACACCATGGCTGGAAACATCACTTCTGTGATGCTGCCCCGCCAACATACGTACAATGTCACAAAACCGGTTCCCAAAAGCTGCAAACAATAACAAATACTGTTTATCAATGACAATCCAAAATTAAGATATCAAAGGTTTACCTTTTATAGACCATGTAATTTTTTTCCCAAAACCAAAAAAAAAATCATACATGGGATGAATTCTTAAATACAATTTCTTGACACAATAAATTTGTTCCGCCTATTTTGACCAAAAAACACTGATCTACCTAATGTAAGAGTATATCTTCCTGTACCAGTCATCACATCCAACCTCTTCCTACTTGTTCATCAACTCAGATTTAACAATGGTGTTTTTTTATCCAAAGCAAATCAAACTACAACCAATCAAATCCTGTTTTTATAAAAATACAAAGCTTTTATTAAAAAATTACTTTGGGTCAACAAAACACAAATGTTAATAACTTCTTCTTAACATCAATCAAATAATCCATCTTTTACATAAAAAATATAACAACTCTATATAAAGCTGGTAAAAAACCCCCTAAAATTAATAAATAACCTAAATTACAACATAACCCTAATTTTACCTACACCCATTATGAAAGACCCAAAAATATCATAACAATATCTAAGAAAATCTATTACCTGCTGAAACCCTAAGGCTGCCGAAACCATTTCACCCAATAAAACACATGAACGATCATAATCAGACATTCAAGCCTGCAATTAAACATATAACAATTAAAAAAATACGACTTTTTATAAAAAAAAATAAAAATTAAGAACCCTAAATTTTTTGAACACACAAAAGGCAGAAGATCAAAACCTCCTAACACGAATGAATAATCTAGAAGAGACTTTTAGGCATATAATAAATAAAAGAAAAAAGATCCAACCTTATGAAAGACACCAAACCCTAAGGCAGGCAATGGTCTAAAAGATAAGGCACCCTAATATGTGGTTGTAAAAATGGCAAAGCACACTTGGCAAGAACACAACCACAAAAGAAACTCCCCTCACAAATCCATTTTAAAATAATTTTTTTGGTTCTGTAGCTACACTCACATTGTGTACTGTGGATATAAGGCATGGGAACATATCCATTTTAAAATAGATATGTTCACATGCCTTATCCATACCCTTACCAAATTGCATCAACAAACTCATAAAATAGATATGTTCCCATGCCTTATCCATACCCTTACCAAATTACTTTATCTATCCGGATTTAGTAATGGCTTTGTGAGAATATCAAGTGCAAGAATATTGTAGTGACCATCCGGTTTTTGAGTAATCAAGAATTCGCGCCAACAATCTATTATGTTTTTGTATGAGATGTTTGAATATAAGCCTGGTATAAACCCTTTAGCCTTACATTACAACCCGAATAAAAGTCCTCTTTAGATGTTTACACTTGGTGCTTACGCCTCGTCGGTGAAGTTTTGTTTCTTGTACAAGCCTATGGTAATAAACAAATCATGATTGAGTAATGAGTGTGATTTCTCTTATATATACTACACTACCTAAATAAATGAGTGATAGAGTGAATTATACTTTGTTCCTTTTTCGTGAGGTGTTTAGAAATGTTAATCAAGCGAGAAAATCTATGGGTATTGTCAAACATCTCAATTTTCACTTTAAAGCTTAAAACGATGAATCTTATCTTGTACTTGTACTTGATAGATTTGCATCATATTTTTCTAATCATTCTTGTGCACCATATGGATTTATTTTCTTTAATTCTAGATTTGCTTGAGGGCAAGCAAAGTTTAAGTGTGGGGGATTTGATAACGCTCAAAATTAACATGTTTTTAGGAGCGTTATTGTGGATTTTATGCATATATTTTGGTCCCTTTTATGAACTTATGGTACTTAATGAAGTATATTCTCTATTTTAGGTTCATGACGAAGAAAACCAAGAAAAAGACGAAGAAATGAACAAAAACGAAGATTTGTGAATGTACGGAGGAATTCCCGACAAATGAAAGTCTCTTGGAGTATATTCGAGAAGATAAAGTCATGAAGATTGTCACTCCAAGGACTCAAGAATAAAGCACAAAAAGGAAAACGAGAAGTGAAATGAAGGAAATAAGCTAAAACGAAGAAATAATGGAAGACTCGTTGTTCCCGATACACCTTCACCATTTTGGGCATATCTTGAGCATACGGACTCCGATTTAGGTGATTCAAGCGGCCACGGAAAGCTAAGAGAAAGATCTACAACTTTGGTCTTTATCATTTCTGTCCAGGAGGATCCATCCGATCGGATGGAGCCCAACCGATTCGGTTGGAGCTAAATGTCTCATCCATCCGATCGGCATGGCCCCGTATCCGATCGGATGGACCATTCTGACCTTCCCAAGTTATTTTTAATGCTTAATTATGGTGCCATTAAACCCCAAGTCCGATCATGTCTTCATAATAACTCCATTTACTGGCATTTTATGACACTTAGTGCCCAAGTTTTATGCTTGGAGGCTAAGGCTTGATTTCTACTATAAATAAGACCACTTTGGCTTGGTTCTAAGTGTGCAATTCGAGCCTCCACCCTCAAGGACGAATTTCCACCAAAACAAAGGTGCAATTCTTTCCTCACCCTAAAGGATGATTTGTCACCACCTAACTGTTCACGGGTTATTAGACAAATATGTTACTAAAGTTTGTCAAAATGTTCACCTAAGTTACTAAAGTTTTTTTCGTTACAAAGAGGTTACTCAAGTTAACGAGTTTATTATATGGGTTACTTAACGTTTAAAAAAGTGACATTCTTGTTACTACGAGGGTGGGCAACCAGATGACGTGTCGGTTCCCTTGTCCACATCAGCATCATAGTTTAAAATGTTACAAGGAAGTTACTATAGTTTACGGGTTTATTAAATAGGTTACTGAACCTTAAAAAAAGTTATTTTTATTTTTATTTTATTTTTTTGGTAATTTTTATTTTTATTATTTTTTTACGTTTTCCTCCTTAGTACGTCTTTGTACATTTTCATACATTTCTATCCGTTTTTATACGTTTATGTACGTTTTGCTTGTCGTACTTTCTTTACATTGTTTTTACGTTTTTGTCCATTTTTATACGTTTTTGTATACGTTTTTGTTCGTTTCCTAACGTTTTCGTCTGTTTTTTTAACGTTTTCGTCCGTTTTTTTACGTTTTCGTCCATTTTTTTACATTTTCGTCCGTTTTTTACGTTTTCGTCCGTTCTTTACATTTTCGTACGTTTTTGTATACTTTCGTCCGTCTTTTTACGTATCTATCTGTTGTTGTATGTCTTTACATCTGTTTTTTTACGTTTTCGTTTGTTTTCTTACGTTTTCGTCTATTTTTTTAACGTTTTTGCCTGTTTTTTTTACGTTTTTGACCGCTTTTTACGTTTTCCTCCGTTCTTTTACGAAGTAAAAAACGACCGAAAACATAAAAGATGGACGAAAGCGTAAAAAACATTCAAAAAGGTAAAAAACGAACAAAAATGCAATAAACCAAACTAATTAAAACATAAAATAACAGATGAAAACATAAGAAGATAGACAAAAACGTAAAAAAAATGACAAAATCATAAAAGTAAGGACAAAAACGTAAGGAAACGGATGATAACGTAAAAAAATGGATGAAAAGTAAAAAAAACATAGTAAATCGTAAAAAAACGGATGAAAACGTAAAAAAAAAAAAAACTGACGAAAACATGCAAAAATGGACGAAAACGCGTAAAAACGGATGAAAACGTAAAAACGGACTAAAATTTTATATATATAAGCGGTCGTTAGTTTAAAGGATGGACGTTGCAATGGTAATTAGCCAACCATAGGGATGCTTTTTGCAATCTTGGCAAAGCACAAGGACTATTTTTGTATTTTACCCTAAAAAAAAGAAAAAAGAAAAAAGAAAAAAAAAGAAAATTGTATTAGAAGGTTAAAACATGCAGAGTAACTTATATAACCGGTTACCAAACTTAAGTAACCTATTTGTAACGGAAAAAACTTTAGTAACTTAGGTGAACATTTTGGCAAACTTTAGTAACATCTTTGTCTATTATCCCAATTGTATCCTCCACCCTTAAGGGCGAATTTCCACCACGTTTATCTCACCCAAAAGACCACAGCCCTCTGCCATTTCCAGAAGTAGTGCTCAAGTGCTCAAGCAAGTGTTCGGGTATAATTTTCCGGCTTGCTTAGAAGTTGTAGTTGATTGGAGGCTTGAAGGTTGCTATAATCTTTCACCTATGCCTATTGTAATTCATACTTTGGGTAAACTTTGTTACTTTTATATTTCAAGATGTTTGTTATTGATGTGATTCTTGTGATGAATGTTCTTTGTGTGCTTGTTCTCTTATTGCTTATCTTGTGGTTTGATCTGTGACAATCATAACCACCAACTTGTTACTTGCTTAAACAAACAAACGACACTTGAGTGTAACCAAGTCTCTTGGGACGACCTTGACTTACCACTACTATACTACAATTGACTAGGGTATACTTGCCTGAATGTGTTCCTAGTTAACCGGTAATTCTTGTTTCTATAAATTTAAAACATGGTTGCCAATTAGCACATCAGTATAACAACATCCTTAAGGCCAAATCTACCCCACATTCTTCCTATATTATACTTAATCTCAGCATATTGCATTCTATACCCAACAAAATAGCCACAAAGAGTTAACTCCCATTTTTTATTACCTTCAATCACTAGTTCTTCCTCAAACACAACTACATCTCTACCATCTTTCTCAACAGTAGGAATCAAGCTCACTTTGTTGTCAAACACACTATTATATTTCACAGTATTAGCAAAACTTTTGGATTCATTTCTGTTTCTACCATCTTTCTCAACAATAGGAATCAAGCTCATTTTGCAATATATTGGTTCTCACTTGTCTTTCATAATAAAAAAGTTTTGCTAAGAACAGCCAAGTGTGTTAACAACAAATTATATTTGATAGTTGAATTAAATGATATTGTTAAGTTTTTGATAGAGAAATGGAAGGTTAAAGGGTTAAAACACGTATAACAAAGACTTAGCTTTTTAAATATTTCTTAAAGTGAAAAACCTAACTTTTTTGTTATCCTTGTGGGTAACTAACTTTCATTTCGTTAAGATGGGTTGACACGGTAAGAAGGATATCATTTCGTTCCCAATGGGCCTCTCTAGCAGTGTGGAGGTTTTACCCTCATAGGCAAGGTCTCAAGTTCGAGTCTTGTCTAGGGCGATAAGGGTTTCCTCCCGCATGCGTAAAGGGAAGGGTGCCATTGCCTTCTGGACTGGACCCAATCTGGTTGTGTGGGCTCACTACGCCTTTTCGTCCAAAAAAAATAAGGACATCCTTGTAACTGTTAATGTGCTTACACGTCAACATATTTGAAAGTTATTAACCATAATAAAAATGTAAAATTTTACATCAATACAAATGTTGTTATTATATGGCTTTACTCAAAGATTTATGGTTATCATTGGATAAGGTTTAATAGTAAAGTTAACTTAACTAAGAAAAAAATCAAGAATGTAAATATGAGTTCATTTTACAAACTACTACAAAAGTATGGCAAGTATCTTCAAGTGAGGTTCTGGATCGATTATTGGATCGGGGCTTATCTTCTCTACCATTGGTTTAACAGGCTATATCGTTTATAGTTGCCTCCTAACTGTATCATTATTGATCGTTGCTTAAGTGGTTAGTGGGTTTGGCATTGGAGGCGTCCCATTGATTATGGCAAATGTCTAGACATGCTCGAAGGCTTGAAAGTTTAATTGTAGTCGTCTTCGCTCTCTACCGGTAGGGATGTTATTCGTTAGGGTCTCAAATTTTGTGGTACTTTCACTATTGGGGTCACGAGGAATCATATTAATGATGTTATTCTCCCGCTCTTCCGGTGACAACAAGTTGGTGTAAGATTCTTTAACAAAAGGTGAATATTTTTATTTGGAGGATGAGATTGGATAAGCTGTCTCATCGTTTGAGTTTTTCAAGACAAGGGTTGGATATACATCCTTTGATTGCCAGGTTCGTGGTAACGGTAGGGAGACCAATTATCATATTTTCTATTCGTGTGATGTCGCGTTAAATATTTGGCGCTTGGTACGTGTTTGGGTGGATATGAATATTCTTTCATTATATTCCCATTCAGAATGGGAGTCATGGTTTGATAACATCTGGGTTTCTAACGAAGTCAAGAAACGTATTCAAATGATAGATACATTTACTTGGTGGCGTATTTGGAAGTATCAGACCTCGATCACATTCAACTCTCAACGCATGAAGAAATGTAATTTATTTGATAACATTCATTCGGGTTATCTTTGTTGGTTAAATATTAGAGGTATTAGTTGTTTAGTTTGGCTGGATTGACTTAAAAAGCCAACGTATTTTTGTGCTAGCTCCTTGCTAGTTTCTTTTTATATAATTCTGCGGTTAAAATAAAAAAAATAAAGGGTAAATTGCAAAAATGGTCCTTAACGTTCCACAAATTAGCAAAAATGGGACCGAGACAAAAAGTAGCGCAAAAAAGACACCCACGTTCCACATTTTCGCAAAATCGCCACCGAGAGGCCTTTTCCATTAACTTCCGTTAGTTTTCCCATCAGTCAAGGGTATAATCGCCATTTCACTCGCTTCCCGCCTTTGACTACCCCAACTTTATTTCAATGACCAAATTTGCAAAGTTATAAAACTTAATTTTGGAGGCACACTTGGCATCCGAAGCGATTAACCTTTCCCTTTTTTTTTGTGTAACTCGGCAACCCAAGCGATTGCATAGGACTATAAAGTTCATGTTTATCCCGCTTATTCAACCATAACACACACAATCCCAATGATCAAAACAACCGACGATGGCAAACAATGGAAAAGGGAAGAGTATCTACATTGGTACCGAGGAAGAGGAATTTGATAAAGTTTTAAGAACCTATTATCTAAACGATTTACTTCTTGATGCATTTGGCGGAGAACCAATTGATGAGTATGGTTCTTATAGGAAGATACCTAAGGAGTTAAGAACTAAGATTCTGACCCATCTGAGGAAACAAGATGGCTACTATGAAGCGCTTTTGAGTGATGATGAGGAGGAGGAGGAGGAGAAGCAAGAGCCTGTGGATACCGTTTTACCCAAGTTGATGAGTTGGAACAGAGGATTTCCAATCTTGAAAATGTGTTCAAGTATCTAAAGGAGAAGAAGGAGAAGAAAGAAAAAGAATTGAAGAAAAAAAAAATAAAAGGGGTGATGCGGAGGGCAGCGGTTCAAACTACTAAACAAGTGTTTGTTTAAATATCTGTTTGGAAATTTGTAATGGTTATGAATTCCTATGATCAATGAAAGTTTTAATGTTTATGTTACTGATATGTTTGTGTTGATCAATGAAAGTTTTAATGTTTATGTTACTAATATGTTTGTGTTTCAATTTTGTATCTTTATGTTTGTGTTTCATTTTTGAAATATATGGGTACTTCCTATGCAGCTTATGCAGAAAGCATTAGATAGGTGATGTTTTGCATGAAAGTCAAACAGGTGAAAGTCAAACGGGTGAAAGTCACTTGGTTTATTGACTAGCACTAGTAAGAATTTAATACTTCTTTACCTACCTCACATAATAAAGTAAATTATCCTACCAACTAGGATAATAAAGTCTCCTTCCAACTTTGTCAAAAACATAGATATGGCAGAATCTGTAACCCAAAAATTAAATAGAAAGAAAATGATTAGTAATGATACACATGTAGAGGAAGTAAGTGGTTGTGTAATTGGTCTTGGTATTAGAAGTAGGAACAAAACAGGAGGGGGTGGTGCAAAGGTAGAGGTATTTGACGAAAGATGCATTATCTGTTGTGGGGATGTTAAGTGTTGGAGGCATGCTTACACAGGTGGAAGTGTTGTTATACTTGAAAAGGCAGGTTGTGCAACGGTAGAGGAAGTAAGTTGTGGTGTCATTGGTATGGGTATTACAAGTAGAAACAAAAGTGCAGGGGGTGGTGCAGATGCAACTCAATCAACTGAAGCAAAGAAGAAGAGTAAAAAGAAGCCAAGAAAGTTCATTAAAAACAACACCACAAACTGAATCATTATAGTTTTGGGCATGTCCAAACCACAAATTGAATCACTATGTTTAATGTTTCATCAATGTGAGTTTCTTGTTTATGTTTGTGATACCTATCAAATACAATAATGAAGTATAAACATATGTGAAGACATTATTCATACAAAATCTGGATCATGAGATCCATTACATTCATTAACCATCACTAATCTCAAAACAACCAACCCCTTCATGGATATTTCTTCTTTACAACAACCTCAATCTTCTTAAACATCTTGTCCTTGACTTGCCTGGCCATCATCAACAGTGCATTCGCCCTACGCTTATCAATTGTTTGTAGCCTCCTAAGCTTCTTTGTATTGCTCCTTGCAATTCTTGCACGTGAATAATTTCAAAGTCTAACAATCACATCCCCCTATGTTCGACCCTTTCAGTAATTTTTTTGGACTTGTTCTCCAAATCGTGTGCCTGCTGCAAGTCTTGAAGAATCTCGGTGTGGTAAGGGCCAAGCATTAGTTCAGTTATCACATACGAGTTACAGAGAACCTTTAGATCAATATCACATTGAGAGTTGTTCATGGTTAAGGAAATAGGGAGGTGTGTTTTGGAAGTGAGTGGTTTAAGAGATGTGTATTTAGTAGCCTTCATGTGTTTGCCTATAAAAGGGCTTATAAGATTGCCACGTACTGTGTAGTCTTCATGTGTTGGACAAAAAAAAAAAGACTTATATGACAGTTGACTTTATGCAATTCAACATTTGCAGTTTGACTTTTGAAAGTCTAAATGCAATGGATGCAAACATAATGTTCTTGCAGTTTGATTTTTGTAATGTCAAAATGCAATGGGTACAAGGGAATGAGTATAAACATATGCGTATTTAGTAGCCTTCATGTGTTCTTACAGTTTTAATGTTTCATTAACGTGAGTTTCTTGTTTATGTTTGTGATACGTATCAAATACACTAATGAAGTATAAACATATGCGAAGACATTATTCATACAAAATCTGGATCATGAGATCCATTACATTCATTAACCATAACATGGTTGATGCAAACAAACATATAATACATCAGAAACATAAACATTTTTGCAAGTTTGACTTTTGAAAGTCCAACTGCAATGGGTTCAAACATATTGTTCTAAACACAATAAAGTTAAACAAATATTACAAATATAGAATCCAACAGACAATAACGTTAAACATATTGTTCAAAGATCAGTGGGTAACACATGAAGAAGTTGGAAGTGCATGCTCATCATTTGACTTCATCTTTTTAGTTGGCCTGTCAACCTGAGGTCTGTGATTGGGTGGTACTATGACTGTTGTAGACTCAATTCTTGGCCAGTATCTGCGGCCAGAACACCCATTGATCTTGAATGAGTACATACGCGCCCATGTTTCTAGGCTGTAAGCAGCATGAACCCACTCTTCAGGTACATCAACTCCTTTTCCATCCTCATTCATATAGTTTATTGCAGCCACAACATGTTTACATGGTATTCCAGTCAGCTCCCACATCCTACAACCACACTCCTTCCTATCCATGTTAGCAACGCAATGATCCTCGTTAGGCACAGATACTTTATATAATGAAGCTGCAATCCATTCAACAACACAATCAGTAACTTCTTTTTTGTTTGCATCAACCATGGCTTGCACAGTAGGAGTAAGTTGTCCAACACTCCTTTCTATTATTTGCTAAACTACCACAATCCTCTTCACCAAGTACTCCCTGATATATTCAAGACAAACGATGATGGATTTATCTCTGACATCATTTAGCTGGCTACAGAACACCTCACATATGTTGTTTAAGAGTAGTCCACATAGGGCTTTGCCTGTTAAACAAATCACACATTATGTATTAATATATGATGAATTATCAATATGCTTTTGTCCAGTGCCACTTAATGAATTACCTGAAAAATGTGATCGGCTCCATTGTTCAGCTGGAATCTTCAGCAACCAATCATAAGCTGCAACATTGTTATTCTTCAGATGATCCATCTCTTTGTTGAATTCAACAACAGTTGTGACTCTTGCAGCCTTCCAAAGCATGTCCTTGTAAACACCTCCTTTCAAATGTGACTTCATTTCCTCATGAATATGCTTAACACAAAACCTGTGTGCAGCATTTGGAAACACACTATCAACAGCTTGTATCAATATCTGTGAACAGGTAAGGTTATGGATGGTGTTAAAACTTTACATGTTCTCATTGTTCATAAAACACATGATTAATTATACAATAGAAATGTGCACCTTTTGCCTATCAGAAATGAAAGTGAACTTGCAGTTGGTTTCTATCCCAAGATCCTCTCCTAGTAGTTTCAAAAACCAACACCAAGTTGCCTTATTTAGTACATCAACTACAGCATATGCAACTGGATAAATCCCATTGTTTGCATCAATCCCAACTGCTGTTAGTAATTGACCTGGAAAAGGACCTGACATGGAGAATCCATCTAATCCTAAGAATTCTCTGCCATAAGCTTTGAAACCTTGTTTCATAGCTCCCAAACACACACACCCTTTTAAAAGTTCTTGTTGAACTCGCTGGATTTGGTTTTATCTGTACATCAATCCTAACAGTAGTGCCTGAATTTTGATTAACCAACTCTTGGGCATACTCTCTAAGCAGGACATAATGTTTGGTAAAAACAGGTATACCTGATTCAGTTTCACAGGCTTTATGGCATAGCAAATCAGACTTACTTACGGGAACATCTTCAATTACCTGATCATCGTCATCAAACACTTCATCATCATTTCGATTATAGTCCAAATCCTCTGAATCACTCCCGCCACTCTGTTCTTCTGTTTCATTATCTACCTCTACTACTTTCACATTTCCCATCTGACCACCTACAATTGTAAGTCCATAACATTAACAACAAATACACCTTTTAACAAATAAATTAAAAAAAAAAAAAAACAAAACTCACAAAACAGGAGGGAAATTAAAGAGGAAAATGCACTGTGTCTTACCGTATCGTTCAAAGGCACGGACGATCGATGTAATCTAACCGGAACTATACGGATCTATACGTATCGTTCAAAGGCAGTGAATAGGAAAATGCACTGGTAAAGATTTGGCGACAACAATTAGAGTTGTATCTGAAGTTAAAGGGGTATATTTGTCATTTCATGCGATTATACCCTTGACTGACGGGAAAACTAACGGAAGTTAACGGAAAAGGCTTCTAGGTGGTGATTTTGCGAAAATGTGAAACGCGGGTGTTTTTTTTGTGCTATTTTTTGTCTCGGTCCCGTTTTTGCTAATTTGTGAAACGTTAAGGACCATTTTTGCAATTTACCCAAAAATAAAATAAAAATAAAGTAGTTATTTTGAAGGCTTTAACTTTTGAAAGAGAATATGTAACTGTAAGACATTTGATCTCTTCACTAGAAGCCTAGAGTTTAAATTACGAAATGGGTATATTTTGGGTGTGAGTAAAACAGTTTGGAAATGATCACGAAATATCTGCATATGTTCATCAGACCATGCATTTGTATTGACTTCGTCGTCAACTTCAATTTTGCCTTCAAAATAGCAAGGCTTGTACATTTACAAATGCTTAGTTTTCATGTTTTTTAGTAAGGAAAAATAAAGAAATTGCAAGTAAATATTTTTAGCCAAAATTTAAAAGTAAACATTTTACTTCAAAATCAATATTTTTTCTTCCTAAGTGATTAGTGATACTTAAGAACACAAACTTTATTATTTCACTTTATTTTATTTACTTTTTTTCCCCTTAAAATGATAAAAACAAAAAATGAACCAAAAGCCCATAAAAGGCCCAAAATACAGACACTCATACTCTAAGCCCACCTTTGACAAAAAAATACCCATGATTATTGCATTCTCAAAACAAACCTAACAACCCTGCCACCAAAGTACTCCTCATACACAACCGCCTTCACGCTTGAATTACTTGTTTGCTCATTAATTTGAAGTGTAAAAATGCCTTCAGGTGAAGATGCAATCAGGAAAAAGAAGAACAAATCAATAAGGAAGAAGCTGCGCAGCGAGTCAAACAAAGTCTCTAACCGCGTAGCCGCCATCATTGCTCAAAAAAAGCGTCGTCAATCCGGTAAACGCCGAATGTGTCAGGTATATTTATCTATTCATTTATCCACTTATTATCTCTATATAAATTTTCACTTTTGTACTTGAAGAAAAACCAAAATTGCTTAAATTGGGCAACTCACTTACATAAATGTTTCCGTAGGTCATTCTACTTAATTTTGATGTTAAAAGTATGTTTTTAGTTATTCGAAACTGGATAACGTAAAAAAGCTACTCTTGTTTCCCCTTTGATTATTTAAGGTGTGGTTTCTTGTTTAATGTTGGTGTTAGAAGTATGCTTTTTGAGTTATTTTTATAAATATGCCGCCAATTTGTGTAATTTTTTCTTAAAAGTACAAACCGAATCATTCAAAAAGCTAGTTTTATCTGGTAATCCGTAATTGTGGCTCAACGTAAGCATCTTTGTCTGTAGTGACTGCTGAGTGTGGATTGTGGCGAATGTATCTTCCAACTTTTAGCTTATTCTATGCAAATTTATGTGGGATATTAATTACGTCATGTTTTCTTGTATGATTTGTGATTTATATGACATGTTGGTGATTAGGATATTAGGATACAAATTTATGCATACGTATATCCAAGTTCAAAATCAAAATTGTTAGTTTCTAAAAGCAATATTTTCAGCATCTTTGTATTCAGAAGAATGCAGTTTGCATAAATTGTGCAACTTATCTACATGAATGTTCTCGGGTCATTATACTTGCTTGTTTTCTCGTTTGTTCATTTATGGTGTGTAATCTTGTTTGCTATTGATGTTAATAGGATGTTTCATTGTAATTTTTGTTTCATGGAAACTAAATTTATGATTGTTATGGCGAAAACAAAGCAAAGATAACCTGCATATGTTACTTTCAACATGGAATATAAACCCTACAATGTTTATGAGCAGGTGATGACACACATAAGTACAACAACATGGATAACATTTGTCTAGATATGTTGCCAACATATGTAACTTTTTCTTAAAAGTAAAACCCGAGTTAGTTGAAAGGGTTAGTTTTATTTATCTTATAAAGTCGTATTTGTGGCTCTGTAAGGACGTTTTAAGTGATTGTGGCGTGTGAATTGCGATGAATGTATCATCCACCTTTCAGCTTCTTTTATGCAAATTTATGTAGACTATTAATACTCTCAAGTTTTCGTGGACACTGATTTGTGATGTATATGACATGTTGATGTTAAGGATATTAGGATACACAAACTTTAACTAGCAGTTCTATCCTGACGTTCTCTATTTTGTTTGTTTGAAATAATGCAGGGAATGTGTTTTAGTCTCCCTACCCTTGAGGATCCGTTTAATGACAAATATGTGAATCCTGATTTAAAGAAAAATGACAAGACAAAAAAGAATAAGAAAGATCGGCCGTCCAATGGAGATGATAATTTAACAGAAAATGGTAGTGATGCTCCACGGAATAAGAGAAAGGCTAACGATAAACCTGAATTAAATGGAAAAAATCAGGTACATAAGAAGGCTAGGGTTGAGATAGGGTCACCATTGTCTGATAAAGATAGCACCAAGAAGCTTAATGGATCTAAGAATGAAGGCTGTCCGTCAAAGTTCCTAATTTCATGTTTGAAAACAATACAAGAGATGATGCATCATAATGAAGCTTTTGAACCGGGGAAACCTTTGTTCTTCGACACATGGGGGTTTGAATTCTGGAGATGCTATTCGAATGGTATGCATGTGCTTGAGACAAGTGGAGGTGCCACCATGGAGCAAATTGCGTGGATAGCATCGAGTGCTGTTGATACTATTACGAGGAAGGAAAAAGAAGGGGTATCTTTCACCAGCCCCTACCTTCTGTTCCTTGTACCATCACAAGAGAAAGCAACAGAGGTATGCTAAGTTTTATTCACTCCTATATTAAATTATTGGTGCCCTTAAAAAAATCAAAAGATAGCAATAATATCGGCATTTGTTTGACATAGTGCTTGTATATTTCATGTAATATCTGAAATTTGATACAACAGGTTTTAGGTAGTTGTATTTAGTTGAAGGCTAAAATGGAACTCAATAGTACTTTCGATTGAGCTCCCTAGTGCTCCAACGTTTTATGACACAAGTTTAAGTTGTTTAAATGATACTTAACTTTATGCATAAAGAACTTGGTCATTATTAAAACATTATAAGTCCCTAGGGGTTATGCTTCGATTTATGGCAGTGTAACTGTGCAACTATTTGCAGGTGCGAGCCGTGTGCAAGCCTTTGAAGGCGTTTGGGATACATACAGTGAGTCTACATTCTGGTGCGTCCGTGGATCATCAAATTCATGGGTAAGTTGCATGAATATATGAAACCTGTAGTTTGTGTGCTGGTTTATCTGATCCTGAGTTTCTTAACTAGGACTCCTTAATTGTTTTCGGAAGTTTCATGTTTTGCGAACACATCATAGATCTGAATTATCGTAATTTAACTCAATAGTATTCAGATCATACGAAGATGCATAGTTGTTATCATCTATGTGATTTCTTTTGTTTGTATACCTGTGAGTATGTGTTGGTCTGATGCACGACTAATTTTAGTAATTTTTGCTTCTGTACAGGTTAAAAACTTGTGAACCTGAGTTCCTTGTATGCACACCAGATAGACTTTCGGAGCTTGTTTCCATGGAGGCAGTTGATATTTCTGGCGTTTGTTCACTGGTATTTTTCTCACATTTTTTATATCATCGAATCCTAGTTTGCTTTTTCAATGCTTCTTAAGAAGAAAAATATGCAGTTTGTTTACTTCATTGTGCCTTATTACACTAATGTCCTCTTAAATTAACTTATTATTATTATACAGATTGTTGATGGGCTGGAACTTTCATCTGGAGATGCTTATCTTGACAGCATCAAATCCATTAAGCGGCATATTTCTGTTGACCCACATACAGTAGTCTTCTGCAGTGGGTTGACCGATCCACATTCACCTGCTGTGTCAAGTGTTATCCCAAGCCCAATGTGTAGATTGTCACGCGATGAAGTTACTGTCAAAAAGAGTAGAGACATAACCAAGTCCATTGACATGGTTACTTCATCAAAGAAAAAGCAACGAAAGGTCCGTGACTGCATATTCTTAACTTAATAAAAATGATTTACATTTTTAATGAACATCCTTAGATTGAGTACTAAAATTTCAACCTGCCTTACCCCGCCCAATGTATGAATTTCAGATCTTGGTCATGTATCATCATAATCGTATAATAATTTTTTCTGATATAAAATTACAAACATGTTGCAGTGAAAGTGAACCTAACAGTTCATGTGATTGATTCGGAAGATTTTGGTGAGGCTGATTTGAGTAAAGTTGAGGTGGTGATTAAATATAAATTTTGATAATGCAATAGACGAGTAGAAAGATATCCACACGAGGATGGCATGCCAGAGTGTAACAGGAAAATTTCACCTACTTATAACTAGTGAAAATGCAACAATTGCAGTACCATTATCGAAGTATTTCGACAATGCTTGCAATAAGTGCCTCAAGACCTAAAACAACCATGTAACTCCAGCACTCTTTTATTTACAACATTAGTTTCAGCGTTCTTAAAGTGTACGCATTCTTTATCAATACATTCTTATTTATGGGTATAGCTTTGTGATTTTTGACCTCAGCTATTTTACATTAATCATATCCCCAGGCCCCAGCTACTGTAGTTTTGAAAATGCAAAAGGACGCCAAGTGTGCAGGATACAAAGATGAGCAATTATAGTTTCTGTAATTGTAGTTTTATTGCAAACTTTAATACCTAGAAATGGAAATTGCTTGTTCTATCATGCATCAGTGTTTGCTTTATGCCCTAGCATAGACTTACAGGTTTTCATTGTTGACATCAGCATGACATTCAAATGGCTCTAGAAAGCATTTCAGTCTTATTACTTTACCTAACATTCACATATTGGAAATCATGATATCTAGATCACAACATATACTTTAATGTAATTGCGCGTTAGAGTAAACATAGTTTAACATAACTATAGGTCAAACTCATCCGGTTCTGATTTAGAGGGTGGTCGTTAAAAAACAAAAAATGCGTCCTAAATTCTCGTTCGGTTCTGATTTAGAGGGCGGTTGTTAACAAAACAACAAATTCGTCCTAAATTCGGAATAGACA
Source organism: Artemisia argyi (assembly GCA_030686995.1). Lineage (NCBI taxonomy): Eukaryota > Viridiplantae > Streptophyta > Magnoliopsida > Asterales > Asteraceae > Artemisia > Artemisia argyi. The sequence goes on along the minus strand of CM060708.1, from coordinate 262,842,250 downwards.
AAAATATAAGATGTTTAAAAACTTTCTTGTATTAAATTTGATAAAAATAGCCCCTGATTTGGGATACCAATATTTGGTGTACTTTACTGATAATTACGTGACTGTCTAATTATTTAAGCAACCGAAAAGCTGTTTTAGAAACTATAGACTTGAAGATGAATGGTCCCGATCTGGTAAGATCGCGGCTGCGTTTTCATATGTGTAAACCAGCACACCATAAGTTAGTTCTTGCTAATTATTGACATGGAAGGAAGGGTAGAGTTTAAGCATGGGTTGTGTCAGGCAACCATGTTCTTGGTTCAAAAGTTTTTAATAGCTGTTAAAACATAGCCTTGCCAATCAAGTTTTCCACACTACTAGAACGAGTCTTTTTAAAGAAATAAAATACGTTGACACAGTTTTATTTTCTGCTTTTTATGCCATTAAATGTTTTCTTTTACACCAAGATTTTTAATGCTTTCATTTAATATAAATCTTGACAGCTTGTTTTGTAAAGTCAAAGTATGCACATATCATTTCTCCGAGAGCAGTTTAGGCTAATTTTACCTGAGAAAAAGAAGATATTTACCGAAAGTAGGAAGGGTGATTAGTTGGAAAATGAGCACCTGAAGCCAAAGTGTCTAAATCAGGAAAGGTGCAAAATTATGAGAACATTGAACTATAAAAATAGGTGTTAAATAAAGTCTCATTGATTGCACAACTATAGTTTAAGACCCTTTACCAACCTTAAGTCATCTTATTATCTCTTAAACCAATATCATAGTTCTATTTAGAAGCTCACATAACGTATTCTTAAAAATAATTACTCCCTAAATGACATATTCTTAAAAATGTTTACCTCTTCACAAGTCATCTCTCCTTTTTGTCATACATTTTGATTATCTAAAATCTTTTTTATGATGTTCTTAAATGTTGGCAACTAAGTTGTGTTACAATTACAATAAAACATATAAGTAATTATGTTATACAAGCGTCATATAAACACAACGTTATAATATAATACTTCATCTGTTTCGAAAAGAGTATCCACAAATAAAAATGAACAAATTATGATATGCGTAATTTTCTAGAGAAAAATCATAAGGGAAATACAAAGACGATATACAAAAACAAGATACAAACCTCCAGACCTTAAGATGTACCGCGAGATGAAGCAAAACTCAAACACGACCACTAAAACACACCACGTGCTGACATATAAAAAATACACAAAAAGCTAAGAAACTAACACCAACAAGATGACTGGCCAACCTACTAGGAAAAAAAAAAAGTTTTGCTTAATAGTAAGGTAGCCGTCGTTGCGGCGACGAGTATCATGTAATTAATATTTTCGGCGAATAATGGTTTTTAAATTATTTTATTTGCGGTGACAATATGTTTAGAGTTGACGATAATTTTTTTGCAGACACGATAAACTATTGAAATTATGGGGTCGCTGATAATATATTTTCTAAGTCTGCTTTCAATTTTTTTAAAATTTATTTATTTTTTGAAACTTCGGACATAACCTAATATATTGTTAAATTTTTTTAAGTGCTTAGACTGAGATTGTATTATGTGATAAAATGATTGTACTTTTGAGTGATGTTATGAATTGATGTGTTTGCGTTTTAAATAATTGTAAACATTGCTTTCTTAATTGTATTGCTTACAAAGTATTTATGAAAATCTTAAAATTGATTAATAAGGAAGTGTTAAGATGTATTATATGTTATATAGACTAGACAAGTACCCGTGCATAGCAACGGGATTTAATAGCGACAGATAGTTTATTGATAAAAAAAAAGTTTATAGGTTATAAATGAAAAATAATAAAAGTTTGAAGATTTGGGAATTAAACATAATGTTTTGAACCCGGTTCGACCCGGGTGGTTCAACCGGTTGAACCGTTCCGGTCAAAAAATTGGTCGATTTAAACCGGGTCAACTTGCTAGGTTGGGTCGAAAACGGGACAAATTAAACCGGTTCAACCCTTCGGGTTTGAAGCGTCCCGGGTCAACCCGGTTTGTGATCTGTATTAATTGTTTTAATTTGTTATATTTAATTTGGTAGATATGTTTTGAAACCCGGTTCGACCCGGATGGTTCAACCGGTTGAACCGTTCCGGTTGATTTAAACCGGGTCAATTTGCCAGGTTGGGTCGAAAATGGGTCAAATTAAACCAATCCAACCCGTCGGGTTTGAAGCGTCCCGGGTCAACGGTGTTTGTGATTTGTATTAATTGTTTTAATTGGTTGTATTTAATTTGGTAGATATGTTTTGAAACCGGGTTCGACCCGGGTGGTTCAACCGGTTAAACCGTTCCGGTCAAAAATTTGGTCGATTTAAACCGGGTCAATTTGCTAGGTTGGGTCGAAAACAGGTCAAATTAAACCGGTTCAACCCGTTGGGTTTGAAGCGTCCTGGGTCAACCCGGTTTGTGATTTTTATTACTCCCTCCGTCTCAAATTTATTGTCATGAGTGAGAAATCACAAAGTTTAATAAAAGTGGGGACACTTTAATTTTCAGCCAATAAAATGGAATATTCCTCCACTTGATTCTCTAGTTTTTACTTAATAAGGAAAGTAGACAATTATTTTGAGACATCTTAAAATGGAAATATGGACAATAAATTTGAGACGGATGTAGTAATTGTTTTAATTGGTTGTACAATGTGTATAAATCATTGTACTTTTAAGTAATGGGGTGTTTTAATAAGAGTATTAATTAAATTTCATAATTTCCTTATATACATTTTTCAACATTTCACATTTCACTTTTCTTGACTTTTTCACTTTCACTTTTGACCATTTTTGCTTTATAGGTAGTATAGATAAAAGTTATTTTTTAAAAATTTGTTTTGCTAATTTGTGCCCACTGAACACTTGTTTAGCTATATATATAAGTAATGTTGGAGTTAAATAATATCAAAATGATTATTAATTACGGTAATTTTAAAGATAAATAAATGTTCAATAAATACATTTTTTAATTTAAAATGAATATTTTTCTTCATTACATGCGCTTAATTGTGTGTCAAATGAGCAAACATTAGCAAAACCCTTTAAAATAAGCAATTATTGCCGGTTTTAATTAGAGTATCAAAAATTCAAAACAGTAATAATGGTCATAAATCTTATTCATATATAAAAGTATATTTTTTGAGATAAATATAAATAGTAAAGTGAATACTTTTGTGGGACGGAAGAGTTATAATTTAAAAATATTGTTTGAGCCAAATAACATTTCATCATCACGTTTTTATGAGTGGCTTTTGAATTCTCGAGCAATCAAAAGTTACATATTTAATTATAAAATCAGATCTTTATAACCTAACAAGGAACAAATAAAAAAACACTTCACGACATTTGATTTAGATGTTCTATCAGAAAGTTATCATGAGAGTAAATCGTGATATACAAATTGTTTATTCAGTTTCACAAATAGTAACCTTACAAATTATTTCAAATATATTACTAACATTATATTATTATAAGAACTTTTGTCGACGAACAGTCTTTATCAAAACTTGCTTTCCTCGACTGAAATTATATATGACGTATGAATAAAAAACTACATATTTAAATTTGATGAGAAGAAACAACATGGTAGAAAACTAAACACAAAAGAGATTAGTCTAACAAGGAAGTAAAAAAAGCGTTAAAACTTTAAAGATTGTTTTAATAGCGTTAGAAAAAGTAGCGTTCGAATTTTAATGCCGTTTTAACTGTTTGTTGTAAAACAAGCTTTTCAACAAAACGTTAAATGTTAAATGTTAACTGCTCCGACATGCTTCAAAATACTCCGCGCCAAACATATAGGTATATTTCATTTTCTAGTGTTCGACCATATAAGCATTGTATAAACCATTTTGTAAGAACAGAGTTATAGTAAACATGGTTCTTATTGTCGTAAATATGGATACAATGGATCACATAAGCACAACATATATACACATGATGCACGTTCATTTATCTTTTAGCTCATAACTCTAATAACTATATCTTGCAACATACACTAAACTAATCAATTAAAGCATTAGTTATACATAGTAATTCATCGATTGAGACACGAGGCATTAGACCCTTATATTTAAGAACAATTAAATACTTGTACGTGTTGTAGTTGTAGTTGTAGTTTCAGTGTTTCCGAGTTTAAATATGAAAGAAAAAGGAAGTGGAAAAAAAAAAGTTATGGTGAAATATGATTTTTGGTGCAAAGGTGAAAAATATACAAAAACTTGAGAGTACAATACTATACATATGGATTTGGACAGGCCCAAACGTTAAACAAAAGCTACAACATACAACTAAGTCTGATACAAAACTAACAAACATAGAATAGGGAGATCAGACATATAGTAGCCACTAAATGCATCAGATACCAACATTCCCAAACAGAAATTCACCTATTAATGCACCTGCCATCTAACTACATTTCCATAACACCCTCCCACCATGACCATTCAACCAACATCCACAATAGCCAAAGTAGGAAAGGGTGAATGGCATCGTTAGGAACCCATAACCCCTCCAAGTCAAGGGTTATACCTGTTGACTTACATTTCCATCTACTACAATGGCTTCAGTTAAACATGGAACACACACCTTGAGGGAGGACCAACCAAACCTCCTTAGTAGTGTATATCTAGGACCATGTAGGATCATCATACATTCCTCACAATTCCTAGAAACATACACTACCACACCAATTCACTTTACCCTTTGATGACGTATAGTCTATATATGGGCCACGAGCCCAAATGATACACATTACTAAGGCCCAAATCCACCATGAGTGGGCTATTGTAACTTGAGCCGCATTAATAATGGGAACAGGCTCACGTAGGCCCAACCCAAACAAACTATACACGGTATAGATAAGGATCATCTATCTATGGAATAGATATCCTTACCCGGATAAGCACCATGAGTGCGAAACGTAAGGAGCACGAACCTTACAAGGATTCTGCGCCTATATAAGGAATGACATCTCTCATTCAAGGTACGATATACAAACCCTAACTCTTTACGAAGAACCCTAAATCGATTACTTACTCTCACGCCGGAGTCTAATCGTGGGAGACAATCCCACGATAAGCCTAACTGTGTTGTTTATTTTCTTAGTGCGCAGGTTACAAGTACTAAGAAGCGAATTGGTACGAGAGCAAGAGCCCATAATCAGGAACGCCCAACTTTTGTATCAACAAGTGGCGCCATCCGTGGGACCCTACTAATAACTAAGAACTAGAATGACAAAGCATAAGAATTCGAGCCAGCGGACTCCGCAGTCAGAAAAACGTGACCCCCAGAGGAAGAATCAACAAGATTCGACCCCTAGGCAGGTTGCTGGGACAACCAGCGCACCTGGTCACCAAGAGGCAGGGACTACCCAACCTCTTCCAGCGGTAGAACTACCTGTAAGGACTACCCAAATCACCCCAGTGGTCCCAAGCGTTGAGGAACTCCAGCACACCCTCTTCACCACTCCTCATCAAACTGTACCCGCAGTGAACAACACTGTGCCACCAGGCGCGCCTAACCGAGATAGGGTGCCTAATACTGAGGCAGACATTCTTGCAACAACTGAGGACGCACCCAATCTAACTTTGGGAAATTTTGTATCCCAAAATTATGAAACCTTAACCGCCCTCATGCAGGAAGAAGCAAGGAGAAGGGCAAGCACGAGCCTACAAGCTCGACTTAATTTTGGTCCTGAACGCGAACCATCACCTCTGCGCCACCCACGAGGAAGACGCGCAGAACGTACCACTATCTACGATAGGCTGGGTACGGCATCTGATTCACAGTACTCAGAAGACAGCGAGAGGCGCACTAATGTTCACTCCAGACTTGGCAGTCGGGGGATACAAGACCGATTAGTACCTCAGCATTCGCCAAGCCAAGGATCCTCCAAACCTGGAAGTAAGAGGATTCAAGATAGATTGGGGAAAAGAAGATCCCCAAGTAGAGATCCCTCAAGCTCTTCTTCTGAAAGAAGCCGGCGCAAGCGCCGAAAAAGAGACTACTCTTCCTCCAGTGACTCCTCGGACAACGAGGATAAAGAGACAGGACACTGGAAGTCAAGAGGAAGACGTCGCGACGAAGAGAACGAAGATATGTCTCTTCCATGGCGTCGCCAGAAAGATTGACGCGTTTACACGGCGCATCAGCGATTACTCAGACCGCAAACGCAGGCGCATGCCCACTAATGTGAAAACATATGATGGAACAGGTGATCCGGATGATCATCTAAAAGTTTTAGAATCAGCCGCCACTATCGAAAACTGGCCACAGCCTGTGTGGTGCCACATGTTTAATTCTACGTTAGTAGGGAACGCGCGCACATGGTTTAGCAAACTCCCACGTAGGAGCATCGGTGGGTTCGAGGAATTACGGAAAGCATTCCGTCTCAACTTCACCCAGAGAAAGAAGTGCGCTAAGAACCTTGTTGAGCTAGCAAGAGTGAAACAGCGCCAAGGGGAATCAACCAGCGCTTTTATGGAACGCTTCAAGGATGAGTGCATACAAGTCAAAGCATGTCCTGAAATCCTAAAAATTTCAGGGTTCATGAATGGGATTAATAACCCAGAACTCATCCGAAAGCTAAACGACAAAGTTCCACAGACTTTCGATGAGCTAACAAAGCGCACTAGATCCTTTATACAAGGAGAAGCAGCTGCTGCGGACAGTAAAAAGGGTTATTCGAACTATAGGCAGCAAGAGCAGCCTAGGAGACAATCCAATGAACAGAATAACAACCGCAGCAGGAATTACCGCAGTGGAAGAGACAATGACAAATATACCCCTCTTACAAAAACCCTGAGGGAAATATTTGTAACAGAAGGTGCAAACTTCCCAAAACCGCTACCAATGCGCACCACAGAGGAAAAGCGCATAGGCAACGGATACTGCGAGTACCATGGCCAAAAAGGCCATACAACTAACGAGTGCTTCTAGCTAAGACAACTGATTGAAAAGTTAGTAAAAGAAGGCAGAATGGACCACCTCGTAAAAAACATCAAAGAGGGAAAAGATAAACAGAGGAACGGGGGTAAGAAAGAACCCCCCAAGGAAAAAGCTGATACCATATACATGATACAGACATGGCAGCGCAAGATAAAGCAAAAAGTCAGCCAAAAATTCTCTCCGGAAAAAGAGATATCTTTCCCTACTCTAGCTGCGGACAACGCAGTTGTAGAGCCTCTAACTATTGAAATACATACGGGAGGACATGATATCCACCGCATGTACATTGACGGAGGAGCATCCGCAGATATCCTGTATGGTCACGGGAGAAAAGATCTAGCCCATGGGGCAGTTACGCTTGCTGGTGGTCGTAGGAGATGAACAACACTCAACCGCAACATGGATAAACTTCATGGTAATAAAGTCTCCCTCACCATACAATGGTATCATTGGGAGACCTGGAATATCATCCATGCGCGCTGCACCATCCACAGCGCACGGAATGCTTAAGTTTCCAGTGGAAGGAGGAGTTGTCACTCTCTATAACACAACAGTACCACCAAGAGAATGCAATGCGGTAACAACTGAAGCAGAGACCATTCCAGAACAGCGCACAGAAAAAACACCAAATCTAAAAGTCGCTATTCATCCCGATTACCCGGAACAACAAGTTTCGATTGGTGGATCTCTATCTGACAAAGGTAAAGCAGCCGTATGCGCACTCTTGTAGAAGAACCTGGACATCTTCGCATGGGAACCAAAACATATGAAAGGAGTGCCACGCTCTATCACAGAGCATAAGCTACAAATCCGACAAGGATATCCCCCAATACGACAAAAGAAGCGCGGCCAGGCCCTGATATGTGGGAATCGCACCAGGCTTTACCTCTCAAGGGATCTTGAGAAGCTTACAACCTCCACCAGGCAGTGTACCTGATCGTGTAGTATAGTATAGTGACAAGTACCGGGGGATTGATCGTTCAGCTAGGAATAGTGTCGCTAGGATTAGAAAACCCAAATACTAGTTCTAAAGGTGAGAGATGATTATTTTTGTATTTTTTATATTTTTTAGAAAGCAAGTAAAAATCTCGGGTTTGAAGAATTTGGGCGGAATTAGTTGTTAGTCAACTAACCCAATACTAAAGATGCAATCAAAATAAAATACTAAAAATGAAAATAAACTAAATTATACTAAAGTTGTGAGCAGTAAGTGGAGAAAATGTGTTTACTTAGATTTCACTACTCCCTAGATATCTTTTACACGTTAATTACTTGTTACAGTTGCGTGGATGACGGATTGTATTCCTTAATACCATTCATGGGGTGGCGCACTTAATTCCCCAATCCTATGAGTGCCTACTTCACTCCTATGTCGAGCCGGCTAAGAAGCTCCTAACATGGGATCATTAGAATTTACTCATGCATTAAATACAATCAATAAAACCTAGTGCACGTCAGTTCATGTTTCCTAAGACGTTCAAGCATGTTACCAATTGGAGATCTGCCAGTTTTCTTAAGCCTAACATCGAATTCATTCATCCAATACAACTATAAACAAGTAATCAACACATAATTAACATCTAGGTTTCATTAGATCCAAGCAAACACAAGATAGATCTAGCCTAGCATGATGGAATTAAGACAAGAACAAGATATAGACAACCAACACATAGACATATTGATTGAATTAAAAGAATACTTATCTCAATTACACATGAAAGGTATCAAGGGCTAAGAACCCTTGAAAAACCTGTAAAATTCGCACCAAGTTCGTACTTAGGGTTTCTCCAAAACTTCTCTTTTTTTATTGTGAAAATTAGAAAACTATATATAGGAAATAGGGTCTGACGGCGTCAAGAACAAATTTGTGACGCCGTCATCTCGCCGCCAAAATACTCCTCGGACTGCCTTGATCCAGATCTGACACCGTCAAGTGTTATGTGTTTCCAGGCCGTCATGCATTTTCCTCTTGACGCCCTACCATGTGACGCCGTCAATTCTGTACTGGGCTGTCATGGAAATTACTCTTGACGCCGTCAAGATTTTCTTCTTGACGCCGTCACCTACTGTTCCCAGCAAGGAAAATTAAGACTTTGGCGTTTTCTTCACTTTTATGCTCCAAAAACGTCCGAATTGCTTCCTTTTCCAGATTTCTCTCCCAAAGTACCTAAAATCACAAAAGGAACGATTTAGGGCAATATTTGATCAAATAAATTCAATTATGGGCTTAAATGACCCCCTAAAAACGGTTCATTTTTCGCCTCATCATATACCCTTACACTTGAGATTTGCTTGTCCTCAAGCAAATGCGCTTTTATTCTACTCAAAATACAAGTTAGGGGTCATTTAACACTAATATAAAAGTAATTACAACAAATAATCGTTCCACTAAAGACCAATAGACAAGCACGGAGGTCATATACTAGCACCTCACAAATAGTGTTTAGATACTCACATCTCTCGGGTGTAATAAAGTATAAATTACAATATGGAAACGGAAGATATCTCTCACTACCTGTCATAGCAAAATAGATTACCATAGGCTTGGGAAAGGATCAAACCTCCACCACATGGCGTAAGCACCTAGGATAAACTATTAAAGAGGTCTTTTAAAGGGTTGTAACGTTAGGTGTAGGGATATGAAATACACGGTTTTGTTGGATAAAGGAAGTTTTTACTGGTGGCGAGTTAACAATCTTGGTTAATTACATGTACAATATGGCGTTGCTAAGCCAAGACTAGACTCGACTTAAGCTAATAAATGAAAAATAACAAAAACATAAAATGAACATAGAATAAAAAGGGATGGTAGTCCGTATGTTTTTTTTTTTTTTTCTTGATTTTTCGATTTTTTTTAATTTTTTTTTTTTTTTTTTTTTTTTTTTGCATACACTCTTACCCTACCATCCAAAATAATACATCATAGGGAATGAACGTTCCCTTACACTTGAATTTTTACATACTTTACAATTAACTAATCTAATGACTCGAATTAAGAAAAATCAAAACACTTGGAGCACTTTTAAGATTAACGTACATATGGGGGTAATAAATGATGTTCTTCCCCATTACTCCATAAATAAGTACTTTACCCATGAGTCCCAATCGTCCCAAAACAATATGTACAAGGATATGACTCGACTTAGCAACCATGTAATCAATTAGATAGTTAACTTAGGGTTTAACAAATAACAATAATGCACTAAAGATGAGCGCATACACGGAAGGCTAAGGCGATTTGGTTGTACATTTAAGTGGGGTGTAACAAATTCTTCCTTTAAGTAAAATGCTTAAAGTTAGAAACGAAAAGATAGGCTCGGAGGGGTGTACTAGGGGTTTCGTGTACTAAAAATGAGTACAACGCTAAGGGTGTGGGAAAAATTAGTTGACTTAACTAGCCAAGTAATATGACTTAAATGGTCAAGTAATTATGATACGGGTTTAACACAAGGGTAATCCTAATGCCTCTTATCATGTAGTAAATCCTACCACACGAATGTAGTCTCACTAGCGGTCTCGGGATGCATCACTAATGCAAGTTCTAGAATCTAAATGCTACCGGTACACTCATAAGCACTAATAGTAAATGCTTTTCCTATCAAATCTAAAGGCGAACCTCACATATTTGGGTGGAAAATTTTTCTGAATATACGGTTATGTGCTAGTCATACAATCTCCTATCCTTGAGACGCTTGCTATGGCTAAAGTTTCACTCCTAAATGTTGTAAAAAATTTTAAATTTGGCGCTAAAATTGCACTAACAAGTATTTCTCATAGTTTTATTACACATCTACCATTAAACAAAACAAACTCAAGCGAAAGTGTACATGTAAGGTATCATCATTTTACCCTCCCCTTACACTTAAGATGAACATTGTCCCCAATGTTCAAGTAAAGAATGTAAAAGTGAAATAAGTAAAAAGAATGAAATCAAATACTCCCCTGATTCGCTCGGTATGGATAATAAGGTGACCAGGTTAAATCTTCCTCCAAGAAAATGAATAATCAAAGCTTCCCTTCCAGAATATAAATCATCTTCTTGTCATACATAACCTGTAAATCCTGAGAAAATAGACAAGACAACCTCGCGTAAAATCGGCGGCATCCTATATAAGTTACTAAATCCTAAAAAACAAGATAAGATATAATGCTTGTGGAATGAAGTTTGCAGATTTCCTGGAGATTATAAAACTTAATAATTCACAAAAACCATAAGACTCCGTTAGAAAAACAAAACTGGTAAAATTTCCAGATTTTTACACGTGACGCCGTGAAGAGTTATCTCGTGACGCCGTCAGAAGTGACCTGCAGAAATTCTTATGTTAAGTTTCCGGAAAATTTCTGGAAAAACTTGGTCCTACTTCCTGGAAAATCCTGCAAAACTTCATTATGACTCAATACAAGCATTTGACTCTAACAAATACGAATATACATGTTCATTTAATATTGTGGAGAATCATGATCGGTTTGTTTCTTAAAAACATATTTGGGGTTTCCCCTTACACTTATCTTTTGCAAAAATACTTTTAGGTGGAGTTAAGACTAGGCCAAAACAACAAAGTAAAGTATTTTCACTATTTAATTTAGAAACATGATCTACCAACAACAAAAATAAAGCATGCATACGGAAACAAATAACAAACAAACAAAAATAAAATCACACAAAACATGGGTTGCCTCCCAAGAAGCGCTTTTCTTTATTTACGAGTCTTGTAGCTAGACTCAAGGTCATGGGTTACTACGTGACCTCATCGTTGGTTCCATTCTCTAGGTCGTCTTCTAAACTAGTATTGCTTTCATAGTGTAAGTACTTCGGGTCTTCGAACTCGAAGACATCTTTTCGATACTTAGAACTAAGCTTACTAACATCCTTAAAGAATCCACATGATAAATCAGAAGTGTTCTTACACCCTCTCCGAACATCTTCATCACACAAAATAAGTTGGGAACTTATCTTGTCGAGCCCGTCACAATCGATTTCCTTAAGGTCTCTTCTCTTATATGGCGTTTGGTATGAGACCCTCCTAATTCCATCAGCGAAGGTCATGATTCCATTCCGGTCATCAATTATCAGATTAGTGATCTTGCAAAAGGGCGCCCCAAAAATGACTTGTGATAATCTAGGGTCGACATAGTCTTCGATATTGTCCACAATCGTAAATTCCATAGTGAATGCCATATTTCCTACAAACACCTGGATTTCATGATCCTTACCAACTACTTTCTCTCCTTTGTAAATCATTCCCCATCTGCAGATATTGTTATAATGGAATAGGGACATAAAATTCTTCGGCAGGAATACGTTAATGTAGATGTTATCGAAGTACTTATGACCGATCATGCAGGGGATTTTGAGATTATTCGGATCACGCCGTCTTATCTTTCCCGACTCTCCATCCTTCGATCCATATAGATTCCCCTTAAGGGAGGGACGATACTCGTACACCTCCTCATTACCCCTACGAAAAATTACCTTCTTAACACCATTGGTGAATAATGCACTATCATCCTTCTCATCAAGGATCACCCCCGATTCATTGATAAATGGTTTCCCAAGAACGAGGTTGGTTAACGTTTTATTGGTGAGAGGGTCCACGTCATTGACCACAGTGAGGTCAATATTGTAAACAAGTTCTCCAATTGTAATGGATAATTTTTTTATTACCCTTGCATTATTGACTCTCTCGCACACAATGTGTTCTGGGAAGGCCTCTTGGGATAGGGAAAGGGGTATTATGTTGTCTGGGAAACTAGGATCTATATGACTATCGGTTAAGAGCTTTCCCTTGATGGTGCAGGAAATCTTAAAAACTTTAGGGCTGCTTACATTAATCCCATTGCTATTCTCGCTGGTAACATTCTCCATTTTTCTCTCAGGCTCTTCTAAAATAGATTTGCCCAACCTGGTCGGATTTCTCGTATGTTCTTCCGGTCTCTTTTCCCCTTCATCCGATTTGCTAGATACTTGCGCAGCGCACTGCTCGAATGAGTTGGTAAGGCTTCTGGCCAAATCGTGGTCCACCCTTGAGGTCTCTTCTTTAGCTGTACGACCAATTTTGTTGGTTCGTTGTTGGGTTGGGTTGGGTGTAGAAGCAGATATCGTGGTGATGGTGTTTACGAAATGGATTGGTCCTAGGGGGTTGACAGGTTCTTTTCCTTTTGGTGATAGATGTTTGAATAACTTACTAGGACTTTTTATTTTCACAGGGGAGGTTGGTGGACTCATGACGGTAACAGACTTAACCTCGTCAATGTGAATGGGTTTATTAACAACATGCTCTTTGATAGCAGTTAACAGATTACAAATCTTTTTATTCAAATCAGCCTGTTGTTGTCAAAATTTAGCCTCGAGCGTAGAGAGCTGTAATTCTTGAGATAGAATGAATTTTTTAGAGCATCTTCACAGCTTTGCCTAGGAACACCTTGTGATGGAAAATGCTCGGACCAAGTGAGTGGTGAGGAGTCATTGAAGGATACGCTCCGCGTTTGGTACCCTCTGAAATTAGGTTTATCCTTCCATGCCTCATAGGCCTCGCCAGAAGTTCGAGGGCCTTGACCCACGTGTGACGATGTGAATTCGTTATAAGCACGTTTTGGAAGCTCCATGCAGTTATGAGTCTCTTGAGGGCCATTACATAATTTGCCTGTAGAAGCGATTCTGCGTACTTGGCTTGAAGGTTTTTGAGCTTCGTAAGATTTCATGAGAGACTTGACTCGACCTTCAAGTTTCATGATCCTACGGTCGGGAGTGCTAGAATTGTTCGAAGGCAAAGATATTACCTTGACCGTTTTGTTCAAATCACGGGGATCATTCCAACTTTCGTTGTTATAGAGAGCAAGATCTTCTATGAGTTCCCATGATTGTTCCGCACTTAGATCACGTAGCTTACCACCGGCCGATTGGTCAATGGCTCGCCTCGTGGAGAGATCGATATGGTCATAAAAGATTTGGACTTGGAGCCAAAGATCTATGCCATGATGAGGGACTTTTTGGAGTAAGTCCTTGAAACGAGTCCATGCTTCATAAAGAGATTCACTTTGACGTTGTTGGAACATCAAGATGTCATTTCTAAGCTTAGTAGTTCTCCCCGGTGGGAAAAATTGAGCAAGGAAACGAGTGGTGAGATCATCCCATGTGGTGATGGATCCCGCGGGTAAACGCTCAAGCCATTGACTAGCTTGATCCCGTAGAGAGAATTGAAATAGGCGTAATCAGGTTGTCTCTCTAGTTTCAACACCTAGGTCTATGGAATCTACAATTTTTAGGAAGTCCTTAAGGTGCTGATTTGGATCTTCGGAACGAAGTCCATGGAATGCACATCCGCTTTGCACCAACCGGATGGTGTCGGATCGCAAGGGGGTCACATTGGCTCCGGTGAGCTCAATGGTGTTTCGGTAGCCTTGGTGGCTAGGTCGGGAATATTCTCCTAAGGTTCGGGGCCTAAGGGGTTCTAGTGGTGGGTTTTATTGTGGTGGGATGACGGGTTCAAGGATGTTCCCATTTTCCATGATGTCGGGTGGTGAAGAGTTACGAACAAAAACACAAAGAAATAAGATAGACTAAAGAAAACCTAAAAATAAAAATAAAATCTTACTAGAAAGGAATCTAACAAGTAGACCTAATAAAAAGAGATTCTAACCTAGACAATAACTATTCCCCAGGCTGCGGCGCCAAAAACTTGATACGTGGGAATCGCACCAGGCTTTACCTCTCAAGAGATCTTGAGAAGCTTACAACCCCCACTAGGCAGTGTACCTGATCGTTGTAGTATAGTATAGTGACAAGTACCGGGGGATTGATCGTTCAGCTAGGAATAGTGTCGCTAGGATTAGAAAACTTAAATACTAGTTCTAAAGGTGAGAGATGATTATTTTTGTATTTTTTATATTTTTTAGAAAGCAAGTAAAAATCTCGGGGTTTGAAGGATTTGGGCGGAATTAGTTGCTAGTCAACTAACCCAATACTAAAGATGCAATCAAAATAAAATACTAAAAATGAAAATAAACTAAATTATACTAAAGTTGTGAGCAGTAAGTGGAGAAAATGTGTTTACTTAGATTTCACTACTCCCTAGATATCTTTTACACGTTAATTACTTGTTATAGTTGCGTAGATGACGGATTGTATTCCTTAATACCATTCATGGGGTGGCACACTTAATTCCCCAATCCTATGAGTGCCTACTTCACTCATATGTCGAGCCGGCTAAGAAGCTCCTAACATGGGATCATTAGAATTTACTCATGCATTAAATACAATCAATAAAACCTAGTGCACGTCAGTTCATGTTTCCTAAGACGTTTAAGCATGTTACCAATTGGAGATCTGCCAGTTTTCTTAAGCCTAACATCGAATTCATTCATCCAATACAACTATAAACAAGTAATCAACACATAATTAACATCTAGGTTTCATTAGATCCAAGCAAACACAAGATAGATCTAGCCTAGCATGATGGAATTAAGACAAGAACAAGATATAGACAACCAACACATAGACATATTGATTGAATTAAAAGAATACTTATCTCAATTACACATGAAAGGTATCAAGGGCTAAGAACCCTTGAAAAACCTGTAAAATTCGCACCAAGTTCGTACTTAGGGTTTCTCCAAAAATTCTCTTTTTTTAATGTGAAAATTAGAAAACTATATATAGGAAATAGGGTCTGACGGCGTCAAGAACAAATTTCTGATGCCGTCATCTCGCCGCCAAAATACTCCTCGGACTGCCTTGATCCAGATCTGACGCCGTCAAGTGTTATGTGTTTCCAGGCCGTCATGCATTTTCCTCTTGACGCCCTACCATGTGACGCCGTCAATTCTGTACTGGGCCGTCATGGAAATTACTCTTGACGCCGTCAAGATTTTCTTCTTGACACCGTCACCTACTGTTCCCAGCAAGGAAAATTAAGACTTTGGCGTTTTCTTCACTTTTATGCTCCAAAAACGTCCGAATTGCTTCCTTTTCCAGATTTCTCTCCCAAAGTACCTAAAATCACAAAAGGAACAATTTAGGGCAATATTTGATCAAATAAATTCAATTCCGGGCTTAAATGACCCCCTAAAAACGGTTCATTTTTCGCCTCATCAGGCCCCAGATCGTGCAAAGGCTATTCTGGAAGAAGTACATAAGCTCGTAGACGCAGGCATCATGCGCGAAGTGTACTACCATGACTGGCTCTCTAACCCAATTAAGATAAAGAAGAGCCATGGAAGTTGGAGAATGTGCGTGGACTTCACGGGCCTCAACAAAGCATGTCCACAGGACTGCTACCCACTGCCAGAAATAGACTGGAAGGTAGAATCCCTGTGCGGATACCCTTTCAAATGCTTCCTAGACGCATACAAAGGGTATCATCAAATTCAAATGGCAGTCGAAGATGAAGAAAAAACATCTTTCCACACCAGTCAAGGAGTGTACTGCTATACAAAAATGCCTTTTGGCTTAAAGAACGCAGGCGCGACATACCAACGACTGGTGGACACAGCTTTCGAAAAACAAGTAGGCCGCAACTTGGAGGTCTACGTTGACGACCTCGTCATCAAAAGCCACACAGAGGATGAATTGGTGCGCGACATCGAGGAAACGTTCAGAACATTGGGGCGAATAAACATGAAGTTAAATCCCAAGAAGTGCACCTTTGGCGCAACCGAGGGCATGTTCCTTAGATACTTGATAGAACCCGATGGAATCAAGCCTTGTCCAGAAAAAACAAAGGCTGTTATTGATCTCCCCTCACCGCGCACACTTAAAGAAGTCCTGTCATTGAATGGAAAGTTAGCAGGGCTAAACCGTTTCTTATCTTAGTCAGCAGACAAATCCCTTCCTCTCTTTAAAACGCTCACGAAGTGTACTAAAAAAGGGAGACTTTCGCTGGACCGAAGAAGCGGAGGAAGCTTTCCAACAACTTAAACACCATCTGGCATCTCTTCCCAAACTTGTCGCACCGCGACCAGGGGAAGAGCTAATCATGTACTTATCGGCAACTCATGGAGCAGTTAGCGCAGTACTATTGACAGATAGGAACTCCGTCCAGACACCCATATACTTTGTAAGCAAAGCCCTGAAGAAAACAGAGACTAACTACAACGCTATGGAAAAGCTGGTCTTAGCTCTAGTATTCGCAGCCAAAAGGCTACGCAGATACTTTCAAGCGCACCCAATAGCGGTAATCACTTATCAGCCAATCAAACAAGTCATCTCTAAACCTGACGCATCAGGACGGTTACAAAAGTGGAGTGTACTGTTAAGTGAGTATAACATCTCAAACAGACCGCGCACTGCAATCAAAGGACAAGTATTAGCCGATTTCATCATGGAGAAGCCAGATAACGACAGCCCAACATCTGCAACCAAAACAGATCCACAGGAACCCTGGATTCTGTTCACAGATGGGTCCTCATGTGTAGATGGATCAGGCGCAGGCCTTATTCTTACAAATCCAGAAGGTATGGAATTCACCTATGCGCTACGCTTTGAATTCGCGGCCACAAACAATGAGGCAGAATACAAAGCCCTACTAGCCGGACTACGCATCGCAATCCAAATGGGTGTACGCAACCTGGAAGCGAACGTAGATTCTCAGCTAGTCGCTAACCACGTGCTAGGTGAATATGAAGCCAAGGATGAACACATGATCCAATACCTAGAGAAGACAAAGTCCTTGATCAAAAACTTTGACAGGTTCACAATAAAACAGGTGCCCAGAGGCGATAACAGAAAGGCTGATGCGCTCAGTAAGATCGCATCCACAAGCTTCGCGCACCTCTCAAAACAGGTATTGGTAGAAACCCTAAAAAACAAGTCAATCTTGGAAATGGAGATATCCACAGTGATAGAAGAACAAGATCCTACATGGATGACACCTATCATTGAATTCATTAGCAAGGGAACTTTACCCCAAGATCTTAAGGACGCTCGAAGAGTGCGGCACACAGCGCAACGATTTGAACTATGAGACAACATACTCTATCGACGCTCTTTCTTACAGCCATGGCTCAGATGTGTTGGACCTCTTCAAGCAGACTACGTACTCCGAGAAATCCACGCTGGATCATGTAGTATGCACTCAGGGCCGCGATCTGTGGTGGCAAGCGCTCTAAGGTCAGGGTATTATTGGCCAACAATGCATCGCGACACACGCGATCTAATAAGAAAATGCAGCAATTGCCAAGTACATCGGCCAATCCCGCGCCGACCACAACAAGAGCTAACACCAATTACCTCACCATGGCCATTTTACAAATGGGGCATTGACATCGCAGGTCCCTTTCCTGTAGCAGCAGGAGGAGTTAAGTTCCTCATCGTAGCCATGGACTACTTTACGAAGTGGATTGAAGCAAAGGCGGTGGTGAGCATCACAGGAAACCAAGTCAAACGCTTTGTCTGGGACAACATTGTCTGTCGCTTCGGACTACCGGGAGAGATTATATCAGACAACGGAAAACAATTCTGTGATAACCCATTCAAAGATTGGTGCGCGCAATTGAACATCACGCAACACTTTGCTTCAGTAAAACACCCACAAACCAATGGCCTAGTTGAGCGCGCAAACCGCAGTCTAGGGGAAGGAATAAAAGCGCGCCTTGACAGACACAAAGGAAGGTGGGTGGATGAGCTCTCGCATGTCTTATGGGCGCATCGCACAACAATCAAAACCAGTACTGGCGACACGCCATTCTCCCTCGTCTATGGAACAGAAGCCGTCATACCAGCTGAGATAGGAATGCCAACTATACGAACAGCAGAGGTCAATGTCACAACAAATGACGAGGAACGGCGCATAGACTTGGACTTACTGGAAGAAAGGCGCGAACGCGCAGCTATACGCGAAGCAAAGGCTAAGGCAAAAATGAAGAAGTATTATGATGCAAAGGTCAAACACACTTCATTCAGACCAGGAGACTTTGTTTACCGCGCCAATGATGCGAGCCACGCAGAAGACACAGGAAAGCTCGGACCAAAATGGGAAGGACCTTACGAGGTCACAGACGCGCTCGGCAACGGCGCATACAGACTGCGCGATACGGAAGGTCACGACCTAGCGCGCACTTGGAACATCTGCAATCTTAAAAGATGTTACTTTTAGGCTACGGCCATTACACAGACACCTTTACATCCTACGAGATGCCCAATAAGTGTTTGTTTTTCTTTTCTTTCCTAGGAATTGTATTTTTATTTTTTCAAAAAACTTGCAAGTATCAATAAAATGTTATGGTTTCTAGCTAACTCCATAGCGTATTTCACTTTATTGCATACATACTCATATATGTCAATATTGTTATCTTATATTTTTGCCTACATAGCGTGCATGCACTAATTAAAGACCCACGAAGGCATAAAGGATGAGTTTAAGAGGGTTGCAAACCCATCAACATTGGATCACGTATCCTTGCTAAGCGCCTTACTTTTGAGACGTCGAGGTAAGTTTCACGTGCGCATCCCACGACGGATGCGCAAATACTAAGTATACCGTACAAGCTTAGCAAATAACGAGCCAAGACACTTGGTCAAATAATAAAACTTCGCAAACAATGCAAGTATATTTTTAAAAAAGTCACGCACTTAACGAGCCAAGACACTTGGTCAAATAATAAAACTTAGCAAACAATGCAAGTATAATTCTTAAAGTCACGCACTTACAACACTTGATTAAATAACCAAACTTGGCAAACAATGCAAGTATATTTTAAGTCACGTACTTAATCAACAAAAAGGTATCTTATTCAACATTTTTCCACAAAAAATACAAGGAAAGATACACTTCATTATTTACATAAATATACAAAAAAGCCTACACGCTATGGCGATGCTCAGGGCTATCCTCCCGAGCAGCAGAACTCCCCGCCTCCTGAAGCTTTCTCAGAATCAAAGTGTCCTTGGGAGATACGGTGGGAACACTCACGGGCACACCATCAGACCTGGGGATGTGTGCAGCACCAATGCCACACATCACTGCCTTACCCTGAATGCCCCTCTTCTGGGCAGCCCTCTACGCATGACGCTCCAAAACCTCTTTCAAGGGAATCTCCCTTTCAAGAGCAAACGGGGTGAGGATATGGCGAGGCTGCGCGAATACAGGAATCTGCAGCTGCGACACGTCAGGCTTCAGGAAATAATCTGATTGCGCATCTGCATCCTCTGAAAGATGGCGCTCCAAAGTCAACCCCGCCATAAGTACATCTATGGGGTTGTCTTGGTCGCGCTCCAACCTGCCAATGTGTGGCAACTCGAGGACTTTCAACCCTGCCATGGCCTGCATCAACTCATCATACGCAGCCGCATTATACCCAGGGACTTCAGCCAAATCCTTGTTCAGCAGCTTGGCCTCATGAAGATCCTCCATAGCCTGCGACTTCCCGCGTGCCACTGCGCAGTGAACCACCTTCCCAAAGGCGTCCAACACCTCTTGGGACTCAAGAGTACCCATCGCTGCCAGGCGCAGCCCGTGGCTAATCAACCACCTACATCAACAAAGACAATTTGTGTTAATAAAAAGCATAGCAACAAAGAGTATTGTGAAGGAGAAGAGTATAAAAGAAATACCTGCGCTCAGCAATGGTTGACATCAAATGAGGATATAACTCCTCATCGTACTCGATGCTCAGGCCACGTAGCTTGTCCTCCTGTAGCTGGATGATCTTCATCATATCCTCCTTAAACTTGGCAATGTTAGCAAAGTACTCCACCTTCTTCTCCTCCAAGTAGCGCACGGCCCAAGTCATGTCAGACTTATAATGATGAAGCTTCCCGCGCGCCTCCTCCACCTCAGCCAGGGCGGACAACTTCTCATGGGTGACTTTCTCAGTGTACACCCGGGAGGACTCCAACTCCGCCTGCGCATTCGCCAGCTGCGCACAGAGCTTTGCTATCTCCTCATCCTTCTGGGCGAGAGTACTGCTCTCCCCGACATACTTCTCTCCCAACTGAGCCACCAGCTCAGCCTGGCGCGCAGCAGTCGCAGCCAGCTCATCTATCAACTGCTGCGCCTCTCCAACCTTGGCTTTCCCCTCCTTGTTTTCATTCTGTGGAGAGGAAACCACATCCACGAAGACCCCATCATTCTTCGCGGCATCATCCCTACAAGACATAAAGATGACAGTTAATAAATATTGCGACAAGTAATATACAAGAAAACATGATAGAGGCGCAGACACTTACAGAAACGGAGAAGCCTCAGCAGCCTTCTTATCCGCGCCAGGAGCGGATGTCTCCTCCGCGGACGACTCCGCATCCCTAATGAGGTGGCGTCGTCTCTTCCTGGTGCCACTGCTCCCAGCCTCTCCTTTGCGCTTAATATTCTGCGCCACTTCCTCCTTCAGCACCTCCTCGGGCTTTAGGATCTCTATGCTGTCAGACGACTCAGCGCGCGCCTCCTCTTGCGCCACCTCCACATCGGGCGCCACGCTCTGAACGGGCGTCACTTGGAGCGGCGACGTGTTTTCAGGGACAACCTTCGGCAGCACGGTCAAGCGACCCTCAGTCGCCTCCAGTAGGGGCTACTCACCTTCCCTCAGAGGGCGCACTCCTATAGTCACCTGCTTTGGTTTGTCCAGCTTCACAACGGCGAATAGATCCATCTCTGCGCACATAAGCAAAACAAGAAAGAAGAAAAGATTAGTTATTAAAGGTGCGCACACAAAAAGACTTACAAAATTTGAAGTAGAAGGGACGAACACCCACCCCGGCCTTCCTCACTTAAAAAAGTGGGCACCTCGTCCGCAGTGCCAAAGTAATTGCGACTCAACCCCATGTGTACCAAAAACTCCTCCGGATAAGGGTTAATGGCTAGGCGGTTGGCATCAAGGGTCTGCGCATCAGTCAGCCTATAGGAACCAGGTGCGGGGCGCCCATCCCTTGGCAATGTATCCTGAGTATAAAACTCATAGGGCGATGAAAAAACCACATCATCAACCCAGAAAAAAATACTCCCTCCAGTTTCTTAGGGAGTCCACCTTATCAGTGTAACACTGAAGCGCCCCCGGGCGCTTCGCAAAAGATACCCACCCATTTGACCACGTCGTGTGGTAAAAGTAGCGGAACAAGGCTATGGTCGGTTCTATCGCAAG
This sequence comes from Artemisia argyi, assembly GCA_030686995.1. NCBI lineage: Eukaryota > Viridiplantae > Streptophyta > Magnoliopsida > Asterales > Asteraceae > Artemisia > Artemisia argyi. The sequence goes on along the minus strand of CM060708.1, from coordinate 262,820,230 downwards.
TAAACGGCAGTTTACTTCAAAATTCGACACCTTAGCCGCACCTATACAGTGCAGCTGAGAGATGTGGAGGCGATAGTCGTTGAGCAAATCGCTCAGAAAGATAGATATTGGTACGCGGGAATTCGCGTACTCAAAGAATTTCGTGTATAACCCTATTTTCCCTTCGGGGAAATCAGCTATACACGAGTCAACATCTGGAGCCTCTGGACGCACATCCAGAGGCACGAAGTAGTCAGACGTAAACTGAGTAACATCATCAACTGTCATCGCAGAGCGAAAGTCCTCTAACTGGGCAACCATTTTCATTAATTCACTAGTAAAAAACGCACACAAAAATTACCTAAGGAAATGATTATTTTCTTTGCAAAAGATAACTTTCAAGAAAGTGAGCAATGGTGAGTGTGTGTTTTACTGTGCGTTTTGGTAAAAATGGAGGCGATGACTCTTATATAGGGAGTAAAAAACCCTAGATGATGTCCACGTGGATCCCACTCACAAAAACGTGTGGTTAGAACTGAAACGGTACATGCACTTTTTCCCGATTTACAAGGGCCACGTGGACACTACCCCCAATTTTTGAGGTAACCTTTTGAAATACCTATGACTAGGTGCATTGCACTTTAAAATGGGCGGCAATATTTTAATGTTCTCCCGCCACGCTTACCGCTGTTAATATTAGTCTAGCATCCGCGGCTACGAGCCGCGCACACTAGACTGGGGGGACATGATGACGTATAGTCTATATATGGGCCACGAGCCCAAATGATACACATTACTAAGGCCCAAATCCACCATGAGTGGGCTATTGTAACTTGGGCCGCATTAATAATGGGAACAGGCTCACGTAAGCCCAACCCAAACAAACTATACACGATATAGATAAGGATCATCTATCTATGGAATAGATATCCTTACCCGGATAAGCACCATGGGTGCGAAATGTAAGGAGCACGAACCTTACAAGGATTCTGCGCCTATATAAGGAATGACATCTCTCATTCAAGGTACGATATACAAACCCTAACTCTTTACGAAGAACCCTAAATCGATTACTTACTCTCACGCCGGAGTCTAATCGTGGGAGACAATCCCACGATAAGCCTAACGGTGTTGTTTATTTTCTTAGTGCGTAGGTTACAAGTACTAAGAAGCGAATTGGTACGAGAGCAAGAGCCCATAATCAGGAACACCCAACTTTTGTATCAACACCCTTCACAGCTGGAAACTCGCTTTATGGACTGCGAGTTACTTAAACTGTCTTCTCCCAAACACTCAATAGTTACCTAACAAAGGCCTACTATGGAGGATATTAGGATACAAACAGAAAAAAATAGCTTTTAGCCCAAGGTACAGAGCCATCAACTGAAGTGAATTATAATCAGTCAATTTCCACAAGACTTGGAAATTGAAAATAAGGTAAAAACCTTTATTATTTGTAGAAATTTCTTGAACCTCAACTCTGCATAGCCAAAAATAGAAGATACTTGGATAAGGTATATCATCAAGAGAGAATACCATTGACTGAAATATACTTTCAGCAGCTATAAACACCGTAACCAAACACCCCTTAAAGATCAGAAGCAGCTCTAAGCAGAACCAACAATAACATCAGTGATTCCAACTTATTCCATCCACCATCACAAACAAGATTCCACTTTCGTATCACCTCAGACTGCACCATTACTATTTATGTATTGTAGTTTCACATTCCATATCTCTGCTACTTTAACAGTGTTGCCAGTTTTCTTCACAGTTAAACTCAAAAGTTGTAGTCTAATGTTTTCAGTAATAGACATTAACACACTCTCCATAGTTTGATGAGTAGCATTGAAAATCCTAGCATTCCTTTCCTTCCAGATGTAGTAACAGCAGCAGCAAGAACCAATCTTCTCAGCACACTCCACATTGAATTAGAACAAGGCAAAATGGTAATGGTTTGAGTGATTTGATCCCATTCCATTGGAAATTTTTTACCATTTATCTTATCTTTTAATGCATTCCAAATTTTAGCAGAGAACTCACAAGAGAAAAACAAGTGATTATGAGAATCATTTGTTTTCTGACACAAAGGGCATAGAAGCACATCATTGCTCCATTTCTGTATCCTATCTTGAGTAAGCAATCTTCTTTTAAAACCCATCCATAGAATCATAACACACCTAGGATTACATTGTGAGAACCACACAGTTTTCCACCAGTCTACCTTTGGAGCATCAGGCTTCATCTCTTTCCATACCTCTTTTGTAGAAAACTTAGTAAGTACTCCATTCTTAGTTCTCCATTTCACTGTATCATTCCTGACATCATCTAACTGAGGCACATGAACATGGTTCAATTCTGGAAATCTGTTGTACCAATCTTGAGGCCATTTCCACACACTATTAGAGATCATATCAGCTATAGTACATTCACTCTTCAATCTAGCATCATAAAGAGTTCTGTTATCAATAATTCTTGAGAGAGGGCCTATTGTATGCCACCAATCATGCCACATAGATATAGACTTACCATTACCAATAACATGGACAATGAAAGGTCTAATTTTATCTCTTAATTTCAATAAAGTCTTCCATGTACCACTATCATTATACTCAGTACGAATCTCCCAGATTTTTCTACCTTTTAATTTCACCCTATTTACCCATTGAACATTTGAACCCAAAGACTTTCTTTATCAGAGATTATCTTCCAAATATGCTTCCTAAAAAGGACCTCATTCTACTGATCCAACAATTTTAAACCCAACCCACCTTCACTCTTGGGACTACATACCACAGACCATTTAACTTTAGCTTTACCTCTTATATTCCTTCCCTGATTCCACAAGAAACTTTTAAGCAGACTGCTAATCTCCTTCACTATGGCTTTAGGAAGCTTAACTACAGAAGCCCAATATGTTTGCATAGCTGCTAATACAGATGAAATAAGCTGCAATCTCCCAGCATAAGATAGAGCTTTATTTTTCCAATCAGTTACTTTAGTTCTCGCTTTGTCCACCAACTCTTTACAATCATTAATACCAATTTTCCTTGCAAGGAGAGGAAGGCCAAGGTATTTTACAGGCAGCTTACCAACTTTAAAAGGCAATACCTCAAAATTTTTTGCTTTATCAATTGCATTAACACTACCAAAGAAAATGGTACTCTTTCCCATGTTAGGCTGTAATCTAGAAGCACTGCTAAATTCCAATAACGCATCCCTTATAACACCAACAGAATTTTGATCACCATGACTAACCACAAGGAAATCATCAGCAAATGAGAGATGAGTAAGTTGAATCTCCTTACAGCCTTTATGATATTTGAACATATGATTCAGCTGGACTCTTCTTTTTAACATCAATGAGAAGACTTCCATGACAAGAGTAAACAAATAGGGAGATATGGTGAAATATGATAGGAACAAATAAATGTAATTTATTTTAATTTGTGTGTGTTCAAGTAGTAAATGAAAGAAAGAGAAAACCAGGAAAATAATAATAATAATAATAATAATAATAATAATAATAATAATAATAATAATAATAATAATAATAATAATAATAATAATAATAATAATAATAATAATAATAATAATAACTGAGGTTTTTTGGCTAAAGGAAGACCCAAGAAGCAGGCTTGTGGGTGTTTTTCCACGTAATATTTCTTGACCTTTGCACGGTGTTAAATTATTGGGTGGGCCAGCTAGTGTGGACTTTGAGTTTAGTAGTGATCTTGTTATGAAAAGGGTTGCTAAAATCATTGAGCTTATGGGTGTTGTTGCTAAGCTTGATGATCCTCAGTGTAAGTTGTTGCTACTTCGTGCATGTGCTGGTATTTCCAAGTTGTATTTTTCTATGCGCACATGTTCTCCTCGAGTCTTTGAGTGTGCCCAGGTTTCATTTGATGCAACCATTTGTTCTTCTTTGGAGCGTATTGTCACTGCTTCTGGACCTGGTTTTGGTGATTGGCAGTAGAGACTTGCCACCTTACCCTTTGCTTTTGGGGGCCTTGGTGTATATTCTGCAGGTGATGTCTTGAACTATGCTTTCCTTGCTTCTAGACTTCAATCTGCCAGCTTACAAACTAAGCTTCTCTGACATTCTGGTATTGTGACTTCTGGTCCTTCCTTTGATGATGCCTTATGTACTTTTAATGCGAAAGTGAAGATTGACCTTTTGAGTAACCCAAGTGAGATCGCTGCCCCTAAACTCATGAAAAAATTGGTAGATATACATTTCATACGTGTTACCCAAACGGTTGAATCCACCTTCCACCTATCTTCTCGACAGATGGCGTTATGGAGTTCGCAAAAGGAGGACTACACTTCAGATTGGCTCAGGGTGGCTCCAATATCTGGGTTAGGATAGACTATGAATGCTAGGACTGACCGATGTTTGTTGTGTTATCGGCTAGGTGTTCCTCTTTTTTCTGTTCAGATGCCGTGCTCAGCTTGTTCTAGGGTCTTTACTAGGGATATTTATGGAGACCGTGCTGTATCGTGCGCAGGTATTATTTGTATTAAACATCGGCATAACGTGGTGCGTGATGTTCTTGTTGATATATGTTCTCGGTCAGGAATTTCGGCTCGTAAGGAGGTTGATGTTCTTTTTTGTATTTAATTTTTTTTTAAACTAATAAATTCATTTTGTAATTACTTAAACTATTCATAAATCTATTGTTTTTAAGTATTTTTAAAAATAATAAAAAGTTTTGGCGGTTTAACTTGTTTTCAATCTTTCAAGTTTTTATTTTTTAGATAGTTTCAAAAAAAAAAGGTCAAATTTTTCTGGGTTCATTAACAGTTTTTATAAATTATTTTTAATTCATAAAATTTAAAAAGTTTCATTCTAATTTAAATAGATATAAAAACAGGTTTTACGCAAAAAAAAAAAATGTTTATAAAAATTTTCACAATTTAAAAAAAAAAAAAATCATATTTAAAAAAAATTAGTTTATAAAATTTTTTGTAAATTTAACAGAGCAAAAAAAGTTTATAAAATTTTTTGTAATTTAAAAAAAAAGTTTATTAAAGTTTTCGTAATTTAATATATATATATATATATATATATATATATATATATATATATATATATATATATATAAAATATTTTTGTAATTTAAAAAATTTTATTTATATTTAAAAAAATTATTTTATAAAAATTTTGTAATTTTACCAGAGCAAAAAAGTTTATAAAAATTTTTGTAATTAAAAAAAGAGTTTATAAAATTGCTTGTAATTTTAACGGAGCAAATTAACGGAAGTTAAGTCTAAAGACTACGGGTGTAATTTATTGCAAAGTTATGGACTATCAATGCAATATGAAACCACCAGGGACAGTAGATGCAATTTGGGACAAACCAGAAGGATGATGCATGCAAATATGCAATTTACTCAAGTATTAAATATGCCACGTAGTCTTCTTCTCGGTTTTATACAAATTTAACTAGTAGCCTGTAAACGTTGGTGTAAATTAGAACAAAACATGAAAGTGCGTAATATTAAAAGTGGAACAAAAAAATTTCACGTACTAAATCAGTACATTTAAAAAAGTTCGTTCCTATCGTATGGCTTATTCTCATTTTTTTTATACCAGTTTTAAAAGCTCTCTATGTGTTTATACGCATAAGTAACTATTGTTGAACCAGATACTAGTTATAATACCTGTGCGCGCACAGGGTTTTTAAAATTTCGTTTTAATTATGTATTATTATCGACTGCGAAATGAATCACTTAACATGTTTCATTTAGTTTTACTTGATGGACTAAAAATAAAAAAATCGTATGTATATATGTTATAACCTACATATTATTTTAGGAGAATGCTTTTGGATTAAAAATTATATTTTATTATTCAAGCAAAATCACATGCTGATACTTGACTTGCATGACATGTAAGTGATATATGCTTTTAGTTTTGCAAACCCATGCTATCAATTTATAATATGTTTTGTAATTATGGTATTTCTTTTACTTATATTTTCGTTAAAATATGTAGCATATTTAGATAGTTTTGAAGATTGATTCATTTCTTTGATTATAAATAACCATCATACCATGTTTACTAATTTACCTTTTTGTTTGGAAAATTGCATTTTCATAAGTTTGTGTTGTTTACTTCTCATGTTTGATTATAAAATTACCAAATTAACATAGATGTTTACACTATAGCTTCTTTATTACATAAAAAGAAACAAAAAAAGATGTGATGGGTGAACAAATTTAATCTTACGTTTATGTCTAATGTATAAAAATAACTTTCTCTAAGACCGAACTATATAAAGAAATTATAATTACTTGTATAAGTAAATTATAAATGCATGAAAAAAATAACAAAGAGTACATTCGCAAGTCTTTTAGGATTGTTTGAATCCTTACCGACCTTTTACTTTAGTGCAACTTTCTTTACAATTGGCCTAGATCATCAAGGTAAAAGACACCCATATTTTAGACCGTTGGTTGATACCCATAGTGTTATTGCTGACAGTAAACACCTGCTAAGTTTGTCTTACACTTGGCAAACTTAGCATAAAATTCCCTGCTAAGTTTCATTAACTCATTCAAAAACACCTGCTAAGAATTCATACCATAAAATTCCCCATTATACGAACTAAAATACATTTTGGTACATTAAAATATATTCATGTATTATCTAAATCGGCAACTCAACTTAATTATACATTCATACCTTGAGAAGGCGTAGAAAATCTTTCCATGACAATCATGTGTTGATACTTAATCCTTTTTTAAAAACGCACACAACAAATTACATTGCACTTTAGTGTGTGTGATAAGTTCATAAAACTTCAAAAACCACTTACATGTTGCATTATAGTGAGGATAACAACAAAGTTAGTTATAACATCAAATAAGAAAACTTCAGATTAGAACTAAAGGGGTGTTTGGTTATACTTATTAAAGATGCTTATTGGCTTATTTAATTACATAACACAATAAGTTTATGATAAAGCTAAAGCTTTTTTGAGAAGCTTAGTAAAGAACCTCTGAACTCACAACTAATTCTATCATAGCTTAGTGTGGTTATAGTAAAACACAAATATTAAGTGTAGAAGTTTTCAATAAAACATAAAAAAAAAAAAAATTACTAAAAGTTGGTGTGTATAACAAAAAAGTTAAACCATAAAAAAGGTTACTAAAAACTATCAGCTAGATAAGGCATAAGCCAAAGTTCTGTTGAGGTCTCTTTCAGATTCTATCGAGAAGCAAAAAGAGGTTAACATATAAATCATAAGTATAGAAGAATGGTATTTCACATATGTGATTACCAACTCAATAACATTATCGCAATATAGTAAAGTAATAACCTGATTAAAAACTATATATGCTTACTTAATAATTCTCGTATACATACTTTAATTCCTTTATAACGGCCAACTATTACGTTTTTTTTTTTTTTTTTTTTTTTTTTTTTTTTTTTTTTTTTTTTAATGAGACATCACGTCAATGAATAAAGTTAGGTTATTACCTCCATAGTTTTTCTTTTTTTGATGTAGAAGGTGATTGTTAACAAATAAGTATTGTGATGCGTGCATTTTTTTTATATAATTTAAGGAAAAAACTTTATATAAGGCTGTAAACGAACTGAACGTTCAGTGAACATTTCATGAACCGTTCGGTAAAAAGTTCGTTTATGTTCGTTCGTTTATTAAATGAACGAACATGAACAATATTTTACGTTCGTTTAGTTAAATGAACGAACATGAACAAAAGTCTCGTTTGTTCATTTATTTTCGTGAACGTCCTATTAGACGTTCGTTAAAGTTCATTTATGTTTATTTATCTATTTATGTTCATATATCATATCTTTTAATTTTATAATTTTAAAAATTGGTTTGTTTAAACAAAGCAACACTAATAAAACAATATATTATGAAGAATTTAATAAAGTTTATATTTGTTTGTCTGTTTTCATTTATGTTCGATCGTTTATGTTCGTTTAGCGTCTTAATGAACGAACATAAACGAAAATGAACAATTCATTTTCTTAATAAACGAACATGAACAAGAAAATTCGTTCGTTTAAGCGTCCGTGTCCGTTTATTTGTCCGGTTAAAATTAAACGAACGAACATGAACAAGGCTCCGTTCGCGTTCGTCCGATTCGTTTACAGCCCTAACTTTATAAATTAAACAATGACTATCTAACCTTTTTTTTTTTTTTTTTTTTTTTTTTTTTTTTTTTTAATAATTAGCTTTGTATAATGTTTTTAACTGGCAGACATGCTGAGGTTGATTTTGATTTTATTGTTTAACTTTAACTATTGATATCATGTTGTACAAAATGTGCGAGTTTAGTATCACATAATGAGCGTTAATGAAGTTAAAATATGTTTCGTAAAGTTTTTAAAATGTTTTTATGGATATTCATATACATATTTTAAATAACAATTTCATGAGTCGTTGTTATAAGTAGAATCGCGCATATTTATTTTTTCATATCACAGTAACTCGTGCTTACCATTTGATATTTATATACCTGTTACTAAGGGCATCCACTATGGTAAAATATTATAAAGCTTTATAAATTAATTTTTTCATGCCACATCAATAAGTTTTAGACCTTTTGAGTTAATAAACCTATTTCTACTATGACATAAACATCTTAAAGCTTTATAATTGTTTTTCATAACACATGCATTAAATGTCTTGAAATTATGAAGAGGTCTAACATCTAGGACCTTTTCATGCCACATGTGTATGAAATAAAACTCCACTATGGCTAATATAAAACATAAACCTTTTCAAGTTTTTTTGGACCTATTCTTAGACCTCTCATAGTGGATGCTCTAATAATTTGGCCGTATTTAATATTCAAACACGTGTACGCATAAATTAAACTTTTAAATAGAATAACATAAGTTCTTATTTAAAAAATATTCTAGTGGATGAAAGTCTACAGCTAACAATATTAAAACTAATTCGCATATTTACAAAATTTTGTAATTTAAATAGATGAAAGTTTGAAACTAATACTAATACTCATGTTCATATTATAAGGTATAAGGGGTATAAAGTGTAAGGGGTTATTTGTGTTTTTTCTAAAGTTATTAAAAAACATAGAAACTTATAATTTTACACTTAGCTCCATATATTTTATGTAAAATTCAACCACTAAAGTTTTATTAATTACTTCCCCCTTTTTTAAGTTTTTGTTTTCATAAATTTGACACTTATATTTTTATGCATTTTTTTTCTTAACCAAATTTCTCAATCAAATTTATTAAGTTTGACCAAAATCAATTTAATTTTGACTTTCTATTAACTAATCATATTGCTCGATTTCGCCTACATGACAAAATTGAGCTCTCCTATTGGTCTAATTTTTTTTCCAGTGACACTTATATTTTTATGCATTTTTTTTCTTAACCAAATTTCTCAATCAAATTTATTAAGTTTGACCAAAATCAATTTAATTTCGACTTTCTATTAACCAATCATATTGCTCGATTTCGCCTACGTGACATAATTGAGCTCTCCTATTGGTCTAATTTTTTTTCCAGTAAGAAGGGTTTTGCAAAAACACTCCAAAATAATGTAATTCTTTTATTATATAAAAGATTCTAACATGTTTTTTTTCAGTTGGGTGGCTATCATAAAACTCATTACCATGTACTTTATAATTCAAATCATCTGCCTCCATATTAGAGACCAACTTCAGCTCAAATGTTACCAACAGTTTAAATTATTTTTATTAAGGAGCACTCGACTTGCAACCAATGGTTTAATAGGTCGACGACTTAAATATATACTAGTACATTATATTAAAGTAACATTATATCATAAGGTAACTTACTATTAATTTACAATTGTCACGTATTGATATCGACCATCTCAAAGGGTCCCTATTTGAAAAACTTAAAATACAAGTGTAGTTTCACTTTCCAACATCTCTCATCCACATTGTGAGTTAACTTTGATTCAAAATGTGTCATCAAATTATAAGCTTCTATGCACACTCAATTGTGTTTCTGACGTATCACTTGTGCTTCTTTCACAAGCAAAACTCAAACACCCATATATCTTCAACCCTTTTTTTGCATATATATACAACCTACTAACAACACCATAAAACATTATAAGCTAAAATATATTAGATTTACTAGGAAAAAAAAACTTTAGTACCCCTTACCTAACATATTTCTAGTTAAGTTTGTGTGAGGAATGGAGGGGTTCTACTCGCTTACCGGATATGGGCTATCAGGATCGATGTGGGAGCAAGTGAGGGAGCCTTTGATTGTGCCATTTATGAAGGCTATGGTGACAATGTGCTTAGCCATGTCGATAATGCTATTCGTGGAGCGTGTTTATATGGGCATTGTTATCGTCGTCGTTAAGTTGATGAAATACAAGCTCGATAAAAGGTATAAATGGGAGTCGATAAAGGAGGATTTGGAGATGGGTAACTCGGCTTACCCTATGGTATTAGTACAAATACCTATGTATAACGAAAAGGAGGTATGTGTTTATAATTTTACTTTATACTATGTTTGTAGATATATTTGGAGTTTGTGAATTTTGGGGTCATTGTAGGTTTATCAACTTTCGATTGGAGCTGCATGTGGCCTCTCATGGCCGTCTGATCGGATCATAATTCAAGTACTCGATGATTCAACTGATCCACTCATCAAGGTTTGTTCATCTGTCTATCAAATAAGTCTAACAAAAATTTGCAACTTTAATCACACAGAATGTTAAAAGTATAAGGTTGACAAATCATGATTTCGGTATAGCCTTGTTTAGCTTCAGGAATTCGGTATGACGAATCATGTAGTTATTTTTACACATATGAGTGTGTTGTCTTTGTAAATCAATGCGGTATTCAGCCGCATTCATGTACTTATTAGTTTTTTGAGTAATATTTTTTCCGGGGTAAGAAGCCCTTTTACCCAAAAAATAAAATAAAAATAAAAATAAAAAAATAAAAAAACTGGTTTTCAGTTATGGACACAAACATATAAAAACCAAAATGCATGAAAATCTAGTTGACAAAAGTGATAAAAAATTTCACATGTCATTTTCTTATATACAATTTTTCGAGTCCTGTGTATATTTATAAAAAAAAAATGAAAACTGGACAGGATTTAGTAGAGTTGGAGTGCAAGAGATGGGCAGGGAAAGGACTAAACATAAAGTATGAAATTAGAGACAACAGAAATGGATACAAAGCGGGTGCGTTAAAACAAGGCATGAAACATTCTTATGTGGATCAATGCGAGTTTGTTGCCATTTTTGATGCTGATTTCCAGCCCGAACCTGACTTTCTTTGGCGCACCATTCCCTTCCTCACACACAACCCTGAACTCGCCCTTGTTCAAGCTCGTTGGAAATTCGGTATACATTTCATTTCATATCATGTCCTTATTAGTACTACCAGAACTAAGGTACTAAATTAACTAGATCATACACTGCTATTACTAAAACAAAATTTGGATATATGTATTACAGTGAATTCAGATGAGTGTTTGATGACAAGAATGCAAGAAATGTCACTTGATTATCATTTTACGGTCGAACAAGAAGCAGGATCTGCGACACATGCATTTTTTGGGTTTAATGGTAATGGTTTTGGACCCAAATGATCAATGATCTCTATCAAATTCAAGATTTATGAAACATTTTGTTAAATGTAGGAACTGCGGGTGTTTGGAGAATTTCTGCTCTTAATGAGGCTGGCGGATGGAAGGACCGAACAACTGTGGAAGACATGGATCTAGCAGTCCGTGTGAGTCTCAAAGGATGGAAGTTTGTATACGTTGGTGACGTCAAGGTACATGCAATAAAAAAAACTTGGTGCTGCTCTTATTACTCGTGAATCTGACAATTTGTTGTTAAACTTGTAAGGTGAAAAATGAGTTGCCAAGTACTTTCAACGCATATCGTTATCAACAACATAGATGGTCATGTGGCCCGGCTAACCTTTTTAAGAAAATGATCATCGAAATCGCAACCAACAAGGTATTAATTTATGATTGACACTACTAATACTATGTAAAGTTTCTATTTAATCAAAATGCTTATTAACTTTGTCTATAATGCAGAAAGTGACATTGTGGAAGAAGTTGTACGTGATATACAGTTTCTTCTTTGTTAGAAAAATCGTTGCACATCTTGTCACGTTTATTTTCTATTGTGTGGTATTACCGGGTACGGTATTGGTTCCAGAAGTACAAGTTCCTAAATGGGGTGCCATTTACATTCCATCGATAGTTACATTACTCAACGCAGTTGGTACTCCAAGGTCTTTTCACTTGCTAGTTTTTTGGATCCTTTTTGAAAACGTCATGTCTCTACATCGAACTAAAGGAACCTTTATCGGCCTTTTCGAGGCTGGAAAAAGAGTTAACGAATGGGTAGTCACCAAGAAACTCGGAGAAGCTATGAAACCCAAAGCGGGTTCCAAAGCTACCAAGAAACCTCGGATTCAAATATGGGAAAGGTAATTGCAAATTTTTGTAACATATTAATGGGCATGTTATTAGGTGTAAACCCCACCCTTATGATAGCCAAATTTGACCCAAAGGTTTCTTGTATTGCCCAGCCTGATTAATCTGTCCTGAGATGCACTATGGGCGTGTATTGTGATTTGGGTCTATGGGGTTAAAAATCTTAACCCAAAAGCAAATTTTTATTGGTATCACAAAGCCTCTCGACCATTATTAATGGGCCCAAGTCACTAGAATATATAAATGATTTGCTTTTTCTAACAATTATTATTATCTGTTGGTTGCATGACATGAACAGTGTACATATGCTCGAGATCTTTATGGGACTGTATCTCTTCTTGTGTGGGTGCTATGACTTTTCGTCTGGGAACAACCATTACTACATATATCTCTTCATACAGTCTATCGCTTTCTTCATCGCAGGATTTGGCTACATTGGCGTTTTGGCCCCCAATTCTTGAAACAATATGAAACGTGCAAGTTTTTGATCAGTTTAATCATGGGGCATATGTTGAAGTTGTCTATTTTTTTTGTTGTCTGAAATTTTGTTGCAAGGAATCAAGTCATTCTTTAACTATACTTGTGCATAACACTTGGAATTTGCTTGTTATCTTTCGCATAATATATGAAATGATATGATGCAAAAACCATTTATGTTTTTAACCTTGAACTCACAAGAACGCACCAGGATATGGGGACCATGCTATGCTAGTCACCTTTGCAATTGTGCTTGTGCAAACGTGAAGTCTTTTAAGTACATATCTTTCGACAATACAAACCTTCCGTCATGCAAACCTAAAGTCTTTTAAGTACCAAGGAATTTCTATGATTAGGTGGGTTGTGAATCACATCACAATCCATTTAGTTGGTCACGGATATCGAGTCCTATCTAAATTTCATTCCATTGACTAGAGGTGTCTAAAAGAACCGAGGAACCATAACTAGTAACCAAACCTGTTAATACAATAAATCATAAAAACGTTTATTTATATTTTACGATCTTTTTATATTTTGTCGAAAACAAACGTAAAATCATTTTAACGTAATAAATAAAATACTTAAACTTTTGAGCCAATAGTTTACTAACTCATTTTTCACTAAACAAATATATTATCAAACATGTTTGGTTAAATAGTTTGCATAAAACCAAAACCATTTTTATAAAACATCTATAAGTAACTTTGGTTACTTACATTTTATAAAAATACATAAGTAGAAACCAACCAAAATAAACTAGTAAAGACTTAGACCATCTATAAACCAAATATCCAAAACCCATGACCCATGACCCATGGAGCTTGACCCAAAACCCATGACCCATTGTATGACATCATGCATGACATCTAAAATGGGTAAAACCCATAACCCATGACCCAAGATGTCTTTAACATCATGCATGACATCGCATGACCAATGGACCTTAACCTATAACCCAAAAACCGGAATTGTAACCCAAAATCCGGACTGGTATTATCAGATAGCCGGATCCCTGGCTTTACACTGGTCGGATCCCTTTGGAAGGGATCCGCCAGATCCGGGTGAATAGTGCTCAGTTTTGCCTATAAATACTGAGCCATTTCTTTCTTGTTTCCCACCCCACTTAGATACATCTTCTGTTTATGTTCTAAGTTCTCTCGTCTCAGATCTAGTGATCTTTTATGTAGTTTTTCTCTTAGTGATTCTCTAGGTTCCTCTTAAAAGCGAGATTACGACCTCTAGAAGACTTGCACGCTCAAGACATGGGTTGCTAGAATTCTTCATCTCCACAAGATTACATAAGTGTTTCTTGTTGTTCTCTTCTCTCTGTGTGTTGTAAATGTGTTGTGTAGATTGGTGTAGAAGGACGTTGGTCCTTATGATATGTTGTGCTAAGTAGGTGTTGATTGGGTTCTGGTTCCTCCATTGTAATGGAACCCGATATCTAGCCTTGTACCAGATAAAGTGTAGGTGACGAAGGTTTGGTTCTACCTTGTGTGAAGAACCCATTATTTAGCTTTGTACCTGATAAAGTGTAAGCGACGTTGTGAAGGCTTCTCCACCAGTAAAAGGAGTTCGTGTTGTGTAGTGCCTACGGAACTCTCGAGTTGGGTACTCGGGGAGTGGAGTAGGGCAAGGAAGGAGTCCTTGTAGCCGAACCACTATAAATACTTGTGTTGTGGTTGTGTCTTTCTATCTCTATCTCTTAGCTTAGATTATATGCATATAGATCTATCAATATCCAACACGTCAAAACTAGATTGACATAAGTCGATCTAAAAGTTTTAAAACAAGCCTTTAATCGGTAAAACTATTCAACCCCCCCTTCTAGTTTTCTACAGAACCGTATATTAAAACCATGGTCCGGTTTTTGGTTCCTAAAAAAACCGATGAACCATCGGGATGGTTCGGGCCAAAACTGTCCGGTTCTGATACTTTCCCAAAAAAAAATCGAATCTTTTGAAAATATGAAATTTTATATGATTGGTTTGGGGCATTGTGTACATGCAACAATAAATAAATAACACTTAATCCATTACTAAGTTGTAAATAAATAAATAAATAAAATCTAAACCTAAAAACCATAATAAATGATAAGGCAAAAAGTGTACCGCTTTTGGGGGGGGGGGGGGTCATTTAAGCCCGAATTCGTAATTATTTGATCAATTATTGCCCTAAATTGTTCCTTTTGTCATTTTAGGTACTTTTGAGGAGAAATCTGAAAAAGGAAGCATTTTGAACGTTTTTGGAGCAATTTAGTGAAGAAAACGACAAAGTCTCAAAATCCTTGCTGGGAACAGTACCTGATGGCGTCAAGGCTATGCAAGTGACGGCGTCAAGCTTGGCAAAAGAGGTGGATGTGGAAAATACACATGACGGCCCAGAACAATTTCAAGGCATTTTGGCCTGACGACGTCACCGAGGCCGTCAGGGTCAAAATACATGTGACGGCCCAGAGTAAATTTACACATGACGGCTTCAGAAGTGGATCTAGGCAATACGAATTTTATCTTGGCGACGAGTTGATGGCGTCACAAGCTAAAACGTGACGCCGTCAAGGTGTAAAATCTATATATAGTTTTCTAATATACATTCATTAAGTGTGGAACTTTTGGAGAGCTTCTTTGTAAAAACCCTAGACGAATTTTCTATGATAATAAGGGTTTCAACCCTTGTTCCATCCATGTTCAATTGAAGATAAGTTTTCCAATAATCATACAATATGTCTATGTGTTGTGTGATTCTATCTTATGCTCTTCTTCTTTTTAACATGTTAGGCTAGGTTTTTATTGCGTTTGCTTAGATGTAATGAAACCTAGATGTTGATTATTAGTTGATGGTTTGTTTATAGTTGTTGTGGATGATTGTATTCGATGTTAGGCTTAAGAAAACTGGCAGACTTCCAATTGGTAACTTGCTTGAACGTCTTAAGAAACATGATCAGAGGTGTACTACGATTTATGGTTGTATTTAATGCATGAGCCAATTCTAGTGATCCCATGTTAGGAGCTTTTAGTCGGCTCGACATAGGAGTGAAGTAGGAGCTTATAGAGTTAGGGAATTTCGTACACTGCCCTACGCCTAGTATTAAGGAATATAACCCGTTATCCATGCAATTGTAACAAGCTGATCAACCGGTAAAAGATATCTAGAGAGTAATGAAATCTAAGTAAACACATTTTCTCTTATTATTGTTTACACCACAAAATTAGTTTTAGTTTATTTTATTTTATTTTAATTGCATCTTTAGTTAATTGGGTTAGTTGACTAGCAACTAATTCCGCCCACTCCTTCAAAACCCGAGATTTTACTTGCTTTTATAAAAATATAAAAATACAAAAAGAATCATCCATCACCTTTAGACCTAGTTTAGTAGACTTTTTAATCATAGCGAACACTATTCCTGAGTTCAACGATCAATCCCCCGGTACTTGTCAATATACTATGCTACAACGAACAGGTACACTGCCTGGTGGAGATTGCAAGCTTCTCAAGATCCCTTGAGAGGTAAAACCTTTTACGATGGTGCAATTCCACGCATCAAGTTTTTGGCGCCGCAACCCGGGAAATAGTTATTGTCTAGGTTAGAATTTTTTTTTATTAGGTCTACTTTCTAGATTCCTTTCTAGTAAGATTTTTGTTTTATTTTTATAGGTTTCTTTATTCTATTTTATTTCTTCGTTTATTTGTTCGTAACTTTTACCATCCGCCATCATGGAAGGTGGTAATCTCTTTGATCCCATCAACCCACCACAACAAAACCACCCACAAAACCCACCACTAGCAAACCAACCTCCTAGACCCCGAACCTTAGGAGAGTACTCCCGTCCTAGCCACCAAGGCTATCGAAACACCATTGAGCTCACTCAAGGAGCCAATGTGTCTCCCTTGCGATCTGAAACCATCCGGTTGGTGCAAAGTGGATGTGCATTCCATGGATTTCATTCCGAAGATCCTAATCAACATCTCAAGGATTTCCTTAAAATCGTTGACTCCATAGACCTTGATGTTGTAACTCGAGAGATGACCCGATTGCGTTTCTTCCAATTCTCTCTACGTGACCAAGCTAGTCAATGGCTTGAGCGTTTACCCGCGGGATCCATCACCTCTTGGGATGATCTCACCACTCGTTTCCTTGCTCAATTTTTCCCACCGGGGAAAACCACTATGCTTAGAAATGATATCTTGATGTTCCAACAACGTCAAGGTGAAACTCTCTATGAAGCATGGACTCGTTTCAAGGACTTACTCCAAAAAGTCACTCATCATGGTATAGATCTCTGGCTCCAAATCCAAATTTTTTACGACCATGTCGACTTCCATACCAAACGTACCATTGATCAAGCTGCTGGTGGTAGATTGCGTGACAAAGGCGCCAAAGAGTCGTGGGAAATCATTGATGAACTTGCAGTCGATGATAATGAGTTATGGGAGGTTGCCCGCGTTGTAGACTCTGCCGTCAATGCAATCTCATCGTCAGGAGGGACCACTCAACTTTCCGAAGTGAACCTCTGCGAACTTGAGAGAAAAGTTGACTATCTCATGGAAAAAAGAAAAAAATCTTTAAGTCCTAGGCATGCGAGGGTCAACTTTATCTCAAACGTAAACCCAACACCGTTGTCCGAATCACCCCTTAGAGAGAATGCCAAAACCTTTCAAAAATATGCTCGGCCCTATACCCCTCCTCAAAACTTCAGCCCAGAATTTGAAACTCGAATGAGAGAATATATGTCCACTCATTCTGAGCGGTTAGCAAAATTCGAAGAGGCAGTCTATAGACAAAAGGAGGAAATGCAAGAGAAAATGACGGAGATGATGAACTTATTAGAAGAGTACTCAAACATAAAAACTCCGAAAAAGGTGTTGTTAAGAAAGGAAGACGTCACCCCCACTACCAAGTTTGTTAACTCTATATCCATTGTCCACGAGGGCAATGAAGGAAAGGAGACCTCCACTGCACAAACCGTTGAGGAACCCCCAAAATCTCAACCATTAGGGTACTATCTAAATCATGAGATAAATGAGAAAACAATAACCAACTGGATAGAGGGCGACGGACGTAATGGACCTGCCAAAAAGGACTCTAATGGAGAAGAAGTAGGAGAGGATGATTATGACACCGTGTCTGGGGGACCGGTATATGAAAAGTTACTTAAGCAAAAAGTGGCTACGAAGCAGATGGCTTATGGGAATTTTGAAATACCAGCTAGCATTGGGAAACTGCAATATTTGGATGCTTTCTCCGATCAAGGATCAGAGGTGAACTTGATGCCTTTGACTATCTATGCCCAACTCACCAATGAAATGCCGGCCACCACCCGCGTTAGGCTATCTTTTTCTAGTCACTCTTATGTGTATCCTTTAGGAATTGCAGAGGATGTGCTGGTCAATATAGTAGGTTTCATGTATCCCGTCAATTTCATGATCATTGATGATAAAGGAGATAGGTGTATGCCAATAATTCTTGGAGCACCATTCCTTACCACAGCAAGGGCTGCCATTAGATATGAAAAAGGGGAAATTGAACTTAAGTCTGGAAAAAGGAAGATTCACTTCTCTATAACCCTACGTTATGTGCGAGAAGGCATAATGGAGAGGAGGCTCAAAAACAACGCCGGCACACCAAATAATCATGTTCAAGAAAAAATCCTCGCATGGGAGACACGAATTAAAAGATACAAAGAAATTAAGCCTGAAAAATACAAAAGTAGTGATAAAATTCATGTCGAGTTTGAATGTAGTCAACCGACGGAGAATCATGCCCCATTTTCAGAAGAAGACTTGGTACTCTTAGGGCATTCAGAGATAAAAGTACCTCCCGATGAACCAAGTCCCTGGTGGTATTGACCATTCACAATCAAAAGCTTACGCGAGGATGGTGTAGCTACCTTGAGTAGTAAAAGAGGGGGGAGGTAACTGCGAGTGTCGAACGATTGAAACACCACCACCTTGATAACAAGGATTATACTTATATGGGATACGTCATATCACAAGATGAGGTCATGTAATAGCCCATGACCTTGAGTCTAGCTACAAGACTCGTAAATAAAGAAAAACGCTTCTTGGGAGGCAACCCATATTTTATTTGTTTTGTTTGTTTGATTTTATTTGTTTCCTTATGCGTGTTTTATTTTTATTGTTTGTGGATCATGATTCAAAGTAAATTGTGAAAATGTTTTATTTTGTTTTTAAATTCGTCTTAATTACATATAAAGATATTTTGCAAAAGCTAAGTGTAAGGGGAGACCCAAATTTGTTTATAAGAACGAAATTGAGCATGAGCCACAACAATATTAAATGAACATGTTTATTAGTAATTGTTTGAGTCAAATGCTTGTATCGAGTCATAATGATGTTTTGCAGATTTTCCAGGAAGTATGGCATAAGTTTTTCCAAATATTTTCCGGAAACTTAACATGAGATTTTTGCAGGAACATTCTGACGACGTCAGGAATTATAACCAGACGGCGTCAGGTGCAAAAAAATTCTGAAAATTTTGGGAGTTTTGTTTATACCGGAGTCTTAAAGTTTTTGTTGATTCTCTAGTTTTATAAACTCCAGGAAATCTGCAAACATTCATTCCACAAGCATTATATCTTAATTTGTTTTCTAGGATTTTTAATATATATAGATTGCCGCCGATTTTACACGAGGTTTGCCTTGATTGTTTTCTCAGGTTTAACAGGTTACATTGGACAAGATGATGATTTATATTTCTGGAGGGAAGCTTTCAAAGTTCATTTTCTTGGAAGAAGATCTAACCTTGTTGACACACTATCCACACCGAACGAATCAGGGGAGTATTTGTTTTCATTCTTTTACCTTATTTTCTTTTACATCTTTTTATTGAACATTGTTGACAATGTTCAGCTTAAGTGTAAGGGGAGGGTAAATGATGAAACTTTAGAGAATACAATTATGCTTGAGTTTATTTGTTCGATAGTAGGTGTGTAATAAAACTAAGAAAAATACTTGTTAGGGTAATTTTAGTGCTAAATTTAAATTTTTTTACAACATTTAGGAGTGAAGCTTTAGCCTTAATGAGCGTCTCATGGATAGGAGTTGTATGACTAGCACAAAAACCGTACCACTCAGAAAAATTTTCCACCCAAATATGTGAGGTTCGCCTTTAGATTTGTTAGGAAAAACATTCATTATTAGTGCTTATGAGTGTACCGATAGTATTTAGATTCTAGAACTTGCGTTAGTGATGCATCCCGAGACCGCTAGTGAGACTACATTCGTGTAGTAGGATTTACTACATGATAAGAGGCATTAGGATCACCCTTGTGTTAAACCCGTATCATAATTACTTGACCATTTAAGTCAATTTACTTGACTAGTAAAGTCAATTAATTTTTCCCACACCTTTGCGTTGTACTCATTTTTAGTACACGATACCCCTAGTACACCCCTCCGACCCTATCTTTTCGTTTCTAACTTTAAGCATTTTTCTTAAAGGAAAAATTTGTTAACAATCCACCCCAAATGTGCAACCAAATCGCCTTAACCTTCCGTGTATGCACTCATCTTTAATACATTATTCTTACATGTTTAAACCTTTACTTAATTGTCTAATTGGTTACATGGTTGCTAAGTCGAGTCATAACTTGTGTTATGGAGTAATGGGGAAGAACATCATATATTACCTCCATATGTGCGTAAATCTTAAAAAGTACTCCATGTGTTTTGATTATCTTAATTCGAGTCATTAGAATAGTTAATTGTAAAGTATGTAAAAGTTCAAGTGTAAGGGGAATGCAAATCCTCTATGATGTATTATTTTGGATGGTAGGGTAAAAGTGTATGCAAAAAAAAAAAAAAAAAAAAAAAAAAAAAAAAAATCAAAAAATCAAGAAAAAAAATAGAAAAAGAAAAAGAGAAAAACATACGGACTACCATCCCGTTTCATTCTATGTTTGTTTTATGTTTTTGTTATTTTTGATTTATTAGCTTAAGTCGAGTCGAGTCTCGCCTTAGCAACGCCACATTGTACATGTAATTAACCAAGATGATTAACTCGCCACCAGCAAATATTGCCTTTAATCCAACAAAACCGTGTTTATCATATCCCTACACCTCATGTTATAACCCTTTAAAAGACCTATTTGATAGTTTATCCTAGGTGCTTACGCCAAGTGGTGGAGGTTTGATCCTTTCCCAAGCCAATGGTAATCTATTTGCTATGACAGGTAGTGAGAGATGTTTTCCATTTCCTTATTGTGATATATACTTTATTACACCCGAGAGATGTGAGTATCCAAACACTATTTATGAGGTGCTAGTGTATAACCTCCGTGCTTGTTTTTGGTTTTAAGTGGAACGATTATTTGTTGTAATTACTTTTATGTTAGTGTTAAATGACCCCTAACTTGTATTTTGATTAGAATAAAAGCGCATTTGCTTGAGGACAAGCAAATCTCAAGTGTAAGGGTATTTGATAAGGCGAAAAGTGTACCGCTTTTGGGGTTTCATTTAAGCCCGAATTCGTAATTATTTGATCAATTATTGCCCTAAATCGTTCCTTTGTCATTTTAGGTACTTTTGAGGAGAAATCTGGAAAATGAAGCATTTTGGACGTTTTTGGAGCAATTTAGTGAAGAAAACGACAAAGTCTCAAAATCCTTGCTGGGAACAGTACCTGACGGCGTCAAGGCTATGCAAGTGACGGCGTCAAGCTTGGAAAAAGAGTTGGATGTGGAAAATACACATGACGGCCCAGAACAATTTCAAGGCATTTTGGCCTGACGGCGCCACCAAGGCCGTCAGGGTCAAAATATATGTGACGGACCAGAGTAAATTTACACATGACGGCGTCAGAAGTGGATCTAGGCAATACGAATTTTATCTTGGCGGCGAGTTGATGGCGTCACAAGCTAAAACGTGACGCCGTCAAGGTGTAAAATCTATATATAGTTTTTAATTTTTATTCATTAAGTGCGGAACTTTTGGAGAGCTTCTTTGTAAAAACCCTAGATGAATTTTCTGTGATAATAAGGGTTTCAACACTTGTTCCATCCATGTTCAATTGAAGATAAGTTTTCCAATAATCATACAATATGTCTATGTGTTGTGTGATTCTATCTTATGCTGTTCTTCTTTTTAACATGCTAGACTAGATTTTTATTGTGTTTGCTTAGATGTAATGAAACCTAGATGTTGATTATTGGTTGATGGTTTGTTTATAGTTGTTGTGGATAATTGTATTCGATGTTAGGCTTAAGAAAACTGGCAGACTTCCAATTGGTAACTTGCTTGAACGTCTTAAGAAATATGATCGGAGGTGTACTACGATTTATGGTTGTATTTAATGCATGAGCGAATTATAGTGATCCAATGTTAGGAGCTTTTAGTCGGCTCGACATAGGAGTGAAGTAGGAGCTTATAGAGTTAGGGAATTTCGTACACGGCCCTACGACTAGTATTAAGGAATATAACCCGTCATCCATGCAATTGTAACAAGCTAATCAACCGGTAAAAGATATCTAGGGAGTAATGAAATCTAAGTAAACACATTTTCTCTTATTATTGTTTACACCACAAAATTAGTTTTAGTTTATTTTATTTTATTTTGATTGCATCTTTAGTTAATTGGGTTAGTTAACTTGCAACTAATTCCGCCCACTCCTTCAAAACCCGAGATTTTACTTGCTTTTATAAAAATATAAAAATACAAAAAGAATCATCCATCACCTTTAGACCTAGTTTAGTAGACTTTTTAATCCTAGCGAACACTATTCCTTAGTTGAACAATCAATCCCCCGGTACTTGTCACTATACTATACTACAACGAACAGGTACACTGCCTGTGGGGATTGCAAGCTTCTAAAGATCACTTTAGAGGTAAAACCTTTTGCGAGGGTGCAATTCCTCACATCAATAAACAAAAACACTAATCTTTAATTCATTCCAAATAACACCAAACTATCTATTTTACAATTACTAATATCATTTAAAGATTCAAATATAATGATCAACATGAAAGTAAGTTTTTTCTATATATTCGATATCGTATATGTCACACTCTCAAAATATCGCAGCAGAAGATATCGAGGCATGACTTTCATGGAAACAAAGTTACGGCTACAATTAAGACCTCTAGTCCACTATAGTCGTTTGAAAATACAAGTTTGATTACATCATTAAAATCTTTAAAAGATAACAAAGTTTCACGTCATAACAAAAAGAAGATTTTTGTTCATAACCAAACGTTAAACGTAATGCAAGAAATCTTCATGATGATGAGACCACAAAATAACTCTAGTAATGATGCTCCAGATACAAACCATGTAAGTGCGTCTGAGGACCTGAAAAATACATGCTAAAATGTTAACATAAAGTTATTGAGTTCGTAGGTTTAGGTAGTTAGAAAACATGGACCACAAGATTTTAATGACTATTTCTTCACTCACTGTATCAGGAAAAGTATTAGTGGCTACTGCTTCACTCACAGTATCATGTAAAGTATTCCTATTGTACTAAGCTCATGAAACCGAAGCCTCAACATATTCAGTATGTATGGATGTATGCCCCTGTAGGTGTCTTACAAAACACCTAATGTTTTCCCAATGAAATGCGTCCGTTCGACCGGTACCTCCGGTTAAGTAAGCAATACTTACCCGAACAGGGATGTCACCCCAATAGATCTATTCACAACATTCGTTCTTACAACGTAACTAACGGTTCATGATTGTGGGGACTTAATGACAATAGTGGTAACTTAGGCAATCCATCAATGTTTAATTACTTGTGTCTGTAAGTAAAAGCAAGCACATATTCTCACCCCGAAAGTATTTTAAAACGAATAGTAAACAAGCAAAGGTAGGGATATGAAACTCAACTCAACCAAGTGATGAATACGTGAAAATATAAGTAAGTTCAATGAGCAATGAATCCTAACCGCAACCTAAATAAATAAGTCATTTTCGGAAAGGTACGGTATGCACTATATGCATATGACTTTATAAAGTTTTATCACCATTATATACTTGTAGTGAGTTTTTTAAAGTTTTGTAAGTCAAAACGTTTAAGAAAAACGAATTATACGGGTTTTTAGTTCTAAAAACCCTTTAAAATGTTGCTCATTGGAAATAATTTTCGACTTTAAATGGGCGTAACTTCTTCGTTTCTTGCTAAATTTTGGTCATTCAAGTCCCTAAACGTAGGCAAATGTGTCTACTTTCAAGAAATCAAGGTCTCTGTTCGTGAAAACATGTTTTAGGTGTTAATTTATACACAAATACACGCAGACCTGCTGTTACCGTTTGTTCAAAAGAATTTCCCAACTTCACAGGGCTGGAACTCACTCGTTTCTTAATCTCATCGAGTGATTCAAGTTGGTGTGGTTATGTCTAAGTGTTGGCTACAAAAGTTAAAACTATAATGTTTCTAATATTGAGTCTAAAGTGCTCATAATTACCAATTAAGATTCGAACACAGATTCCTTACTTTTCTGACACTCGATTTCTTGTAAAATGTCAAAAATAGTTAGAAAATTCCAAAAATTATAATTTTTTTTCCCAGTAACTACTTAAGACCTATGTCTAATTGTGGTATAAAGGAATTTGGCTAAAGATCAATTAATGTGGTTAAATGGTGCACAAAAATCGATTGAACATTCTGGCAAATTCAGGGTTTGATTATATCAAGTTCAAATTGAATTTTAACACAACAAGCATATATTGATGACATGAAATCAAGCATGGAATGTTAATGATGACATCAAATAGTCATGATAATTTAATGTCAATTTCCCCTTATAATACTCACCATTTGTGCAGTTTTGCTTGGATATATACTCTTATTACTTATTATTTCATTTCAGGGTATAGTTGAGCATCGAAATAAAGAAACATGGATTTGGAAGAAAAACTAACGAAGTTATACAAGAGTTTGCTGACCAAGATAGGGTTACCACGTAGAATGATAATACAACCTACGCCATAACATATTATATCACTAGAAGACTAAAGTCGACGTTGCTGAAGGTTACGACGTAACTCTATCGACATGGTTACTCCGTACTCCCAACCTTTTAAAGAATTCCTTGTGTAGAAATTTTTTATTGTAATCAAGGTCTGCAACAGCATCAGAGGCATATAATTCCTCTACATAACATGGTGTAAGAAACTTCAAACAACAATCTCGGGTGTCTATTTTTCCAAAAGTGTGTACCCTCTGATAAATTTTCATCCCACTATCAACTGTTTCAAATTCTGAAAAGTTGTTTTCTCCAACACTTTCAGATTCATCTAGCCATCCACAGCTATTCTCCAATTCTAACTTCTTTCATAGCCTATTGTTGTGATCCATGGCTAACAAAGCTAAAATGTGCAAAAACATCAAATGAAACATTAGCATGTTAGTCAAATAAGTTATAAGCACATAATCATACTCCAATAACCTCATATAACTGATATATGCCAAGATATGCATCTGTTTACTCATCATGGAAAAGAAATAAGTCTTCTGTAAAGATTTTTGCAGAAAAGTTCGGCGAATTATTATAAAAGCACGGCGGTTACGTGACTTTGTAGCCGTTTTATTTGAAATTCTCCAGAAGTTCGGCGAGTTTAGGTATAAAACCGGCGTGTTTCTGGGTTTTAGCAATTCCTCATAATGTATATAATCTTCTATAAATTCAGATAATAATTGAAAACATATTGCAATAATCATTTCATTCAATAAAGCAATCCAGTAAAACATTAAAAACAAAATAATTAAAAAGTAAAAACAAAATATTTTTGTATTTTTTATTTTAATGTACATTATATACTTATGCATTAATTCAGACAATAAAAACACAAGAAACATGAATCCTATGTGCTCATATTCTGTAAAAAGCATTATACAAGATTGTTTTTGGGGTTTTGTGAAATCAAATCCAACAGTTCTTTTACTGTATCATTTGATTGGCGGTTTTATCTGAAAAACCGACGCTCTTTGTGTATCAGAGACGCAATTTTTCAAAACTTTAACAAGAATTAAGTAAAATTTTCTTTTGCAAAATTGCACAAAACTAACAATATGATCAAATCCATCCTCCCCGGCAACGGCGCCAAAAACTTTGATGTGTTTCGAAAGCTTTAAATTTATAAGACTAATTTTACCATTTCCTTAATTCATAAAACACATGGGTAAAGTATAACCCCCGTTTATAGTAAAGGTTTGAGGTAAGACCAGGTCGTCCCAAGAGAGGTAATTGTTCGTATAGTTAGCTAAAGGTAACAAAATCAGATTCCAATGATTGTCACTTATCACTAAAACCGTTTTTGTTAGATTTAAGATTTTTGAAATGTTCTCCCAATTGATATTAAAAATATCTTTGTTAAAGGCAGAGCACATAAGATGAATGAGCATATGTATCATAGACAATACTTGGACAAAGCATAAAAGCAAAGCATGACTGGTGATCATGTAAAGTATTATATCTCCTTGATGTAAAAGAATCTCCTTTAGGCCTATGATCCTAGATACATAAAGTGCATAAAGTATGGTCCAAGCATGAAGTATCAAGTATGTATTTCTCCTAACCAAGTCGCTAGACGTGAGGCCATGTCTTAAACATGTTATGGTTGAGGTTATCATATGCTTTACTATCCAATTCTCACAAGTATAGCAATGACTCGTTATAGACAAACGATTCATAATATAATCAAGATAATTGCATCTTTCGACCTGTAAACAATTATAATGACCAATCAAGACATATGATAGGAGTCTAAACCATAATATATCAAATACATAAAAGATAGATTCAATAGTCATAATACTTATACGGTTCAAATCATGGCAAAGATGCCTCTAACAAACATAAGAGTACTACTCCATATTCATGTGAAAGTAAACTAAGTAAACAAGTGATGTTGTCATTATACCGAGTTTTCCAAGTGTGTTCACGTTCCAACTGCTTGCTCAAAGTGTTTCTCCGGCTTTAGCTAGTGGTTTTGGTGCAAACCACTACTAAACTTCTCCTTATGATCAAGTATGGTACTTTGTTGTGGTGTGTCTTAGAGTCACGAATTGTGCCTCTATTTATAGTGTAAATGGAACCCTAACATGGCCCTAATCAGTTAATGCAAGCAAATGATTGGTCTCATCATTGAAGTAGTTTATTAATGTAGAAGATATAACTGTCATGTGAAGTACGCCGAGCATTTGGTGTAAAACCGGCGAGCTTTGTTTCGCGTAACCGGCGCTCTTCATGTTTGACTCGTGTATATATAGTTGACTAAGAACACCCGTAAGCGGCGCTCTTCATCCTTATAAGCAGCATGCTTTAGTCCAAACTATGTCTTATTCCTTATATGTCCATAAAGTCATCATTTTCGTGCGTTTCTTGTACTTTTCTCCAATTTATCGTCCTGCACATATATTTTCATATTAAGTACCAAAAGTCCTAAAAACATGGTTATTTATCGTATATTTCACATAATATCGGGGGTAAAAATATGTATAATACGAGACTCATCACTAGCGCTTAATGACTAAAACTGGTCTGAACGGCCGAATTGACCGAAGGAGGTACGGCTCTGGAATTATAGGCTAGGCGATTTGACCAACTAGTCCTAGTGACATTTAACCACAACGTAAAGCGATAATAAACACTTGTAGGAAAATTAAGTTATGGCATGATAATAGTAGTAACTAGGCTTGCACATCTTTCTCCCATTGATTTGATCTCATTTCATTTTTGTTTATTTCATTAGTTTAAATACAAATCAAATCAAAAATCCCTTTTTAGTGACAACATAGGACTTAACCTCATAGCTCTTGGGACGACTTCAGCTTTACCATTTCTAGACTACTCACGATCGGTTACACTGCCCGTTAGTGCTCACGTAGATCTTCGAGAAAACATTCTATTTATGTTATGGGTCTCCGCTAGACTTGCCATGGTGGGGGGAGCAGTTAACTTTACCAAGTCCATTTCCAAAATTTCTTTGGGCGTTTTTATATAAGGGTGAAGCATTCACTCCTCCAGCTGGATGGTCTCTAGCGCCCCCTTAAATTCTAATTTCCTTTTGAAACTTGAGCCAGAAGCAGCTTTTTTCGTGCTATCATGATTTTTCCAGGGAGGGAAATTTTCTTCTTGGTTTGGTTGGCCGCGGCTACCTCACTACATAGGAAGGCCTTAGTTACCTTCCACATCTAATCCCTTATTTTGGGCATGTTATCATTCAATCGCTTAATCAATTCGAGTTCGTTATCCCATGCATAAATCCAGAAACTCTCATGCATTTCGGAGCTCCTTTGACGTATAGGCTCTCGGCCTTAAAATGATCCACGAATGCTTCTTTGGATTTCCTTTCCATTTACTTAATGTGATGGAGCTCTACGGGGTCCTTGGTGTACTTCTTCTACTGGAGGAAGTAAGACAAGCATTCTCTTCGTAAACCCTCAGAGCTATCAATGCTTTCCGAGGAAGTTAATCAAACCATATGCGAGCTGCACCTATAAGGGTAGATTTAAACATGTGAAACCAGGTGGCCATAGACCACCGTTCTACAACGGCAGTCATCTGAAAAATTTTCAAATGGTCTTCCAGATCTCTAAATCTATTGTATGTCTTAACATTAGCGGGAATTCGTGTTCTTTTGGAAAATATTTGTGAGTCCGTTAGGTAAAGGGATTTGTCTCCTCGTACTTGTAAGGACGATATAAGTCATCATCCTCGACATTGGTTTTACACCTCTTTGACTTAGACTTCCAATGCCCTCCACCGTTGTTCTTACTTTTGATGGTGTGGTTTCTCTAGGCCGGCCTGGATCCGAGCAATTCGCAAGATCCGCGGCATCGCAATCTCTCTCTATCTCATGTTGCCTTTCATTAGAATGGGTAACATAAATTCGGATGAGGTTCCTGGCCTCTTTCCTTCGTTTCTCCGGATCCCTAGCAGTCGGACGTGCACCGGCATATTTGCGATGCTTTAGATCGGATTTCGTTCTCGACAAGTGCGGTCTCTGGACCCAAGACGGGAAAATACATCCGGCTCTTTGTCACTCAGTCATGAAAAAATGTTTCTTTCTCTTTCCCCCTAACGGAGAGAAAACATCAGTCCCCTCGGGGTATCCGCCGTGGGAGGGCTTCGGATCTCCATGTTTAAGCCTAGAGAAGACAGTAGAGATTGAGAATATTGGCTAGTTCTCGATTTGGTACTTGGACTAGCCCTTCTCTTCATTTTCGATTTCCTTTTTACTCTCAAAGATCATGATTCGGAATATTAGGACTTTTCTCGGGTTTAAGAGTCTTTTTGCGAACTTTCATCAAAGCTAAGACGATTTTGCACTTGCCTAAGCTTTTCTTGATGAACTTTCTCAGCCATTAGGGGCAAGAGATGGTTATAGTGCTTGTCGCAGAACTCGTGAACCATTTCTTCTGGCACAAATCCGGGTCGATAGTCTGGCATCCGTTCGTTTCCCCTTCTGATGGTGTTCCGGACAACGAAAGCCTTAGGAGTGGTAGAAACATCATTTCCCTGATTGGTCATTAATTTGGAAATTTAGAGGACGCAATTGTATTGGGCCCCATAGATAGCGCCAACTTGATCGTACAAATTTCGGGACAACTATTGATGATGATCCGGACTTGCCTTAGAACGAGGTTCCGCGGAAGTCTTGTGAATTTTGGACCAAGTGAATGTATTGGTAGTGATCTACTAAGAGTTAGTCTCACCGCGAGAAGGGGTTCCCGCGGTCAACCTCCACTGTGAGAGTAAGTGTTAGAGAGAGAAAGTATGTGTGTGTTCTAGTGAGAGAATTGTACCGTCGGAAGTGATTAATGCACTCCTATTTGTAGGTGGGCTCGTTTGTCGTTACCCGGGGATCACGGGACGCGACATCCTCTATGGACCGATGGGTAATAGAGTAGTTGCCTTGAAGTCACACCCGTTGACTACTTTATGCCTTAGGGGTGTAACCCTTGGTCGGCAAGTCGTCGTCTTTTCGTATTTGGGCGTGCTTACCTCGTGATCCCAGGTTATATTCCTTACTCTTTTTAGGTTGGACATGAGATCCCAAGGTTGTTCCGGACCTACTTTGCTACTGAGGCTTACTGTTATGCCGCGGCTCTATGCACGCGCGCAATTAACTCGACCGTCCTATATACTGCACCAGATCTGTTTTGCGTCTGGTCCAGACCTTTATCGGATCTAGAGATTAATGTGGGTCTTAACGATAGTTCTTGTGCCCCTGCGTATCTGGTCCGGACCATTTGGGTTCGCAGATACTATACGTAAACATCATAAAACTCAATGCTATACGTAAACATCATAAAACTCAATACTACCATGTACTTTATAATTAAAATCATCTGCCTCCACATAAGAGACCAACTTCTGCTCAAATGTTACCAACACTTTAAATTATTTTTATTATGAAGCACTCGACTTGCAACCATTGGTTTAATAGGTCGACGAGTTAAATATATAGTACATTATATTAAAAGTAACATTATATAATAAAGGTGAAACTTACTACTACGTATTAATTTACGATTGTCACGTATTAATATATCGACCCTACCCTTTTGTTGGACCTTTAGTCTTAAAAAACAAGTGTAGTTTCACTTTCCAACATCTCTCGTCGACATTGTGAGTTAAGTTTGATTCAAAATGTGTCATAAAATTATACTATGGACACTCAATGGTGTTTCTGACGTATCGATCACTTGTGCTTCTTTCACAAGCAAAACTCAAACACCCATGCTTCAACCCATTTTTTGCATATATATATATATAACCAACTAACAATGCCATAAAACATTATGAGCTCAAATCTATTATATTACTAGGGGAAAAAACTTTACTTCCCCTTAGCGAACATATTTCTAGCTAGTTAAGCTTGTGTGAGGAATGGAGGGGCTCTACGCTGTTACCGGATATGGGCTATTAGGAACGACGTGGGAGCAAGTGAGGGCGCCTTTGATTGTGCCATTTATGAAGGCTATGGTGACAATGTGCTTAGGCATGTCGATAATGCTATTTTTGGAGCGTGTTTATATGGGCATTGTTATCGTCGTTATTAAGTTGATGAAATATAAGCTCGATAAAAGGTATAAATGGGAGTCGATAAAGGAGGATTTGGAGATGGGTAACTCGGCTTACCCTATGGTATTAGTACAAATACCTATGTATAACGAAAAGGAGGTATGTGTTTATAATTTTACTTTATACTAAGTTTTATAGATATATATGGAGTTTGTGAATTTTGGGGTCATTGTAGGTTTATCAACTTTCGATTGGAGCTGCATGTGGCCTCTCATGGCCATCTGATCGGATCATAATTCAAGTTCTCGATGATTCAACTGATCCGCTCATCAAGGTTTTTTCATATGTCTATCAAATAATTACGTCTAATAAAAATTTGCTAATATAATCACACAGAATGTTAAAGGGTAAATGCTACAAATTACCAACGTACTTTCAAATTTGTGCCGACTTGAAACACGTACTATTTTATTCATGTTAGTTATCTTGGAATAGAATTTGAAAGTACGTTGTTAAAGTCATTGAATAAAATAGTACGTGTTTCAAGTCGGCACAAATTTGAAAATACGTTGGTAATTTGTAGCATTTACCCAATGTTAAAACTATAAGGTTGCATGCATGTCACATGTTACAAAAACTGGTTTTCAGTTATGGACACAAACATATAAAACCAAAATGCATGAAAATCTAGTTGACAAAAGTGACAAAATTTTCATATATAATTATCACCTATTTTCAATATACAACTTAGATACGATTTTTCGAGTCTTTTGTATGTATATATATTTTTAAAAAAAAAAAAAAAATGAAAACTGGACAGGCTTTAGTAGAGTTGGAGTGCAAGAGATGGGCTGGGAAAGGACTAAACATAAAGTATGAAATTAGAGACAACAGAAATGGATACAAAGCTGGTGCGTTAAAACAAGGCATGAAACATTCTTATGTGGATCAATGCGAGTTTGTTGCCATTTTTGATGCTGATTTCCAGCCCGAACCTGACTTTCTTTGGCGCACCATCCCCTTCCTCACACACAACCCTGAACTCGCCCTTGTTCAAGCTCGTTGGAAATTCGGTATACATATTTGCATTTCATACCATGTCATTATTAGTACTACCAGAATTAAGGTACTTAACTAGTTCATACACTGCTATTACTAAAACATAATTTGGATATATGTATTTACAGTGAATTCAGATGAGTGTTTGATGACAAGAATGCAAGAAATGTCACTTGATTATCATTTTACTGTTGAACAAGAAGCAGGATCAGCGACACATGCATTTTTCGGGTTTAATGGTAATGGTTTTGGACCCAAATGATCAATGATCTCCATCAAATTCAAGAGTTATGAAACATTTTGGTAAATGTAGGAACTGCGGGTGTTTGGCGAATTTCTGCTCTTAATGAGGCTGGCGGATGGAAGGACCGAACAACTGTGGAAGATATGGATCTAGCAGTCCGTGTGAGTCTCAAAGGATGGAAGTTCGTATACGTTGGTGACGTCAAGGTACCTACAATTAAAAAAAAAAAAAAAAAAAAAAACTTGGTGCTGCTCTTATTACTTGTGAATCTAACAATTTGTTGTTAAACTTGTAAGGTGAAAAATGAGTTGCCAAGTACTTTCAACGCATATCGTTATCAACAACATAGATGGTCATGTGGCCCAGCTAACCTTTTTAAGAAAATGATCATCGAAATCGCAATCAACAAGGTATTAATTTATGATTGACACTACTAATATTATGTAAAGTTTCTATTTAATCAAAATGCTTATTAAATTTGTCTATAATGCAGAAAGTGACATTGTGGAAGAAGTTGTACGTGATATACAGTTTCTTCTTTGTTAGAAAAATCGTTGCACATCTTGTCACGTTTATTTTCTATTGTGTGGTATTACCCGCTACGGTTTTGGTTCCAGAAGTACAAGTTCCTAAATGGGGTGCCATTTACATTCCATCGATAGTTACATTACTCAACGCAGTTGGAACTCCAAGGTCTTTTCACTTGCTGGTTTTTTGGATCCTTTTTGAAAACGTCATGTCTCTACATCGAACTAAAGGAACCTTTATCGGCCTTTTCGAGGCTGGAAAAAGAGTTAACGAATGGGTAGTCACCAAGAAACTCGGAGAAGCTTTGAAACCCAAAGCGGGTTCCAAAGCTACCAAGAAACCTCGGATTCAAATATGGGAAAGGTAATTGCAACATATTAATGGGCATGTTATTAGATGTAAACCCCGCCCTTATGATAGCCAAATTTGACCCAAAGGTTTCTTATATTGCCCAGCCTGATTAATCTACCCTGAGATGCACTATGGGCGTGTATTGTAACTTGGGTCTATGGGGTATCTTAAACCGAAAAGCAAATTTTTATTGGTATCAAAAAGCCTCTCGACCATTATTAATAGGCCACAAACCATGGCCCAACCCAATTTGTCACTAGAATATATAAATGAGCTCGTGTTACCGTAACTGGATATCAACTTAATATTCAAGTTTTTCTAATGAGACTGTATCTCTTCTAACAATTATTATCTGTTGGTTGCATGACATGATCAGTGTACATATGCTCGAGATCATTATGGGACTGTATCTCTTCTTGTGTGGGTGCTATGACTTTTCGTTTGGGAACAACCATTACTACATATACCTCTTCATACAGTCTATCGCTTTCTTCATCGCAGGATTTGGCTACATTGGCGTTTTGGTCCCCAATTCTTGAAACAGTTTGAAACGACAAGTTTTTGATCAGTTTAATCATAGGGCAGATGTTGAAGTTGTATATTTGTTTTGTTGTCTGAAATTTTTGTTGCAAGGAATCAACTCATTCTTTCACTAGATCACTAGATGGAACAAGTTAGTGCCAAAGAAGGTAAATGTGTTCGTGTGGAGAGTGTTATTGGGGAGGTTTCTGGTTCGAGTCGAATTAGATAAAAGAGGCCTTGTTATGGATTCTCTCCTTTGTCCTCATTGTATGATGGAGTTGAATCTATTGATCACGTGTTTATATTTGTAATATGGCCTCTAGTGTGTGGAGCAAAGTCTTTAACGGGTGGAAGTTAGGTGTTGTGAATGCATTTACAGTAAAAGATATCTTGACTCGTGTGGGTGGTCCTCATTTTCCAAGTCAAAATAAATTGGCGTGGCAAGCTACTATTTGGATCACTGGATATATGTTATGGCACTTTCGTAATGAGTGAGTGTTTAAAGCAAAAGTCCACAGCGCTAATAAAATTTTCCAAGAGATTCAACTAAAGTGTTATGAGTGGATTTCTTGAAGAGCTAAGAGAGGTACAGTTATGTGGTAGTGGCGGGTTTTTTTAATCCGCTGGAATGCTTAAAGGATTCAGAATTGGGGGCATAATTGTTGTTGCTGAACTGGTGTGTTTGAGGATTTAGAAGTGGAGGAGTGTTTGTTTATGTTGTTGCTGCTAGTGTCTTTTGTCTAGTAGGGGTGTTTGGGCCTATTGTTCGTGTCTACAATTCTTTGGTCTCTTATATTTTTAGTGGTGTTGTTTTTCCTTTTGTGTTTGGTGTGTTGGAGATCCCTGTTATTTTGTTGGGAGGTTGTTTCATTTCTTTTATAAGTGTGTTTGTGGTGGCTTTGGTTAAGGTTTGTTTAGCTTGGCTGAATTTGTTTTGTTGTTTTATAATATGTTTTTTTTTCAAAAAAAAAATAAAATAAATAAATAAAAATAAAAAATTCACGTATGCACATTACTAAGGAACTTCTAAGATTAGGTGTGTTGTGAATCACATCACGATCCATTTAGTTGATCATGGATATTGAGTCCTATATAAATTTTAATCCATTGACAGATTACCCTTTTAAAGAGAGGATGTCTACACTTGATAATACCTCATATTTGATCCACTAAAGGAGTGTTCGCTTTTTTGGCCCTTTGCTAACATTGGTAAGAGATCTAGTTAGAAGAAAATTTGAAATGAAAAAATGAGAAGAAATTAAGTCGCATTTTAAATATAAGAGATAAATTTAAAAAAGGATGCAACTATGGTTGTAGGTACATAAAAAATGTTGTTTATTCCCATCATTCTTATTTTGTTCTTATTTTTCATTTAATTTTGATTCTTACTCTGCGAACATTTCACATCCCACATATAAATATCTATTTTTTTTATTTCACATTAATCAACTGAATTTAAAAAAAAAAAAAAATAAAATAAAAAAAATAAAATAAAATAAAAAACCTTCCATCCAGACTCTTGAAAGACAAAATTATTCCCTTCTATTTTTTCTCTTCCATTCCAATCTTCATCAAGATTCAATTTTCTCATCCATTCCAATCTTCATCAAGATTCAACAAAAGGATAACAGATGTAGAGGCCACCCAAATATTCTAACTTTTTTGCATTTAAGCCATCAATTTATTATAACTCACTTTCATTCACAACAAACTCGACAATTTTTTGATCGGAAATAATGAAATAACAAGAATAAGGACTCTAAACAGATTCAAACAATAACTACTAAAATTGAAATGTAGAATACCAATTTTATCCTTTGTGTCTGTGCATCTTTATTTAATCAAAATCAAATTATAAGGGAACATCATATTGGTATTATTTTGATACGTTAAGATTAGCTTTATCCATGTTACTGACTTATTTCACAAAGTTTCGACAAAAAATAACTAATGTTGGCATAAAGGAAAAAAAAAATTGTATTTAGGTGGCCTATTAGTTTGTTTTAAAAAATGAACGGCCTTAGTGAAGAAATTTGAATATTTTGATGGCCTCCAAATGCATTATCCCCTCAACTAATAATAGTCAATACTCAAGGCCCTTTAATCCTCCATCACCACTGTCAAAATCCTTCCACCCAACCTCCTTTCGAACAACGGTGATCACCCCGGCGGCCCTTCCTTCTGGTGGCCTTCTCGCCGGCAATGAGTTTGTTCTCGTCACAATACAGAATTTTGATAAAATTCTTTATGCACTCCCTCCGTCTCAAAATTATAGCCCCCATTTTCATATAGGGATGTCCCAAATTAATAGTCCACTTATTGTGTCAATCAATCAAAAGGGAGTTTAGTGAACGAGGATGATATTTGATCGGTATAAATGTTTAGTTGTCTCACTTTTCTTAAATTATGTGTTTATTGTTTGATGACAATAATTTTAAGACCAAAGGATTAATACATTAGTGAGTCACAATGGTAAAATTATCTTTCGCTTGTCCACCAAGGGTTATTTTAAGAGCATCTAACAAGAGCATATACTTTGTCCAAAAGTATCAGCAACTACCACAACTTGTGGCTCACTTACCCAAGAGGATATACCTTATATGCTGTCCCAATCCTATCTTCGTACAGCATCACAAGGCACACCAATTATATGACATCATGAATCTTAAAGCATTGATTCTGAATTTAGTTCAAGTTACCATGCACGAAGGAGATGTACTATTATCGCCTCTACAAAAACCAGACTCGTTCATATGCAGTGGCACGAAAGGAAATGACAACATCATGGGCAACAAAAGAAAAAAACCAAAGCATTTTATTCCCAAACTAGTTAGTATAGACTTGAGGCATATCTCATGAATAATAAAAATAAAAAAGCATATCCCCATCGAAATGTGCTCGAGGACATGATTTTGTATTTTCTGGTGTACTTATACTATAACAAGTCGATGCTTAAGTTACCATTCCAGCTTTAATTGGCATAAAGGAGTAAACAGATCATGCGCTTGAGCCACTGAGTGAAATGTGGACACAAGACATATGATATAAGAAATCTACACAAAAATGGAAAAGAAGCCTAATGGTCGAATCCTGTGCAAAGAACCAACTGAAAAAGGAAGCAAAGCCAAAACTCACCAAAACTAGCCTGCGAAAATTGTTGCTTGGACATATTCAAGCCATATCCCATATAGCACACCTAGCTTCTCTTCGGTTATCAAGAATGGCAACTTTCATCTACAATATTTCTTCCAATATGTCATAGTGACCATACCCATAAAACAGAACTTTGATTGAACTCTTCTCGTCTTGTTCATACTCTTTACCATATGTTGCAATGTTTAATAACTTTTCAGAATTTCTCTCCAACATGAAGACGGATATTGTGGTCCTATAAACAAAACCAAAATTGAAATAAACGCACATAATCTAAAGCAATCAACAATTAGAGCCCAAAATATCATCATGAGATAGAGAAGTAACAAGTCTACCATTGAAACTTAGACATGAAAACTTGTAAAAATGTTACTATTTGAAGTCTTAAACTACATATTACACTATGCTTTTAAAGTAACATGTGCGCCAAAATGAGTTTGAGATTCTGTCTTAAAAATGAGAGTTCCCCCTGACACCAAGTTTTCCAAGTTCGGCTCTTCAACATCTAATATTTCTCAAGCATATAAGAGCATGAAAGTTTCATGTACGCAAATCTCTTATTTCATACCACTAAGTTTAAAGTTGAAGATAAAAAAAAAAAAAAAAAAAAAAAAAAAAAAAAAAAAAAAAAAGGGTGAGCACGGCTCATAATAGGATGGCTCTTAACGTGATACGACTGAGGCATACATACAATCTTCTAAATTAGATCAAAAGACAACACGCGTGACAAATTGAGGAAGAACAATGATGACATATAGGCTGCAGAACTTACTTAAGAATATGAGAAGCCATTAATAGCTCAGGTTCTCCGCCCCATACATAAGGTTTCTCGATCCTCTCGACATAGACGTCAAAGTCTCCTTCGATAAACCTTGAGAAATACAAAGAATAAGCTAACTTAATGACAAATTGCAACAGTTACGACAAGAACAATTCAAAGATACTTACCATTCAATCTCTTTTCGCCTCTTAAGTAACTCATCAACAACCTGCACATCCCAGTTCACATTGAAGGGAAATGAACACATAAGATCCATGAATATTAAGAAAACAATAAATTACTTGAGCTCTTAATTCATCAGCAAGTTCTCTCTGTCGATTCTCGTCAGGAGCCTCCTCTCCATTTCTCAAGCAAATCATATGAGCTATTGCTCTAAATAAACATCTCCCATCTGCTGGAACCCCTGTAAATTAAAGCTTCTAACTCTTAAAAACCTTTTGCAAAACACTCAAAACATAAAAATTCAAACTTTAAAATTCTTTTTGCATCATAACCTTGTTAAAGGCAAAAAGACTAAACATTTATTGTGTATAATCAGAATCGCATGGTTGGAATTCTCAATCAAACACTAGTAACTTACCAACAACCTAAGAAAAACAAAACACATAAATTAACATTGAAAAAAAAACACAAACCTGTTATTTTATAGTTTGTTGATTTATAAGAAACAGCTTTTACAGAATTATTAACAACTTTATCATCAGCAGCATCATTAGCATTAGCAGTAACAACAAGACCACCACCACTATCCAAACCCCCCTCCTCAGCCTCAGCCGGAGCAGCAGCAAGACAAGCACATATCCCAAACAACAACCACGCGGTCTGAGGGCGGTGCAACCAACGCGCCGGCCTCACATCCCACGCCACGTTCCACGACCCTTCACCCGCCGGCCGGAGGCTATACTTTCCGGTACAGCTTCCGGCATGCCATACTGACACGTCGGAAGAATAGTAGTTCACGGTTGCAGGTAGTAGTAGTTTGATCGGAAAACTAGCATCTGCGGTGGTGGTAGTGGTGGTTATGTAGCGGTGGTGGTAGCGGTGACGGTTGAAGTGATGAGAAGTGACTGCGTAGTGAGATAGTGGTGAAATGACGTCGGCGAGCATTTATTTATTTATGACGGTGGTTTAGGACGGTGGCTGGCGCATTTTCCGGTTTATATATATATTTATAGGGGGAGGGGATATGATGGGTTTAGATCGACGGCTGTGAATTGAAGATGAGGTGCACGTGTGTGTCACGTGATATGGGGTTGGTGGTGCCTTCACGTGTTCTTCAAGAAACTTGACATACTTAACCCAATCCCCATGCTTGTCATCTTCCACTTTTTAGACTAATTATTTACCTTGTTTTCCTGCTTTTATTCAAAAGTGATATTCGTTTAGGATAGGCACAATCGTGACCGAGCATCACTCTCTCACATTAGCTTTTTCTTTCTAACGATCAGACACGATCAAATTATCACAGTCGGTGACTAAGTTAAAAAAAATATATAAAATATTGGTAAAAACTTTGACCGATTAGGGGATTAGGTCCTTGCTCGACCGACCATGACCTTACTCTCACAGTCGATCGACCGAGCTTGACCTTGCATGACCGATGGCGATGACCCTTTGACTGTGTCAAGCCTTAATAGGGTGTAAGCGAGACGAGAAAGCTCGCGAGTTATTCAAAATTGACTCATAAGCTACTCAAAATCAACTCAATTTAAACGAGTCAAGTTTGAGCTCGAGCTACTCGAGTTGAGTTCGAACTTAAAATATTCGACTTGTTAAGCTCACAAGCCTTATCAAGTTTTGAATAAATTATACTTTGACCATATTATACACATATAGTAACTTAATTTTCACTAAATTCGAGTCGAGTCGAGTTTGATACGCCGATTATTCATCGAGTTCAAGCTTGACATGTGGAAAACAACCGTGCTCAAGCTTTAGCTCAAGTTTTTTTTTTTTTTTTTTTTTTTTTTTTTTTTTTTTTTTTTTTTGTGACAAGTCAAATTCGAGCTTGAAATCTAAAGCTTGATGGAGCTCGAGCCTAATTTCGAGCTCAAGTTTTAGTAGTCGAGTCGAGATCAAGCTTGGCAGTGCTCGGCTCGTTTACACCCTAATTGACAGTGTATTCATTAATTAAACCAACAGTAAAAACACTCTTGCATTAGTGACACATCGACAAACCCTCCCATCAGCAAAATTCATAGTGGTTAAAGCCGAAGACAACATATGATATGCCTACTATCGTGGATAACTATCTATCTTTTATTTATGTTGCATTCAAGTCATATTAGGAAATAGTCTTTTGAGTCATTATCTAGGAAAGTTACATTTTATTTTGGGAGTTTATCTTGTATCGACTTGTGATACAAGCTATGGTTTATTCGGTATAAATACGGGATATTCATCAATGAATGAATCATAGTTATGTCAAACAAATAATTTTCATTATCTTATATATTTTCTTAAGGAGCTCGCACACGTTAAAAGTGATGCATTATCCCGATACAATCCCTAATAGGGTCGTATCAATTGGTGCTTTTATTGAGAGTCATCGCTGAGAGGGCTACCAAATTAAGGTTCCAATTAAAACACACACACACACACACACATATATATATATGTTCATCGGCCACTATTCACGGGGGTATTGTTCATCAACCACTGTTCATCTGGTACTGTTCATTGCGGGTACTATTTATCAGAAAAAAATATGTTTTTTTTCAAGTTATTAATCGCTTGAGTATTATTCATGGCATCTGACGGCAACGATCGTGATGTGGAATACGCACTTTCTAAGCTTTTGCAAACGGGTACGGTGGCCGAATATGAGAGTAAGTTTGTGGTACTTGTAAATCGAGTAACAAGGATCTCTGAATCTTTACTTGTATCGTTTTATATCTCCGGACTTAAAGTGACTCTACAATGTGCACTCTTAAAGTCAAATCCCACAACTTTAGGTGAAGCTTTTTCATTAGCCCGTGCAATGGAAGCACGCTTCACGGATATACAACTTTGGGAACTGTTAATGTCGAAACCTACAACTTTGGGAGAAGCCTTATCCTTAGCCCGTACAACAGAGGCTTGTTTGGAGGACCAATGGCCCATCACAGCCATCGTCAAACAAAGCGACGTCAACTCAGGGGAGTGGATCAGAAGGTAATTGATCACCAGGTAGGCAAGTACCAATCAAACCAATTGCAGCAGAAAAGACTATGGAAGAAAGTAATAGCCACCGTCAACAAATCCCTCTCGTAGCAACAAGAGAAGATGGAGGAAACAAGTTGGAGCCTCATGGCCAGGTGAATAAGATATATGATGTTGGGCATAAACATAAGCCACCTGATGTAGTGTTAGAATATGCAAATTATGGACAACCTTTGCAACGCTTTTTGATGCACTTTATGTTGTTTTCTTATAATCCAAAAGAGGGTGAACTACAAGTGAAGGTGTGGGATCCTAGGGTTACATGAGGCGAGATTTTGAAGCAGCACCTTGAGGACAAGGTGACTTTGAAGGAGTGAGGAATGATATGCCTACTATCGTGGATAACTATCTATCTTTTATTTATGTTGCATTCGAGTCATATTAGAAAAGAGTCATGTGAGTCATTATCTAGGAAAATTATCTTTTATTTTGAGAGTTTATCTTGTATCGACTTGTGATACAAGTTATGGTTTATTCGGTATTAATACCGGATCATTTATCAATGAATGAATCATAGTTATGTCAAACAAATAATTCTCATTCTCTTATCTATTTTCTTAAGGAGCTCGCACACGCTAAAAGTGATGCATTATCCCGATACAACCCCTAGCAGGGTCGTATCAACATACAAACATAAAATAACTTAAATACAAGCATGTCACACAAAAAAACACACACAAAATTATCAAATTTTGGTACGTAGAGCTGACTACCAAACTTTATCCAAGCCGAATGCGTGAAAACTTTATGTTACATGCATGGTTGGTGTGTTCACCACTACGCATAATTGAGAAATCGCTTAGAAGTTTTAAAAACATGTTTAATTTTTATGTCTACATTTGCTTGATTCCATTTTACTTGTTGTAGATAAGTGACTTTAACTTTTTACAAACTAATAAAATATTGACACCCATTGTTTGAAATAAACTTAGTTATAAGTTATGTGTCTTGGTCATTTTTCTATTTCACTAAAGCATCAGTTTTGTTCGCGAATGCAACCATCTTTTGATAATTAATTCTATGATTTCTAGAATCTCGTTAGCTATGAAGAAACATCTTGCAATTAGAAGAATGTTCTTTCAGAAAATTGCGCATAAGTAGTGCATGCTAGGGATGAGCAAAACCGACCGAAACCGAGTGACCTGACCGAAATCGAGTGAACCGAAACTGAACCGACCATACTCGGTTCGGGATTCGGTTTAGGTTTTCCCCGAATTCGGTTTCGGAATTTCTAGGTTCGGGTCGGTTTGGGCCAAAAACTGAAAAAAATAACCAAAACCGATCGAAACCGACTCGTCCCGAACCGAACCGAGTAAAACCGAGTTATTTTGGTTCAATATTCGGTTTACGTTTTCCCCAAAATTCGGTTTCAGGATTTCTCGATTCGGTCAGGATGGGTCGGTATTTACCCGATGCTCACCGGCCCTTAGTGCATGTTAATTGCATTATAAGGATTCACTTTTCACAAAACAACAAATCATGTCACACAAATTTAATCACAAAATTAACATAATACTCTCTTTCATCTTAAAATAAATGCTTAAAATTCTATTTTGATTGTTCTAAAATAAGTATTCACTAGAATAAAGACTTATGTTCAAAAAAAAAACTAGAATAAAGACTTTTAGTTAGTAAAATTGACATTTTAATTGATAAAAAGTATAGTCAATACATATTTCTAGAACTAGGTGCATTTTTAAAACATACATTTTTATTGATATCCTATTGGTAAATAGACATTTTTTATGGAACAACAAGTAGAATCAGGCTAACTAAAAGCCACGTGGACCAATAAGAACCGTTGGGTAACATGCTTACGTGGAGTATCAAGGGCATCATGTTTATTTTGGTTAAGTCGTGGTAGGCAACAATTCAAGAAAATATATATGACAAATGGTTCCTACTTTCGACGTTGACAAAGTATCACTCTTTTTTGCCAATTAGCTGGTTGGATGGGGTTCGATAATTCATTTAGGTAGAGGCTAATAATGAACGTGTATTATAAGCTAAATCATATCTTAAAATTGGGTTATTCTAACTTGTATCTCGGGATACAAGTTAAAGAAACATAAAAAATACACAAAAGTACATAAGTTGCTTAAAAAAATACACAAGTTGCTCAAAAAAATACATCAGAAAGATTGTAAAAGTACACTGTCCTTTTGGGTAACTTATATACTTTTGAGCAACTTATGTACTTTTTAAACAACTTGTGTATTTTTTTAGGCTTTGTGTTTTTGCACACCACCATTTTAGTCATTACACACCACCCAATCATTAGTTGTCAATATGACAAATCCCAATCATTTGTTGAAGGTTGTGTCATTTTCTTGATGGTAAGATGTTGTTGATGATGTGGTCCATTTTCTACTTGGCGGCAAAATAAGACTTATGGATACAAGGAGGGAAAAAAAGAAAGGAGGGAAACAAAAGGAGGGAAAAAATATGGAATACTAACAAGTACTCTTTTACAGATTGAGGTTTTAACCTAGTGCCAAAACAAGTATCATAACGAAATGGGAACTTGTAAATGGGATACGTCTTTAATGTCGCAAACAATCCAAATATATGTCGATTGAAAAGGATATGAATATGAACTAAAAATATGGAATATACTTGGTGTGATTGCAGTTTAATGTTTGATTTTAGAATAGAAAAAATAGCATGTGCACACCTTTTCATTCAACTCGTATTCTGGTATCATGATTAGATATTGACATTGAGCTGCATGATCAAAAAATCCGTTCTACAGGTTCTGTGCAACATAGGATTCGAAAGGGAAAATCTCACAAAAATGCATAGTCCTT
This sequence comes from Artemisia argyi, assembly GCA_030686995.1. Classification (NCBI taxonomy): domain Eukaryota; kingdom Viridiplantae; phylum Streptophyta; class Magnoliopsida; order Asterales; family Asteraceae; genus Artemisia; species Artemisia argyi. Next base: position 262,776,679 of record CM060708.1, on the reverse strand, counting down.
TCTTTAGATTCTATACTCAGTATCAAGTAATAGTTGTATGACAAATTCATGAAAGATTTGAAGTTTTAATTTGAAAGCAATAATGCGATATAAATGTGTTAATTGGGTTGTCACGAATCAGGGAAAACTGGATCACAATCTCACCATCATATGGTTAACCTGCAATCCATACTACAAGCTTATGCATGTTGTGATCTTTTGCATGGATTAACATGTTTTTGTTGATCACAATCACAAGTTCTTAAGATGTGGACAAGATACTAAAGACCAGAACTGAAGTTTAAGATCATAACCAAATCCTAGGAACAAGACCAGGTTAAAAGCCTTGCATTAAATTAAAGTTTATTCAGTTTAGACATTTTCATAGATAATGTGTTAAAAACGGATACAAAAGCTACAAATACAATATTACAATACAAAAACATACGCTGTTCCTTATTTAGAATGATTTCTCCTGTTTGATATGAAACATAAATGCATAAATAAAATCTACCAATTCATTGACAAAAGAGTCAAAGTTGTAACTGAAATACCATCTACTCATGGCACTATGTCCATAAACCAGGAAAAAAAATGTGAACCATATTCAAGAATAATGCGCATGACCCAAAACCATATGAATCATACCCAAGAAGATATAACTAGTACGTACTGTAATGAAGAAATATGGAGAGGAATTAATGAATATAAATATGCGTGTAGGATCTTGCTCCTACATTGCCAAAAAAAGGTAATGCTAAAAGAAGATATAATGAATATAAATATGGAGAGGAAAAAAAAAAGGAGGGAAAAATAGGAGGGAAAAAATATAGTATAACCTCCTATCCCCCTTAACTTCCCTCCTCAATCCTAAGACATCAGACTGTCGCTCACACAACCTCCTCGACATTGACATATAGCGACCTCGACACCAAGAGATGTCCTCCCTCAAACGACTCAACTCTGCCCTAAGCTCGGCAGGAGAAACTCGCGGTGCGGTCGAAGACTCGCCAACCTCAAAAGTAGTCGTCACCTCTGTAGCAAGTGCATGGCCTAAGGCCTCTGAAGTGTCTGACTCATAAGTGATATCTGATATGGCTGGCGAAGGCGGCAAATGAGGAACCTCCTCATCATCAGCAACAATCTCATCAACATCATCCATCTCATCGTCAACAACATGATCATGATCCATCTGAAAATAAAAGACTTTCGGTCAAGAATCATTGTATTTATAACCATATATCTAACTCTACTGGTCAAGAATCATTGTAAAAACAATAAAATAACCAACAAATAAAAACTGCTTTGGATTGTTTAAAAAAAAAGTTAGAAAAAAAAAAAAAAAAAAAAAAAAAAAAAAAAAAAAAAAACTTACAATGACAACATAAAAAGATTTTGACACAAAGAAATAAACAAAAAGTTGGAGAAGATTTTGACCCAAGAAATAAAAAAATTTTGACCCATAAAAAGATTTTAACCCCAACACAACACCATCCTCCTCATCTCTCTCATCAAACCCTAACACATAAACTCTCCCACCTCCTTCAAACCCTAGCCGCCAACCTGCAACTCGCCACCTCGCCGCCACCGCCACTCCCCATCGCACACCGCCACCACCAATCAATCCCACTCGACCTTCTCTTCATTATACACCATCACACGCGCCACGATAAAGCACCACCACCACCATTTCATCACCTACGCGCCACCAAGAAGTACCGCCGTGAACACCACCACTTCTCATCACCTTTTATCACCTCACTCGTGTAGATCCGTACATTTTATCACCTCACTCGTGTACATTTTTTTATCGTTGTGGAAATACTACGGTTGTGACAAGGAGTTTCAAGACATTTTTATCACCTCATTCGTGTACATTTTTTATCCTTTTCTTTTTTTTTGAACGGCTTGTAGATCCGTAAATTTTTTATAGATCTATTGGTTTTATTTGTAACAGTCGCCAAATCACATTGATTTGTTAATGTTGTAACAGTCGCCGGAAAATTTTGTGATATTCAAAGGTGTTTGTATAGATTTGTTAGTATATGGTAACAGTCGCCGGAAAATGTGTTAACGGTCGCCGGAAAATTGTGATATTCAAAGGTGTTTGTATAGATTTGTAAGTATATGGTAACAGTCGCCGGAAAATGTGTTAACAGTCGCCGGAAAATTGTGTAACAGGGGAAAATTATTAGTGTATTAAAAGGTGTTTGTATAGATTTGTTAGTATAGATTTCTTAATAATTATTAGTGTAATTATTATACAAGTCAAGTTTTTTTAAATTTTTTATGTGTGTTGTTCATTTATTTTTTGTAATTATTTTTCTAAATACCATTTCTAGTTTTTGTAAATACCAGTTCTAAAAAGTAGTTGGTGATAAAATAATTAAAATGAAGATAGAATGTAAAACCATTACTTTAAAATACGAGTTCTAAAAAGTAACTAGTAAAATACGAGTTCTAAAAAGTAATTAGTGATAGTAATTAGGGATAATAACTATTTTTTTTAATAGCTTTTTGTTTTGTGGGGGTTGAACATGATGTCAAAATCAAAATGTTAGTGCAAAACATAATGCAAAACTTACAATAGTTAAAAAGTAAAAAAAAATAAAAAATAATATTAACTTAACATAATGCAAAACTCACAATAGTTAAAAGTACAAAAAAAAAAAAAAAAAAAAAAAAAAAAAAAATTAGTGTATAGAACATGTATCTTACCTTAAGTGCAGAATAAAGATGTAGATGTGTGACAATTTTTAGACTAAAAAATATTTAGTCAAACTTTGATACACGCCTTTAACCCAAAGCTAATTCCATTTGAATCATACTCATATATATATACATCAAAAGAGTTAGAAATACGTCAAATCACATAATTAATGTGCTTATTACTTGTCACATCAAATATTTATTGAAAATAAATGGCTATGTTTTTCTGAACTCTTTTCTGAATCAATGTAACACATTAAAAGACATACATCAAACCTTTGAGGTGATAAAATGTCTACAATCTATAAAGGGATGGTAGTTGAGTATTTTTCTTAAATTGGGACCACAGAATATAATGAGAAGGTACTTGAGTACTTTTTTCATATTGGACCACCAAATAAAAAAGAGATGGTGTGTGAAAGACATACCCCTTTTTTTTATACTTTTTATGTTTTCTTAACTTGTATCCCATATACAACAAGTTAGATAAACCCCTTAAAATTTTACATCCAAATTAAATTATATCTAGCTGTCTTATCAAACCATGTCGATAACACATGTGATGAAATTGAGTATTATAAATATAAAAAATCTTTAAGCTAGACATTTAATCTTTTATTAATGATGGGCAATGGGTTAATGAGGTCATTAAACAACACTAACTTTCTACATCTAGTACTTGCTCTAATGATCATTTGAGGCTTTCTTACTAGACTCATGTAATTCTGAATCAATTCCTTCTTCCCGGATTAAAAGTTTGGAGTGTGTTTCCTATAAATATGTATAGGCTTATCGCGTTGTTTGTAGCAGATAAATAGTTTTGAGCGTTCGTGGATGATCTCCTAAGAGGCACGGAATGTAACTCACTCTATGTCTATAAAATACTTGAGAGTTTCGATCTCAGCCATGAACATACATAATAAATCTGAAGAATGGGCAGATTTGTATCTGGTGCAGATATAGCCTAAACCATTGTATCTGGTCCAAAGATTTAGTATATTTTTTTAAAGATTTTAATAGAGAATGTTTAAGGTGTGATTCACCTTGACCAGAAATAATGGAGAGAAAATATATATGTTTCTAACCCTTTTTTAAGTTGCATCAAAATATCAGCCACTAATTTTTTAAAATTTTTTTGCCAAAGCTAAAGAAAAACAAAACCATTAAGATTTAACAAAATAAAGACGAGGCATGAATTCCAATAGAGAAAGACAAAGGAAAAACAATGGAAATGGTTTTTTGTGAGATCCAATTAGAAGAACAAGAAGATGAAAAGGACAAGAATGACATAGAGAATGTGGCATTCTAAGAGTAGTAGTAGCTATTATAGCGACATTGGCCTCACGGTGGGAGGTAGAGATCAACGCAAGGGAAACTCTATTGTGGCGGTAGCTATCGACAAGGATAAAAATAGCCAACATGCTCTCAAATGGGCTATTGAACAACTTCTTGCCCGTGACCAAACCATTGTCCTCATTTATGTTTATAACAAAACGTCTGCCACAGGCAACTTTTCTCCCCCTTGCATTATGAATTTCTGCATGATGCATAATTTATTACCTAAAATTTGCAATCAGTTTTCATATTAGCTTGAAAAATTATGAAATTCTGATGGATTAGGACATGAGGTTGATCAAGTGTTTTGGATGCAGGGGCAGGGCCTCATGGGGTAAATAAGGAAAAGCACATCAAAGACTTGCTCATTTCTTTCCGTTGCTTTTGTATGCGTAAACATGTACGCATCTTTCTGCCTTTTTTGATAGAAGAATGTGACTTTCTCGGAGAAACATTTATTAAGTTTGTGTCTTTGTAACTTCTATCTCTCTTTCTTTCATATCTGTTACGCAGAGGTTTCCATTTCAACCCATGTGAATGGTTTGATTTAGGCATTTAGCTTACATTATTCGTATTCACACAAATTAATAATAAGAGATTAAAAACTTAGGCAAGAAGGTTATTGGGTCAACCCAACCCGTCTTGACCCGTTTCAACTCGCAAAAATGTCAAGTCTTTTGACTCAAACACATTTTGACCCATCAGCCAATCCATCCAGTTTGCTATTTCTAATGTTGCATGACTAAATCTTTTTTCTGGTTTCAGGTACGATGCATTGAGATTATACTGGAAGATACCAACATAGCAAAAGCATTAGCAGAATACGCTTCTCAAGCTGCAATAGAGTTCCTAGTGCTAGGCGCATCCTCACGAAATGGTTTCATCAGGTGGCAATATTCTTCTATATGCATCAGTTTCCTACATTTTACAAGAAATGGATGTTCTGACTAATAGATTGTATTTGGTTTCCATGGAAGATCAAAGACTTCTGATGTTCCCAGCAATGTCATGAAGGCAGCCCCGGATTTCTGCACTATCTATGTCATCTCCAAAGGAAAGATATCAAGTGCAAAGAAATCTGTAAAGCCTGCTCCATCTGTTTCTCCGTTGCATGATCGCATCCGGGAGCAATCTGCTGCTGCTGATGCCGCCATTGCTGCCACCACTGACAGACTCGTATCAGTTGCATCTGCCAGGAGTAGTTCTCAATCTATAGGTATGTTATTTATTTTTACTGAAAGGCTTAAAACGGCAGGGAAACACTGACCCCGTGCACCCTATATTGGGTGCTAACTGACCCTTCCCCAAGGACCTAGCCCTAGGCAATGAGCACTTGTTTCATTTCAGTGACCTTTAGCCATGAGTTGACTACAATCTGTCATTGAACTATAAATAGGTTGGCAGGTTGACCCTAACCCATTATTTCTGTGTCGTGTTTGGATTTTTCACCCCTTGTATACATTCAAATTAGACGATGATTTGGTCTCCTAAGTGGTTAAAGGGGTGACCCAGTGGTTTGGATTTGGTCTCCTAAGAGGTTCAAACCTTGGGGAGTTCACCTGCGATGACTCCGGGCTATCTAAAAGGGTAGTCGTCCTGGGATTAGTCGGCTCGCAATGTCGAGTAAGAACCTAGGTAAAAGGGAAAAAAAAAAGAAGACTTTGAGCAACTTTCATACATTCGAATTTTCACCCAAACCCATAAAACAGAACTCCAAATCACCATATTTTTTTAGAAAAGTCGAAAAATCATTCATATATAAATGGGTTGAAATTGTTACTTTAATCATTCTGACTCAATTTTATATGTTAATTTTTCTTGCACGTGACAGAAAACGTGTTGGCAGCATCAGAAAAGATACCGGAGAAGCCACCACGTCCAGTACTTGAAGAGCTTGAATCGTTCAAGTAAGTAAGTTTTCTGGAAGTTGATTATGGAACGGATGTGTGTCTAAGAATTTTTCCTGAACTAATATTGGATATACCAGATCGCCGTTTACTAGACCCGGAAGAGCAGAAAATGCAAAATTGGTGTTACTTGGGGAGCTTCCAGAAAGCGAGACTGATATATCTTTCGTAAGTTCTGGAAGGCACAGCACTGATCCGATGTCTGTTTCTTTGTACAATGACTTGGACTTGGGCACAGCCCATATGTCGAACAGTTTAGATCAATGTCTCGATGAATTATCATCTTCTCCTAGGGAGAGCAAAGGTTCACAATTTGTGGTAAACAATCCCATCTCAGTGATTTAACTTTTTAAGTTTTCAACATAGGTTAAATACAATAAGTTAACTGCATAAGAATCGTGTAGAATGAATTAATTACAAAGATAAAAAATCAGAACTCATAAAAAGTATGTTTGTATTGCATAAAACCTCCTAAATTGTGTTTGCGGCGGACTTAAGTTGATAGCTTACACACATTCCCATTTTGCCGATTTCATTTCTAACAAATTCGAACAATTAGTCTACTATAGATCATACTAGTCTTCAACTTCTTAAAATACATATTGCAGCACATACTACAAGTGAATGATAATGAAACCATTATTGTCCATACAGGACGAGTCCGACAGTGAAATGAAAAGGCTAAAGATGGACCTCATGAGAAAAGTGGATTTATATAGCTCCGCCTGCAAAGATGTGCTTACCGCAAAACAAAAGGTGGCTTAAATGTAACTTTCATCATGCTGCCTTTAGTATGTTGACTTTACTAACTTTGATCATGTTGACTTGTTATGACCACGGACATGACATACTAAAAGCTTTAGAAAGTTATATACCATTTTTTGTGTAAATAAAACATGTTACTTTTTTTTAATCAAACTGAAGTATGCTACCTAGGACTTTCTAGTTCAACATGTCAATTAATTTTGTAATCTGATTAATGCAAATGACATATTCACAATAGGCAGGAGAACTCGAACGATGGCGTATGGAAGAACAAAAAAGAATGGATGAAGAGACAAGGGAGGTGACAGAAAAAGAAAAGAAAAGGAATCAGGCAGCCATAGAAAAAGCCGAAGCATCAAAGAGAATAGCAGAACTTGCATCATATAAACGAGTAGCTGCTGAAATGAAAGCACTTGGCACAGAGGACGATCCAAACCAATTTAACTACCACAGATACACGATTGATGAGATCGAAGAGGCTACCGAGTATTTTTCACAATCTAGAAAGATTGGGGAAGGGGGTTATGGTCCAGTTTATAAAGGTAGGCTTAGCAATACAACTGTTGCGATTAAGGTTTTACGTCCAGATGCTGTGCAAGGAAGATCACAGTTTCAGAAAGAGGTAATGATCCAAATAGAATATCAGCCATTGCTTCTAATCAGTTTTCAATGTTAGTTTAAACAAAATATGCTTCTGATTATGACGTCCAATAATCAGTTTCATAAGAGCGGCACTTTTCAAAAGAATGTCCTTTTTGGTCACTAAATAATCAGTTTCATAAGAGCGGCACTTTTCACACGAATGTCCTTTTTGGTCACTTCATAGTACAATGACTGAAATAGAAATAAAATGCACGTCGTTATTTTAAGGAAATAACCCTTTATATACTGTAGTAAACTCAATTAAAATTGGCCAAACACCCGAACAGCTTGTTAACTGATTATTACAACTTCAAACAGAAAAAATACATCAAAACACTTCTCCTACAACCCTTACAGGTTGCAGCTGATTATCTGGTTATGGTTAATTAAGAAGTAAGATCACATATTTACTTTCTAACCCGGCTGTTTTTGTTTCTAAAAGCTTGTTTACAAGCTGAATGTCTTTTATTGGTTCATGATAGGTAGAAGTATTAAGCTGCATGCAGCATCCAAATATTATAGTACTTCTTGGAGCCTGCCCAGAATACGGTTGTCTTGTCTACAAATACATGTCTAATGGCAGCTTGGAAGATCGGCTATATAGAAGAGGGAACACTCCACCTTTATCATGGCAAATGCGATTCAAGATTGCTTCAGAAATTGCTACTGGCATTTTGTTTCTTCATCAGACCAAACCCGAACCTATAGTTCATCGTGACTTAAAGCCTGGTAACATACTTCTAGACAAAAACTTTGTAGGCAAGATAAGTGATGTCGGTCTAGCCAGACTACTACCTCCTTCAGTAGCCGATGACATGACTCGGTTCCGTATGACATCAGCAGCTGGGACAATGTGTTATATTGATCCGGAGTATCAACAGACGGGGATGCTTGGGGTGAAATCAGATGTTTATTCTTTAGGTATCATGTTGTTGCAGATGGTTACAGCCAGACCAGCAGTGGGTTTGAGTCATCATGTTGAAAAGGCTATTGAGAAGGGGGCGTTTAGTGAGATGTTAGACCCGTCTGTGCCTGACTGGCCTCAAGATGAAGCGTTGGGGTTTGCTAAACTAGCATTGCAGTGTGCTGAACTTAGACGGAAAGATAGACCAGATCTAGGCAAGGTGGTTTTGCCTGAGCTTGCTAGATTGAGAGATCTTGGTGAGGAGTCCATGTATCCATTTGCAGAGGTCTTTTTCTCATTTTGTTGAGTGATAATTACCTGATGGCGGTTTTATATATTTTGGTCTATTTACTGAGGAATGCGTCGAGTTGGTTGTGCTTTCTCTCAAAACGGATCAAAAATATTAAGCTGAAAAGGGCATAGGTCATATGGGTTGAAAGACCCCCAAAAGATATCTTTAGTACATATAACCTACTAAATCGTTGTATTCGAATATTCAGATGACTTTCGTGGTAATATTCAAATATTCAAATTTACGCATTATTTGTTTATATTTTTGTTAAGAAATGGACAAAAAGTGCTCATGGGTCAACCAAACAGTAATTGTTATAAAAAATGACTATTTCAATGTGAATCTTGGTATGACCCGTTTACACAACCTGGCCGGCATGCTAACTCATATGTCCTTGAATCTAAGTACTGCTGATAATGTGTTCAGAATGCAGGATGCCGATAACTCATCACAAAGCAATGCAAGCTCAATGCCCGTAGAGAGGTTTGTTAATTACCGTTGACCAAAACCTGCGTTGCAAACCAACCATTATATTATAGAAAGGTTACTGATGAGCTCCCATGTTCCCAATGATTCATAGAGTAAAAGTATATACAGTTCCCCAATTTTGTTCTCAGAAACGTACTATACCCACTTTATTAGTGGTCCAACACCCAACTATATTCTAGAGAACTAGAATTCTCTAAGCCAAGATGTCCCAAAAAAAAAAAAAAAAAAAAAAAAAAAAACGTACCATTTATCGCAGGCCATCTTACCAACAACAGAATCCCAATCCCGCAACCTAAACTTTCAGGGTTATTGAGTATTCAGTTACTTATCTGTATTTTTTGTCTACTGGTTGATATTCAATAATTAGGACGTGAATTTTTTAAAATGGTATATGACTTTTTTAGGCTTTTAGCTCTTATTATTATGGTCACATTGATATCAAAGTATAATACAGTACATGCTTTAGTGCTCTCATATCTACTATGTGGTCCAACTCCAACCTTTCACAATTCACATATCCATTAAAGTTAGAAATTGGGCCAGTTGAACCTTATCGTATTTGAATAATCTAGCTGCACATTTCACGTTGATAGTACGAGCACTTCATTGTTAAGATTACTGTTGATTATATTAAAGATGAGTTTGTCCCACAAAAAAATATGACTTGATGATAAAATGTTAAAACCGGCTCTAAAAAATATCATGCAGTAGTTTTTTAGAGCCGATTTTAACAATACGTTACCTTTCTAAAAAGAAAAGTGATGCTTTGTATTGTATTTTAGAGCCGCTTATTTAAGGGGATGCATTGTATTGTATTTTATCGGTTGTTTGGTTTGATAATATTTACCTTTCTAAATAAAATTAATATATATATATATATATATATATATATATATATATATATATATATATATATATATATATATATATATATATATATATATATACCATGTTTCACGACAAAAGAAGGGCCATATGAATTCAATATTGTGATGAGTCATTTTTTATATTTCTGAAAACTATAGGACAATGACAAGTTACCAACGTTGGTCTAGCATTTATTTTATTTGATCCAAGAAAATCCTCAAGCCCTCAACATATTGTTAGTTTCATCAGTTATTTTATAATTTATATTGAGGTGATTTAGTTAACATCAATGAGTTAAGGCAAAAGTTATCCACGCCCCCGGTGGCGGAACAAGGGAAATAGGATGTGAAGGTTAAATTTTTTTTATCCCGCAATAGCAACAAAATGCGAAAAAAAAAAAAAAAAAAAAAAAAACTAATATCATAATGATAAATCGAGTATTTTTACTTAAAAATGAATAATTTATAATGCTTTAAAGTGTTGGATGTTGGGTTTTAGTATGTGGGTGAGGGCAATTTGAGTTTTGGATGAGAGGCACTTTCGAAAAAATGCCAAAATAAAATAATAATAATAATAATAAAATTATAATAAAATCTCAACTTTTTCGGCTAGATATTGGGGGCACGACCCCATAGATACTACATAGATTCGTCCCTGCACACCCCCTTATTTGGATTTTGGCACCCCTTGTTTTGTCATTTTTTTTAAAAAAAAAATGGTTTTATTATAAACAGAACATAAAATATAAAGTTTGGTAAGTAAAAAGTTATAAAAGACAGAAAATACCAAGCAGAAAAGGGCCAAAAAAATTTGTCTTTTTCTGTTAACAGACTGAATAAATGTGAGTGAGGGAGGTGACACTAACCTATAGGAGTACCCCTAACATCACCCATGAGTTAATTAGTTTAGCTCATACACAAATCAGAAAATATGAGATGCACACTTGAACTGACTACTTAATGTTGTCACAACAAAAAGCCGAAGGCAAGTGGTTATATTTGATGCTTGTTGGTCTATATATCCAGAGGACACGTGCTGGACGACAAAAGTGCGTTTAGCTAAAAGAAAACACTCTTATTTGTCATAAATATTTTATTAAAAAACAAAGAAAATAAAAATTGCGTTCAAATTAATTGTTTCACATCAAATTCTCTACAAAGCAGAAAATTTGCATCCCTGTTTTAACAAGAAAAACTATATATATATATATATTTTTTTTTCCTTATTTCCATTGTAACCCACATTATTTCTTGAGAATAGAAAACAATATTATATGAACGTGTTTTTTATGTTTTGTTGAAAATAAATGGTTAATTACTTGAAAATGTATTATACTTGCCACTTTTTGTTATTGTGTGCACTGAACTTCTTTTTCTTATTGTGTGTTAGTGTACTGAACTTTCAAATTTTAATTTTTGTGTGTATTTTTTGACTATTCAGCAATGTAAAATGATCATTGTTGGTCAAAAAGTGTAGATTGGCATGGACACCTCAACCCTGTGTACCATAATGGTACCCATCAACCCTACCCAACAAAGGTTTGATGCCGGTGAAGTACCTCCACCCAATACCCAACCATGCTTGCGGATCGGAATCGAACTCGCGTCCTTTTTTTGTTGGTCAAGACATCACATGGCTGGGCCCAAGCTTCTAAGGCAGCTGGTTGGTATCATTAGAGCTTATGGTCCTTTAGTGAGGACTTCCCGGACGGTCACCCAACCCGGTACCACTCTCACTTGGGCACGCTTAATTGCTTAAGCAACTACCACTAGACCACAAAGCCCCATGATATGTAAAATGATCATTTTACCCTTCAAAGTTTGAAAAAACAAGGGTAAAATGGTCATAAAATACACACAAATCGAAATTTTAAAGTTCAGTGCACCCACTAAGAAAAAAAAAGGTTCATTATACACAATAACAAAAAGTGACAAGTATGATACATTTTCAAGCAATTAACCCAAAATTAAATCCCCCTTTTTTTCTTTTATAAATATGAAAATAGAAAATTAAGAAAATTTTTTTCTAACTAAACGCAACCCACGTGTCTCCACATGTCGTAAGGACAACCATCCGAAAGAACATATGTCGGAAGACCAAAGCAGAGGAAGAACACTCTTTTACTTAGAAAATCCTTTTACCTAACAGTCCGTACTAAAGACCATGCTCAAGCCGCCTAACCTGGATATTGTGGTATATTGTTTCCCACGTGGACCGACGCCTAGCAGCTAGACTAGGCACAAATCGGCTCGCTCCATCCCTGTGTTGCAAGGTAGAGAAGTTAGGGTAGTATAAATACCCCAACATCATTCAACGTTCAACTAACTAATTCACACGTATTTACTCCCTCATTTATTATGTTGCCGTTCGGCCTACATCTATTACTTACTATCACGCCGGAGCTTGGTCTTGGGATCAAACTCAAGGCGAGGCTAACGCGTGTTTGTCATCTGTGTAGGTGCTCGAAGGCCGTTGCTTATTTAGTCCGAAAAAACCTACACTTGCTCTAGCCAATAAGAAATTCTGTTACCTTTACAATTCTCCAACTACATTATCATTTTTCCTAGAAAAAGTTTGATTTTCCAGGGGGTGTTTAGCATTATGTTTTCACTTTGATTATCTATACTACATTATAAAGCATTTGAGACTTACTACAAAAGGAAGTCTTAAAATTTTAAAACCAAAAACATTACTATTAAAAGAAAAGTAGAAAATTAATATAAAATATGAAAATTTAAGTCTAATTTAAACCATATGTAACCCCCTCTAATAATGATATATTTTAATGAAAGTGTTTATAAGAAAAACTCACTATTAACCATCAATTTAATGTTAATATTTGAAAAATAAAAGTGTTAACCATTTACACTATTAATAATTTAGGCGTTCTACTTTTGAAAAACATATTTCTAATACTTTATACTATTTGGGACATGCTAGATAAGGAAATTTAAAATGAAAAACATTTGTTCGCCACAAAAATAGTCATCGGGTACCCGCCGCCGCATTGCGCGGGTACCCTAATGCGTTTTCGAAACGCAATTAATTAGTTTTTACTTTTTAGTGTTTAGCAACTTTCCCTTCAAAGTCAATTATCTCCATTGGGATGGTCTCAAAACGCAAAAAGGGAAAAGCAAGTAAAGACCTGCTTTACAAAACGCAGAAATCTCTCAATGCCAAAATTACGAAAGTGCCCATAATATTTAATTTACCTTTTGTTTTGATCTTCTTCATCAGGTTCCATTTTCATGTATTTACCTTCATTGTGATTCTTTTAAACTTCATATTTCATGTATTTACCTTCATTGTGATTCTTCTAAAGCTCTAATCAATAAACAACAAGTTTATGCTTTACTGATTTTTCAAAACACTGATGATTAATTTATGGTTTGTTTATAAAAAACTTTGAGTTATTTGCTTGAGTTACATCTTGGTTGAATTTATTGACATGGGAGGACAAGTCAAAGTGGGTTTCGTATAAAAGAAATGAAAATGTCAAAGGGATTTGCCTTTTAATAATAGTTCTGATGGGTTTTATTGTATGGAAGTACTCATATTTGTATTTTGTAGTTCTTGTTGTAAGACTATTCGGAGTGGAGCCAAACACACGCCCAAGGTGAGTTGGTCACGAGTGAGTTGCCAAAATAGATATGTAAACTCACGATCAAATAGGGTGCGTACGTATGGTGACCGGATCACCAAAGTGAGTGGTGCAAAAATGTAGGCCCCCTCTTATAAAGTACAGTAATTGTTTTTTATTTGTATTGTGAGTATATGTGACGTATTTAATGGGGTATATTTTTATAAATGTGAGTGAGAGTGACCAAAACGGATGTATGGTAAGCGGGAGTGAGTGGAAGTAAGATGAGAGAGAGAAAGCTGAGGTAGCGGTGAGTGACTCACCACCACTATTTTCAGTCTAACATAAGAGAAGTAGTAATGTTTGAAAACAAGTAGATAGGCACTCGCGCGTTGCGACAAGGTCAATTTGTTGTCAATGTATGTTTTTTTCTGTTGCAGAATTGTTTTTTTATAAGTTTTTTTTTTGTAGTTCAGCACTTTATATAAAAGCGTACGTAAATAAAAAAGGATTGCATGTAACATCCCAGTTTTTGTAAGTTTTGGTAAAAGACTTTTTTATTGTTATTAGAATATTAGAAAAGTATTTTCGTTAGTTTATAAGAGATAAGGACCTTCAGTGTAAATAGTTAACGAAAAAGGATTAACGATGCAAAATATTTAACAGAAAGAACTAATGGTGCAAAGTTACTTTAAAAATTGAAGTTACATAATTACCCTATGTTTAGATAACCTAGAAAAGTCCAACAATAAGCCTAAAAAACACACATGTATGGTGTGTTGTCTTGGAGGGAAAAAGAGCTAGTTTCTTCATAATGGAGAAATCAGAATGATTAAGGTGGATTTTGGAGCAACTATGCTAGATACAAAATGATATAAGCTTCCTAAACATGTTTTCAATCAAGGTATGAATTATTTACAAGTCTTGATTTCATAATTCATGATACAAATTAAAGTTTTTAGTGTTAAAGTATGTTAAGAATGATTTTAGACATGTTAATGAAGTTTTTGTATATGTATGATGAATCTAGATGATGTTGTCATGATTTTGGATAAGATATGATCATGATACTGAGATTATGATGTTATGATTAGAAACTAATAGCTAAATCATGTTAAAGATGAGTTGTTCTTGATTTATGAGGATGAAGATGTTAGTTATAACCTAATAAAAGGGTGTTTGGCACAAGGCTATATTAGCAAATTTAGACGTGTTATAACTTTAAATCTTATTGAAAATGATCATATATACGTTTAATAAGCTGAGATGTAAGTTTAGTAAATATTACAATAGCTTATCCAGGGTTTTGGGTCGCTTTGGTGATGTTTGAATTTAGGGCAGCTAGGTTTTCAGAAAATGGGTCAACTTTAAAGGGTCATAGAGAACTAAAAATTTATCAGATTTACTTGAAGTAAAAAATAAAATAAAAAAATCTAACCCTCTAAATCTATTTCAATTGTTATTCTTTAAGTTTTGGGTCAATCAATAGTTAAATTGTTGTAAAATGCAAATTAGTGTAACAAGGTTAGATTTTAAAAAAGTGCATCAACCAGAAATTTAGAAATTCATATTGGATCAACCATCGCTCCGTTGGGAGTGTGCCATAACTTATTGGAAATCCAAAAGACTCTACTTTCAAGGAAAATTATCCTCATGAGCTAATTTAGAGATTAAGATAGTCAAAAAGAGGAAAGAGCATGTTGTTGCATAATTGACAGCATGGTTTTGTTATATGTTTTATTGTCTAAGTGTTGTTATGTGCTTATACATGCTCAAGTGGATTATAGTTTATGTTTTCAGCGTATATATGATCATGTTTATGTGTTAGATATGTGTTAATGGTCTATGTGTGCATCTATCTTAATATAGGTGCTCGAGGTATATTCAGAATCATTAATTGTGCATTATACGACTCATGTGAGTAATGGATTCTTTGCTTCGTGTTCTTAAAATTAACATGATGTTAGAACTTATGCAAGGTTTTAGATATAGCTAAAACAAACCATGTTATAATGCTCACAAGAAGCATTGCTTGTCAAGTTTAGGGTGCCCAAGAAACACACCAAAAGTCATGTAGCATTCTTAAGAAGTGCACGATATAGAACTCTTCTAGAAGTATCCTTTATGGATGACCCGTTCTTATTATAGTGTTTATATCCGATGCGGATGAATTATGTTTAGAACTAACATGTCAAGTATATGTGATCAAGCATCCTTTGTGGATGAAACGAGTATCGATAAGCACGATGACAAGTTAGAACCAAAAGAAGAATATTCGTCGGTTAGGGAAGTTCTCACTTAGCAAGACGACTAAGCATCGTCTAGTCAGAAGCACGTGCTCAAACATTATGTAATGATTATGAAATTCAGAACCTAGATTATATTTATGCCATGTACAAGTAACAAACGACTACAAGTCATACCTTTCATAACAAACGACTATTATGTTCATATTACAATTTGCAACTATTATTCATATTAATTCCGTTTACTCACTAAATCACAAGGACTTACCGTTCTCAGTTTCATGTTTTGTAGGTTTGTAAGATGAGACCAAGCTATGTGTTAAGTGGTGCGTATTAGGTCAAAATATGTAGCTCGTGGGTTAGGTAACGAGCTTCTCATTCCCATCATTTGTTATCAATTTGAAATGCCCTTAAAGCAAGAGTCTTTGTAACAAGTTTGTGTAAATAATAATATGTGTTTTTATAGTCATTAATCGTGTATTAAACAAGTTTAGTCTTTTAAAGGGGCGTTTGGAATAAGCCCAGTTTTATGTCATGAGTATGCTTCCGCGCATTTTATGAAAGTGTACAGTTTTCAAATATGAGTATAAGTGTTCATGATCTGTTTGGTTGAGTTCATGGTTACGGAAATGGGTAAAAATAGGAAACGCATAAAAGGTGAGGTTTGATCTGTAGCCGATATGACATATCCCCATGAAGGGATACGGCATATCGTGATAGATACGTCGTATCATGATACATGTGCTGGTCAGATATCCAATCGATACGACGTATCCAGCTTTTAGGATACGGCGTATCAAGGTCTTGGGTGCATACAAGGCTTCCCAATCTGGGAATACTACGTATCAGGGATGCGGCGTATCCTAAGTTAGGGATACGGCATATTGATCCATCAATTAAAAAAATCAGTCTGGTGTCGGGCATTTCATTGCAATGTTGGGCTCTTTTTGTTCGCAATTTGAATGCCTTTTCAATGGTGTATCTTTTTATAAGGAAATCGATAGATATTCATTAGACATGTGATAAATAAAGTTTGTTATTTAAAAAAATGTAAAATCTAAAAGTACATGGTGGATGTCGTAACTTTTTTTTATTAAATCTATTTTTAAACAAACTTTAAGGTAGTTTTTAGAATTATTAGATAGCTTAAGGGTGTATTTTGAATTTTTTTTTTCAAAAATATATATTAAAATTTTAACATTTTTTATAAAATCGCATGTAGTTCAAGACCATATCAATATTAGGCTCATTTTGTTCGTAATCTAATGGCCTTTTCATCAATATATTTTTTATTAAAGAAATCACTAGATATTTGATTAATAAATTTTGTTATATAAAAATGTCATAAATAATAGAAAGTTTAGGGTAGTTTTCATAACTCGTTACATAGTTTGAGGTGTTGTTTTGTAAATGTTTCTTTTATTAAACGAAACAAACCTATGACAACGTTTTAGCTGACCAAACCCATGACAATGTGTTGATTTCTATTTGTTGGGACAGGCTAAAACAAACCTATTTTGAAGCCCCGCATGAAACGATGACGTTTCATGTGGGTAATGGATATTAGGGATGAGCAAAAGAACCAAAGAACCAAAGAACCAGAACTGGACCGAGAACCGGACTAGAATCATGAAGAACCGAACCGGAACCAGAACCAATAGTTCTAGTTCCAGTTCTTGATTTAAGATTTTTTGGTTCTTGGGTCGGTTCGGATCAGTTCCACCGGTTCTTAGTTCTGGAACCAAATATCCAATAATTATTAAAATATGTAATTTTTTTACTATGATCAAAATATTAATCAAATCCTAAGTATCATAAAAAAAAAGAAAAAAAAAACCCTAAACCCTCTAAACCCTAATATTTAATTCACTGAAACATCCACAAATCAATAATTAATCTAAACCTAATAACATTCCAAGATCATTCATCATTATCAAAACAATGGAAGTAAGTTTATATTTTATTTTTATTTGCACTCGATTAGCTTTTACATATTAATCATGCTAAAATTTGCTACCACTTTGATTAATACATTGTTTATTATCTATCATCATCACGTAGCCACATGATCAGCACGTATCACTTTTAGTTTTATTTATACTTTGCTAACAAATAGTTGTTGAATATCCCCTTATAGAACTCGCTTGTCAACACCGATTGTTGAAGCTTTGATTTGCACCCAAGATTGGGTGAGAAAGTCGAGAACGCAAATTAATTGGGATGATGTTGAAGATCTTATTAAACACGATGAGATTGTCAAGGATATGGAAGAACAATTAGATAAACAAAAAGAAACAAATTGTGGAACTTTAAACGGTCTTAGTTAGTTTGATGGACAAAGTTTTAAGTTATTTTATTTTGTTTTCCGGATTGTTATACATTATTGTTTTGTTAAAAATATGAACAAGTGAAAGTAACTATAAAATGATTGATTATTCGAGTTTATGATTTAGTTGTTAATTATTATTTGCTTAAATATAATGGTTGCAAGTTCTTAAAAAGTTTAATTTTTTGTGTTTTTTATTAGCTTAATAGAAAAACGGTTCCTATACGGGTAGATCCAAAAGAACCGGAACCGGAACCGAAACTGGAACCGGAACCAAAAACATATTCAGTTCGGTTCTCGATTTCCACTTTTCAGAAAAATCGATTCTTGGATCCACCGATTCTGGTTCTGATTCCGGTTCCAACCAGTTCCAGAACCATGCTCATCCCTAATGGATATATATAGTAATAAAGCCATAAAAATTTTGTTTTTAAAGTTATAAATGTTAATATTTTTAGGTTGTTGAATATGTGGGGTTAAAAACAATGTGTTTATATGTTAAACTTGGCAATATACAAGGATGTCCTTTATGGTAATATTTACATGTGAAGTTATCCAATACTCCTTTCGTTCTAATTTATATGTTCAGTTTTGACTTTTTGAATTTTTATTTTTCAAGTTTAACTTTAACTATTTTTTGTGTGTATATGTTTTATAATACTTGATACAAAATATATGGGAGGTGATTTGTACACTTCACAAGTTGATTGGCACACTCCAATTTAGTATGTATTGCCATTTATACCCTTATATCACATGTACTTCTCTTCACCCTTAAAGGCATAAATGGCGATACATACTAAATTAGAGTGTGTCAATCAACTTATGGAATGTGCAAATCACATCCCAAAATATATGAATGTATTGAATTTTAAATATATTTTCATTGATACGATTTTCAACAAATCTTCTATAACACAAACAATTTAAGGTTATAGTTGTAAAAGAAATATTTTAAATTGCCAAAACTAGAAAAATAAATTGGGACAGAGGGAGTAATCCGTTTTGCCAAACACTCAAAAACTGATTATTTGATTATTGTGATGTCAAATAGCATAATCAAATTCAAACAGCATATTTTGAATCATATTTTGATACAGCTAATTATCTGATTATGCGATATCAAAACGAATAATTTGTTTTAGATAATCAATCCCAAACACCCCTAACTATTTAAGGATTTGATGATACCCAAAACATATATGGTCGAAATAGTTCTATCTGAAAATGATTATCATGCGATGCGAATAATATATCCAGATTGATATTTGACTATCACCTAATAAGCACAAGGTCAAAGGTTCGATCTTTGACACCCCTATAGGCACAACCGTTGAATGAATCATTTATGTCCCTCACATTTATGAATGGGCAACCGATTGTGGGACGGTTCAATTCAATTTACTGGTTTTTAACCTTTTGCATCTAACAAAATAACTTAAACTATAGCCTAACCGAATGAAAATGTTATAGAAAGTTTAGTGTGTTTAAAATTTAATTCGATTTTCATTACGTGCATGAAAATGAGATTAGTTCTTAATGAAGTTTACTATTTTTGGGCTCGTAAAGTTGGTAAAAAATTTGTGTTTTCTGTGTGTTTATTTACCTTTTTCAATTTAATACGGAGTAAGTTTTGAGTGGTTGGGTTGCTATCGACTTTGGGTTTTCTTTGTTGTCTGGTTTTGATTCATACGCTTATAATTATGATTGTTTAGTTTTTACGCAATTAAACTTCGTTGAATTTAAATAGACAAACAGTGAAATATCTAAACTTAAGGATAAATTTTGGAAAGATATAGAATATTAAGTTTCTACAGACATAAAATAAGATGGGTAGATTATCTTTTCGAAGAAAATTAGCTAGACATGTACTCTAGGAAATAAAAGAAACTGATGTAATACGAAACAAACGAAAATGACGTAACTTTTCAACATAAGAAAAAAATGTGTTTATTTGACGTTAGTGAGACGTTAAATGATCATGGGACCATCTATCCTATGGACTTTTCTATATGCACAATAATTATTTTGTACAACTTAATTAATTATCTTAGAAGAGGTGTGCTACACCCACCAAAACTTTACAAAACTTTTCCCACTCGCTGACGTGGCAGAGTGTTGATTGGTTGGTTTTCTGTGGCCCACAGAAAACCAACCAATCAACACTCTGCCACGTCAGCGAGTGGGAAAAGTTTTGTAAAATTTTGGTGGATCTAGTATTTTTCATCTTAGAAAGTATAGGTACTGTTTACCCCGAATAATTTTAAAAAAGATATTCGTGACGATTTTGTATGTGACACACCTGTGAAAAGTTGAAAACTATAACAAGAAGATATTCTTCGAATGAATTTGCCAGTTATGTTACTTGTCGGTGCCATGAACAGAAACCAAGATATAAATATAACACAATGGTAATAAAATTTCATATGCAGAAAATTTTTATTTCTGTTGTAAAGATTTACTTCAGTAGGATAACCAAAAAAAAAAAAACGTTTACGACACAAAAGCAATGAAACAATGGACAATTGATAGGGGTGAGCACAAAACCGAACAACTGAATCGAACAGAAAAAATCAAAAAAGCCGAGCCGAAAAATCCACCTCATTGACAACCAGATGGTGGTGGTTTTGAATTTTATAATAACCGAATGTTTTGGGCGGTTTTTGGTTTCATAAGAAAAACCGAACCGAAAAAACCACCACGCCCCATCTTTATATATGTTTTTATATAATTTTATCTATGTAAAAAAGTTGAAATTTAATTTTAACGATTTGAGTATACAACTTTACCTATTAGAAAAATATTGTTGTTTATTATTTATACATTCGAATTTGTTATATTTATAGATGTAATATATTTGTTTTCGAAGAATAATGTTCTTTGAATGTTTTTTCAAACGAAAAGTGTAAAGCCGCAAAGACCAGCATTTTATATTTTAGAAAATGTTTGGTTGTTTTGTATGTTTTTTCGAAACTTTGGATTGCTAGATATTATCCAATTGTTGTGATGAGGTGAAAAGTGTACCGCTTTTAAGGGGTCATTTAAGCCCGAATTCGAGATTATTTGATCAAATATTGCCCTAAATTGTTTCTTTTGTCATCTTAGGTACTTTTTAGGAGAAATTTGGAAAAAGGAAGCATTTTGGACGTTTTTTGAGCATAAAAGTGAAGAAAACGGCAAAGTCTCAAAATTCCTTGCTGGGAAAAGTACCTGACGACGTCAAGGGTTTATACATGACAGCGTCAAGAGTGGCAAAAGAGGTGGAAGTGGAAAATACACGTGACGATCCAGAAAGTTTTTAGGCTTATTGGCCTGACGGCGTCACCAAGGCCGTCAGGGTCCAAATACACGTGACGGCCCAGAGCTCACTCTTACATGACGGCGTCAGAAGTGGATCTAGCAATACAAATTTCATCATGGCGGCGAGTTGACGGCGTCAGAGGTTAACACATGACGTCGTCAGGATGCATAGTCTATAGTGTGGAACTTTGTGTGGGATATTAGGGCATAAACCCTATACGAATTTTATAGCTTTTTCAAGGGTTTCAACCCCTTGATTCTTCCATGTTCACTTGAAGATAAGTACTTATTCAAATCATTCAATATGTCTATGTGTTGTGTGATTATATCTTACGCCTGTCTTCTTTTTAACATGTTAGGCTAGTTTTTTTATTGTTTTTGCTTAGATGTAGTGAAACATAGATGTTGATTATGGGTTGATTGTTTGTTTATAATTGTTACGGATGATTGTATTCGATGTTAGGCTTAAGGAAACTGGCAGACTTTCTTTGGTAACTTGCTTGAACGTCTTAAGAAACATGATCGGAGGTGTACTACGATTTTTTGTTGTATTTAATGCGTAAAAGAATTCTAATGATCCCATGTTAGGAGCTTCTAACGGCTCGACATAGGAGCGAAGTAGGATCTCATAGAGTTAGAGAATATTGTACACGGCCCTACGACTGGTACTAAGGAATATAACCCGTCATCCATGCAATTGTAACAAGTTAATCAACCTGTAAAAGATATCTAGGGAGTAATGAAATCTAAGTAAACACAACTTTTCTCATTATTGTTTTCACCACATTAGTATAATAGTTTAATTTTTATTTCTTTTATTTTATTTTGATTGCATCTTAGTTAATTGGGTTAGTTGGCTAGCAACTAATTCCGCCCACTCCTTCAAAACCCGAGATTTTACTTGCTTTCATAAAATATAAAAAAATACAAAAAGAATCATCCCTCACCTCTAGACCTAGTTTAGTAGGCTTTCTAATCCTAGCGACACTATTCCTGAGTTGAACGATCAATCCCCCGGTACTTGTCACTATATTATACTGCAATGATCAGGTACGTTGCCTGGTGGGGTTTGTAAGCTTCTCAAGATCCCTTGAGAGGTAAAACCTGTTGCGATGGCGCAATTCCCATGTATCGAGTTTTTTGTGCCGTTGCCGGGGAATGTCTATCTTTACATTTATTCCTCAACTTTAGCAAAAGAGTGCGGCGCTATCAAGTTTTTGGCGCCGTAGCCCGGGAAATAGGTATTGTCTAGGTCAGAATTTCTTTTTATTATGTCTACTTGCTAGATTCCTTTCTAGTAAGATTTTTATTTTTAGGTTTTCTTTAGTCTATCTTTTCTTTGTGTCTTTGTTCGTAAAAACCTTTCCATTCCTTCACCATTATGGAGAACGCAAATCCACCATACTACCAACCACGAAATTCACCTACTCCCAATGACATTTTGATGTTTAAACAACATAAAGACGAACCTATCTATGATGCATTGACTCGTTTTAAATATTTACTCCGAAAAGTCCCATCATCATAATTTTGATCTGTGGTCCCAAATTGAAATATTTTACCATTGTGTCGACCACTATACCAAAATGGACATTGACCATACCGCAGATAGGGACCTTTGGGGATTAAGCGCTGATGAAGCATGAGAAACCATAGAGAATTGTGTCATACTTGCCAAAAAAAAGGACAACCCAACAAACGTTGTTACAGATCAATTGGTCGCAAGTTTGAGGGAACAAGCAAGAAGTTTGTTTGGGGTTAATAAGCCTATAGATGAGATACCTAGGTACATGGAGTGGTTTGATTCCACCATAATACAAGATGAACACATAGGTAATCTAGATACAATGGAGAATGAGGTGGACAATCCAAGCCCACTAAGTACCCCACAAGTCCCACGATCATTTGAGGCACACACACCGCCCGTGACTTACCCGGAAGATGTAGAAGAAACGTTAGGAATCCCAATATAGGTAGAGCCCTTAGACCAAGCACCACTAGAGGATCTAGGTTTGAATACTTATAGTGATAACCTTACCCTTAGTTCTAGGGAATTACCTAGTGTTGATAAACCGGAACCTTAATCTTCACACAACTTTCCATCCTTAGATATGCATCTAGGAGACAAAAGAGGAGCCGACCCACCTATCAACCCATGTAGTCCAGGTAATCTTAGGAAAAATGTAATGGACTCTAAGCCTTGTAGAGAGGAAGCCAATATAGGAGTGGAAAATGACCTTACATGCTTGCATCACCCATTTATGATTGATCACAAGAAACATTATGGGTTTAAACCGGTTTTATTAGGTCAAGATGGATCCCCAACTAGGAGTCGCTCGAAGTTGATAGAAAATGATCCATTTCTAGGAGAAAATCTTAATCCACCCATTGACCCAATTGAATTAGGTAAGGTTATGATGATAGGATCACACATCTTTGAGCATATAATTCATCCGCCACTCTTCCCTCACATGGCATATTTCCACCCTAAGGGTGTGTATCGCTACTTTCACCCACACTAAATCTTAAGTGTAGGGAAAACCTCCCCTATTTTTGTTAAATAAGGGTATAGTTAGGCTCGTGACTCGAACAAAAACAAGCGCTTCTTGGGAGGCAACCCATGTTTTGTGTTTTTTATTTGTTTGATTTTTGTTTATTTAATTTTATTTATTTCCGTATGCATGTTTTATTTTTATTGTTTGTGGCTCATGTTTCAAAGTAAATTGTGAAAATACTTTATTTTGTTTTTAACTTCGTCTTAATTACATATAAAGGTATTTTGCAAAAGCTAAGTGTAACTGGAAACCCAAATTTGTTTATAAGAACAGGAATTGGACATGAACCATAACAATATTAAATGAGCATCTATATTAGTATTTGTTAGAGTCAAATGCTTGCATCGAGTCATAATGATGTTTTGCAGGATTTTCCAGAAAATAAGGCATAAGTTTTTTCAGAAATTTTCTGGAAACTTAACATAAGATTTTTTCAGGAACATTCTGACGGCGTCAGGAGTTACAACCTAACGGCGTCAGGTACTAAAACTCAAAAAATTTTGCGAGTTTTGTTTAAACCGAAGTCTTAAAGTTTTTGTTGATTCTTTGGTTTTATAAACTCCAGGAAATCTGCAAACATTCATTCCACAAGCATAATATCTTAAATTGTTTTCTAGGATTCTTAATATATATAGATTGCCGCCGATTTTACGCGAGGTTTTCCTTGATTGTTTTCTCAGGTTTAACAGGTTATATATGACAAGAAGATGATTTATATTTCTGGAGTGAAGCTTTCAACGTTCATTTTCTTGGAGGAAGATCTAACCTTTTTGGCACACTATCCACACCGAACGAATCAAGGGAGTATTTGTTTTCATTCTTCTACCTTATTTTCTTTTACATCCTTAAATTGAACATTGGGGACAATGTTCATCTTAAGTGTAAGGGGAGGGTAAAAAGATGATGCCTTACATATGCACTTTCGCTTGAGTTTGTTTTGTTTGATAGTAGATGTGTAAAAAAACTATGAGAAATACTTGTTAGTGCAATTTTAGCGCCAAATTTAAAATTTTTTACAACCTTTAGGAGTGAAACTTTAGCCATAGCAAGCGTCTCATGGATAGGAGATTGTATGACTAGCACATAACCGTATATTCAGAAAAATTTTCCACCCAAATATGTGAGGTTCGCCTTTAGATTTGATAGGAAAAACATTCATTATTAGTGCTTATGAGTGTACCGGTAGCATTTAGATTCTAGAACTTGCGTTAGTGATGCATCCCGAGACCGCTAGTGAGACTACATTCGTGTAGTAGGATTTACTACATGATAAGAGGCATTAGGATCACCCTTGTGTTTAAACCCGTATCAGAATTACTTGACCATTTAAGTCATATTACTTGACTAGTAAAGTCAATTAATTTTTTCCACACCTTAGCGTTGTACTCATTTTTAGTACACGAAACCCCTAGTACACCCCTCTGAGCCTATCTTTTCGTTTCAAACTTTAAGCATCTTACTTAAAGGAAGAATTTGTTACAACCACCCAAATGTGCAACCAAATCGCCTTAGTCTTTCTTGTATGCACTCATCTTTAGTGCATTATTGTTAATTGTTTAAACTCTTAGTTAATTATCTAATTGATTACATGGTTGCTAAGTCGAGTCATATCTTGTACATTTTGTTTTGGGACGATTGGGACTCATGAGTAAAGTACTAGTATTTTGGAGTAATGGGTAAGAACATCAAATTATTACCCCCATATGCGCATTAATCTTAAAAAGTACTCCAAGTGTTTTGATTATCTTGATTCGAGTCATTAGAGTAGTTTATTGTAAAGTATGTAAAAATTCAAGTGTAAAGGGAATGTACATTCCCTATGATATATTATTTTGGATAGTAAGGTCAAAGTGTATGCAAAAAAAAATAAAAAAATAAAAAATAAATAAAAAAAAAATCCAAAAATCAATAAAAAGAAAAAGAGAAAAACATACGGACTACCATCCCGTTTCATTCTATGTTTGTTTTATGTTTTTGTTATTTTTGATTTATTAGCTTAAGTCGAGTCGAGTCTTGGCTTAGCAACGCCATATTGTACATGTAATTAACCAAGATGATTAACTCGCCACCAGTAAATATTGCCTTTATCCAACAAAACCGTGTTTTCCATATCCCTACACCTAACGTTATAACCCTTCAAAAGACCTCTTTGATAGTTTATCATAGGTGCTTATGCCAAGTGGTGGAGGTTTGATCCTTTCCCAAGCCTATGGTGATCTATTTGCTATGATCCTTTCCCAAGCCTGTGCTTAGATGTAGTGAAATCTAGATGTTGATTATGGGTTGATTGTTTGTTTATAATTGTTACGGATGATTGTATTCGATGTTAGGCTTAAGAAAACTGGCAGACTTCCATTGGTAACTTGCTTGAACGTCTTAAAAAACATGATCGGAGGTGTACTACGATTTTTGGTTGTATTTAATGTGTAAGAGAATTCTAATGATCCCATGTTAGGAGCTTCTAATGGCTCGACATAAGAGTGAAGTAGGATCTTATAGAGTTAGGGAATATTATACACGGCCCTACGACTGGTATTAAGGAATATAACTCGTCATTCATGCAATTGTAACAAGCTAATCAACCTGTAAAAGATATCTAGGGAGTAATGAAATCTAAGTAAACACAACTTTTCTCATTATTGTTTCCACCACATTAGTATAATAGTTTAATTTTCATTTACTTTATTTTATTTTGATTGCATATTAGTTAATTGGGTTAGTTGGCTTGCAACTAATTTCGCCCACTCCTTCGAAACCCGAGATTTTACTTGCTTTCATAAAATATAAAAAAATACAAAAAGAATCATCCCTCACCTCTAGACCTAGTTTAGTAGGATTTCTAATCCTAGCGACACTATTTCTGAGTTGAACGATCAATCCCCCGGTACTTGTCACTATACTATTCTACAACGGTCAGGTACACTGCCTGGTGGGGGGTTGTAAGCTTCTCAAGATCCCTTGAGAGGTAAAACCTGTTGCGAGGGCGCAATTTCCACGCACATCATGTTGATATTTGTTTAAATATTTTTGCTTGAAACTTGGTATCGTAAACTTTATATAAGCTTAAAACTTGCTTGTTTTCAAGTAAGAAAAAACCGAACCGATTCAATGTCAAAAACTAAAAAACCGAAACCGAAAAACCCGAAATCAAACGGTTTGTAGTTTTCAAAAACCGAAATATACGGTTCGATTTTTGGTTTTACCATAAAACCGCCCCATGCTCACCCCTAACAATTGTTACTATAAATAGAAAACATTGTACAAATGAAATCATGTTTCGTTTTTATCACTGTCTATATAATTTTTTGGTTACACACACGATAATGTTTATATTTATAAGCTTAGAGACGCCATAAACATTTTCAATGTTCGGGCCGAAGACTAAAATAACGCTTCAAAAAATGAATCTCAAGTAGAAGTGGCCATCCAAACCGGTTGCGAAACCGGAACCGGAACCCAAAAAAACCAAAACCAAAACTGGTCAAATCCGGTTCTTGGAAGAACCGGTCCCGGTTCTTACTGGATCCGCATGTCCCTACCCGGTTCGTGATTTTTACCTTTGGAACCGGTTCCAACGGTTATATGCAGAAAAAGAGCAGTAGCATATTTCTAGCCATTTGGGCTGTTTTCTACCCGTTTACAAACGGTCATAAATTAAAAAAAACCACCAAACGAGACAGTAGCAGATTTATCCATTGCTATATGTTGTGTTAATGTGAGAGATAGAGATAACGAAACAATGAAAGGAATTTTGGCTGCTGCCAATATCTGTTTTGATGAATCTGAGAAGAAAGAAAAAATGGAAGTTATAATATAAGAACTTATGAACGTGGTGGGAAAAAAAAACTCATGCCCACTGTTAAGGAATTATGGGAAGAAGATGATGATTGTATGGTCGTTATTAGAGGTATTTGTGATTTGTAAATCTGTTACTACTACAAAATAGTCTTTAAATTCTTATTTGGTGGTTTCATACAAACTGTCATAAGCTCAAAAAAACCACCAAATGAGACAGTAGCAGATTTCATGCCCGCTGTTAAGGAATTGTCGACCGGTTCTTGGGAACCGGTTTGACCGGATCTTACTGTGGAACCGGATAAGGAACCGAACCGGAACCGGGTATACCGGTCCCGGATTTTTAGACCTCGAATCCGACGAGAACCGATCCAGTTTGGAACCGGAACCGGATCTTTAACTTTGACCAAGAACAGGCACCGGTTTGGAACCGGAACCGGATCTTCCAAGAACCGGTAAATGGCCACCTCTAATCTCAAGCGAGCAATATTATAGACGGAACTTTATAAGAGTTTGGGAGGGTATATGCCCTCCCAAAAAATTTAAGCCATTAGAGCATGAGGTGCCTTAACGCATGAGGTGCGTTATTGCTTAACTTCCCACGTTAAAGGCCAAGTTAAGACACCGCCTGCGTGAATTATAGTTGCGTTAACGCAGCATGTCATTGCCTTAACGTTGCGTTAAGTGTGATGCTTTTTGTGAGTTAAGGAATAACTCAACCAAGTTAACACACCTCCCGCTAAGTTATTGAATAACTCAGTTTTTTGTTTGTTTAATTACGATAAAAGTGGGGCTCAAAATCTTGACTTAAGGTAAGTTAAGGTAACGGGTGTTTTTTTGTGGGTTAAGGTGAAAAGGTTAAAGCTGACGTGGCGGTGTGTTAAAGTTTAACTCGGTATTAAGACACTCATTGCTCTTAGTGGGAAGTTTTGATATTTCAAAGATTGTTTTGCTTCATAACTAATTTGACCCTCCTAGAAAATTTGGCATGCTTGAATATAAAAATGTGAAAAGGTAATTTCATTTTTTCAAGGGCAAATGGCACAAAAAGGCATCAAAGTTAGGGTCTATATACAATTAAGGTATCAAACTTTTTTTTTTGCACATAAAGGTTCTCAACTTTTTTTTTGGGCCAATTTGGGTTTTTACCTAACTTCCATTAAGTCACTTAGTTAGTAAATTACATGTTTGGTCCTTGTATATGTATAACCATTTCATCCACAGTCCATAACCACAAAAAAAATTCCAAAAAAATATTTTTGAAAAAAAAAAATAGGAAAAAAATAAAAAAAAAATAGAAAATCAAAAAAATCAAAATTAAAAAAAAAATATTTTCGAAAAAAAATAAGTTCGAAAAAGAATAGAAAAAAAATTAATAATTAAAAAAAATAAGTTCGAAAAAAAATTAAAAAAATAGAAAAAAAATTAATAATTAAAAAAAAAGTTTAAAAATAAAAAAATAAATTGAAAAAAAATATTTTCGAAAAAAAAATATTTAAAAAAAAAAATCAAAATTTTTTCCAAATTTTTTTTCGATAATTATTTAAAAAAATATTATTTTTCAAAAAAAAATTTCGAAATTTTTTTTTCGAAATTTTTTTATTTTCTAATTTTTGTTTTTTGAAAAAAAAAATTTTTGAAAAAAAAAATTTGAATTTTTTTAAAAAAAATTCGAAAAAAAATATTTCAGAAAATAATTTTTTTTAAAAAAATTCAAATTTTTTTTTTCGAAAATATTTTTTTTTTCAAAAAACAAAAATTAGAAAATAAAAAAATTTCGAAAAAAAAAATTCGAAATTTTTTTTTTGAAAAATAATATTTTTTTAAATAATTATCGAAAAAAAAATTTTGGAAAAAATTTTGATTTTTTTTAAATATTTTTTTTTCGAAAATATTTTTTTTTTCAATTTATTTTTTAATTTTTAAACTTTTTTTTTAATTATTAATTTTTTTTCTATTTTTTTAATTTTTTTTTCGAACTTATTTTTTTTCGAATTTTTTTTAATTATTAATTTTTTTTTCTATTTTTTTTTTTATAACTTATTTTTTTTTCGAAAATATTTTTTTTTAAATTTTGATTTTTTTGATTTTCTATTTTTTTTTAAAATTTTTTTTCCTATTTTTTTTTCAAAAATATTTTTTTGGAATTTTTTTTTGTGGTTATGGACTGTGGATGAAATGGTTATACATATGCAAAGACCAAACATGTAATTTACTAACTGTGACTTAATGGAAGTTAGGTAAAAACCCAAATTGGCCAAAAAAAAAAAGTTGAGGACCTTTATAAGCAAGAAAAAAAGTTGGATACCTTGATTGTATATAGACACTAACTTTGATGTCTTTTTGTGCCATTTGCCCTTTTTTCAAGGGCAAATAACATTTAAATACATTCAAGTTGACACTTTTTGTTGTTCTGTGTAGCCAACTTTTTTTTTTTTTAATTATATCACAAACCTTTCCAAATCCGTCTTTTGTGTGTACTCGTTTACTTGGTAACCTGTTCTAGCAGGTTAACTTAACGGTCGTTTGCTGTTTTATTGCAACGTTAGTCCTTTATCGTCCGTTTTCGCACGTTATCGTCCGCTTTTTCACGTTTTCATCCGTTTTCGCACGTTATCGTCCGCTTTCCGCACTTTTTCGTCCGTTTTAACATTTTTTCGTCCGTTTTTAACACGTTTTCGTCCGTTTTAAACACGTTTTTTTCGTTCGTTTTTACACGTTTTTTCGTTCGTTTTCGTCCGTTTTCGCACGTTTTTGTCCATTTTAACACGTTTTAGTCCGTTTTTACACATTATCAACCATTTTTACACGTTTTCGCACGTTTTCGTCCGTTTTAAACACGTTTTTGCACTTTTTTTACACGTTTTCGCACGCTTTTACACGTTTTCGTCCGTTTTTACACGTTTTTACTTGTTTTTGTTCGTTTTTAAACGTTTTAACACGTTTTTACACATTTTCGTCCGTTTTAACACGTTTTCGTTCGTTTTTACACGTTTTCGTCCATTTTTACACGTTTTTTTCGTCCGTTTTTACACGTTTTCGCACGTTTTCGTCCGTTTTAACACGTTTTTGTCCGTTTTAACACGTTTTAGTTCGTTTTTTCACTTTATCAACCATTTTTACACGTTATCGCACATTTTCGTCCGTTTTTACACGTTTTCCGCGCGTTTTCGTCCGTTTTAACACGTTTTTGCACCTTTTTTTACACGTTTTCGTCTGTTTTCGCACGTTTTTACACGTTTTCGTCCGTTTTTTACACGTTTTTACTTGTTTTTGTTCGTTTTTAAACGTTTTAACACGTTTTTACACATTTTCGTCCGTTTTAAACACATTTTCGTCCGTTTTCACACGTTTTTGCACCTTTTTTTACACGTTTTCGTCCGTTTTCGCACGCTTTTACACGTTTTCGTCCGTTTTTACACGTTTAGTTCGTTTTTTCACTTTATCAACCGTTTTTACACGTTATCGCACATTTTCGTCCGTTTTCACACGTTTTTTGCACCTTTTTTTACACGTTTTCGTTCGTTTTCGCACGCTTTTACATGTTTTCGTCCGTTTTTACACGTTTTTAGTTCGTTTTTTCACTTTATCAACTGTTTTTACACGTTATCGCACATTTTTGTCCGTTTTCACACGTTTTTGCATATTTTTTTACACGTTTTCGTCTGTTTTCGCACGCTTTTACACGTTTTCATCTGTTTTTACGCGTTTTTACTTGTTTAAAAACGTGTAAAAACGGACGAAAACGTGTAAAAACGTGTAAAAACAAGTAAAAACGAGTAAAAACGTGTAAAAACGAACAAAAACAAGTAAAAACGTGTAAAAACGGACGAAAACGTGTAAAAACGGACGAAAATGTGCGATAACGTGTAAAAACGGACGAAAACGTGTAAAAACAAGTAAAAACGAGTAAAAACGTGTAAAAACGAACAAAAACAAGTAAAAACGTGTAAAAACGGACGAAAACGTGTAAAAACGGACGAAAATGTGCGATAACGTGTAAAAACGGACGAAAACGTGTAAAAAAACGTGTAAAAACGGACAAAAACGTGTAAAAAACGTGTAAAACGTGTAAAAACGGACGAAAACGTGTAAAAGCGTGCGAAAACGGACGAAAACGTGTAAAAAAAGGTGCAAAAACGTTTGAAAACGGACGAAAATGTGCGATAACGTGTAAAAACGGTTGATAAAGTGAAAAAAACGAACTAAAACGTGTTAAAATGGACAAAAACGGACGAAAACGTGTAAAAGCGTGCGAAAACGGACGAAAACGTGTAAAAAAAGTTGCAAAAACGTGTTAATACGGACGAAAACGCGCGAAAACGTGTAAAAACGGACGAAAATGTGCGATAACGTGTAAAAACGGTTGATAAAGTGAAAAAAACGAACTAAAACGTGTTAAAACGGACAAAAACGTGTTAAAACGGACGAAAACGTGCGAAAACGTGTAAAAACGGACGAAAAAAACGTGTAAAAATGGACGAAAACGTGTAAAAACGAACGAAAACGTGTTAAAACGGACGAAAATGTGTAAAAGCGTGTTAAAACGTTTAAAAACGAACAAAAACAAGTAAGAACGTGTAAAAACGGACGAAAACGTGTAAAAAAAGGTGCAAAAAACGTGTTAAAACGGACGAAAACGTGCGAAAACGTGTAAAAACGGTTGATAATGTGTAAAAACGGACTAAAACGTGTTAAAATGGACAAAAACGTGTTAAAACGGACGAAAACGTGCGAAAACGTGCGAAAACGTGTAAAAACGAACGAAAAAAACGTGTAAAAACGGACGAAAACGTGTAAAAACGAACGAAAACATGTTAAAACGGACGAAAAAATGTTAAAACGGACGAAAAAGTGCGAAAGCGGACGATAACGTGCGAAAACGGATGAAAACGTGAAAAAGCGGACGATAACGTGCGAAAACGGACGATAAAGGACTAACGTTGCAATAAAACAGCAAACGACCGTTAAGTTAACCTGCTAGAACAGGTTACCAAGTAAACGAGTACACACAAAAGACGGATTTGGAAAGGTTTGTGATATAATAAAAAAAAAAAAAAAAAAAGTTGGCTACACAGAACAACAAAAAGTGTCAACTTGAATGTATTTAAATGTTATTTGCCTTTTTTTCAACTATTGGTTTTACATGCAAGATAGGCATATGACATGTGTTCCGTTTTATTACTGTGCATTGGTTTTAGCTTCTGTATTTACGTTATTAATTGTTAAGCATACTAACGTTTACATTTTATTCTTCAATGTGGGTTTTTCGATCATTTCCATTGGTTTCTTTTGATGTTGCAGTTTAAGTTGTATTTTGTTTTAAAGAATGGTGATATATAGACCTGAAACATAAACTTACGGTGTGTTTGTTTTTTTTTAAAAAGTCTTACTAGCCTCTTACTTTTACCAGTAAGAGGTGGGTAGACATTTTGCTTGTTTGTTTTTTTCATTTGAGTCAGACCCAGTTAGACATATAACATCTTACTCAGTAAGAGGTGGGGGACTTGTCTTACTGCCTCTTACTCGATAAGAGAGGTTGAAGGTCGTGTTAATATAATATATTTGATGGTTTATTAACTATGTTATATTTATGATAGAAAGTCTTATTTCATATTTATACAAGTTATTTAAATAAATTGCAGAAACGAGCATTTAAAATCATTCGGACAATTGTACAAAAACAAACAACATTATTTCGTTTAGATTTAGACGTTCTAGCCATCTCTTACTAGTAAGATGTGGTAGCCAGATTCAGACCTAAACATCTAAATGAAACAAACACACCCTTACTAAGGGGGTTGGCAACACTTGTGGCACCACAACACCACCCCTCACTTTCAACCAATCCCCTTATGCCACATCACTCACCCATTTTTCCCATCCCTCACCCTTTTTTTTGTTGGCATCACTTGTGGCACCACACCACCATCCCTCACTTAAATTTTTTTTTCATTTTTTTTAAATAAAACAAACTTTATTTTTTAGAAAATGTAAAAATTAAAAAAGAAACAACAAATACATAGCAACTGTATCTTCTTCCTCACAGTGTCTTCTTCCTCCACTCATCCATCCCTCACAGTCAAATACATAGCAACTGTAAAAAACTCAATTTGAAGACAATACTTTTTTTTTTTTTTTTAGCTACTGAGTGTTGTTGTTGTGTGTTGTTGTGTGTTTATTGTGGTTTGATTTCCATTTTATACTCGCATAGCAACGGTCAAAAAAAAAACCCAACTTTTCAAGCCAAACGGTCCAAACAAACGGTCAAAATACACGCTCCAACGTTCATTTTTCAATCCTTACCGTGCGTGAAACATCCCCGTGCGAGCTTGCTACCGTGCGGTACCGTGGGCAAGGCGGCGGTGTTCCCGCACGGTAGCACGGTACCGCTGCCTCCTTACCGTGCCCATTGCCGAGGCCCTAATATATCTAATTCATCTTTTTCATGACAACTGTCATACACTTATTATCTCTCATCATTTTTACCAATTAATTTTTCAAACCAATCAATCACATCTTTATATCTAAACGAGGCATGAAGAACCCGTGCTACGCAAAGGCTTCGAATCTAATTGTTAATCGCATATTCTTTATGTGTATTGGCTAGTGTATGCTTAATTATTGTTTAGTATGTTGTATGAAACGTTGACTTTCTTGTATAAAAATTTAAAAATGTTTGATGTTGTTTTGGTTTTGTTGTGTTGTATTTTATAAATAGGCTTTTGGTTATTAAGTTATGATGGATTTGTTTCTTTTGGCCTATTACTTATTTGCATGATACAAAAAAATGACTTTGTTTCTTTTGGCGTATTACTTAACCCTACAATACTTGTCCATTAGATGGTTTTTACATGGTAATATGAAACACACGGGGTATATCTAATTGGTCATAGTTTAATGTGTGTTATATATTTTCTTTATTAAGTTTGTAAGTTAAAATTTGTGTAATAATGTATATATAATAATGCCACATAAACTGTATATAACCGTTACAAACCGTTTTAGCTTCATCTTATTTTATTGTACAACTAATTTCATTGAAAATTAACATTGAAGTCTAACTAATATTAAAATTTTTTATCAATAAACTCAATTTTAAATAGCTAATCAAATGAATATTAATTAACACACTATTATAATTCCTAAAACCTTTGGACTCCACTATTATGTTTTAAACTTAATTTTTTTAATTTAAACATGAGTTTGAGCAAAAATTATGTACTTTTTCTTTTATATTCATTATTCAAGTTGCATGCTTAAATAAACTAATCACGTTAAAAAGTATCATTTAACCATTTAAATGTTGCTTTACATAAATGCTCGTGCACATTTACTTGAATCAATTCGCACATGTGAACTACATCAATAAAAAACACACATAAATTACTTGTATATGAAAATGCATTAACATAATACATATATCTATATATATTGCATTAGGTTAAATCATCAATTATTCTTGCAACCTTTTCAACTTCATCTTAATCCATACCGACTTTTAATTCTATACTAATTACTAAATATCATGTGATAAATTCCGGCATGTCACCCCAAAAATGGCGCAGCGGAATGTCATTTAATGGATGTAACTTCAAGATCAAGAACACATGGTGTTATAATAGAGAAATATTAATTACATAACAACACAACACAAGTCAAAGTTACAACGATCCCAATATACGGGTAAATAGATGTCTTGCTACATAAGTTCACGAAGAACAAGTCTTAAAGGGACATTTCCAAATGCATAACTCCTCAGGAATATAATCTGGTAGAGTCTCGTCTTATGTCTGCTAAGCCAGACCAATACTCAACCTTCTAAAACAATTTCATGCTTAACACCTGAAAATGGATACTCGAAAATGTCAACACAAAGTTGGTGAGCTCGTAGGTTTGAAAGTAAACCACGAAGCTGTGACATAAGTAGTGTAGGACAATAGTGAGAAAGATATACGAATATATGCATTTAAAAGGAAAAACACAATGCTAGCGACAACTGAACCTACCAATGATGTTACACACATGTTACCAATAGTGAGGAGCTACCCCAGAAAGTACTATCTAATGCTTCGGCTCCTACACGGAGTTAAACAGTTGCGAATACTTGAAACACAAATTTATCATCACAATGAGCCACATATTGCAATCAAACACACGTATTGTCCAAAATATGAAAACAGAGTATCACAGCATGAAAACAGTTAAAACATCATTTGAGTACCATTTTCCCTCAAGAAAAACATTATGAAAAAGGGGCTACGAGAACTCACCTCAGCAAAGCAGTCTGAATAGAGTAAAGTCAAATAGTAACAGTGGGCGGCACCGACACGCGACCTAGATTAGTACGGCAAGTTTAGTTCACAGCTCCAGTTTTAAGACTCGATGAAGTTAAAAGTTTCAAAGTGTTTATGTCGTTGTTGCTTGCGTGGTAGCATTTAAGTTGAAATAGTTTTGGCAAATATTGGCTAGCATTGGCTTTCGGAAGTGCTTAAGTAAACGTGTAAGAATAATAAAATGTGTCAAAATAAATAAGTCTTTGGGTCGCCGGAAACCGAAGGACGATGCACGTAAAGTAGTCGTGTGTGTGTGTGTATATATATATATATATATATATATATATATATATATATATATATATATATATATATATATATATAGTCAAGCGTTCAAATGAAAGCCTAAATATTGTGACAACGCGAGAAACAATCCTAACCACTCATTTTATCCTCCTTTAACTTTAATCTAATTGCTAATATTAGTTAATTAACTTTTTGAAAATTACTTAAAAAATTTTGAAAAATTAAAAAAAAAATCGAATATTTTCAAAAAAAATTCGAAAAAAAAATTTCTGAAAAAAAAATTTTTGAAAAATTTTTTCGAAATTTTTTTTTTCAATTTTTTTTTTGAAAAAATTTTTTTCGGAAATTTTTTTTTTTCTAAATTTTTTTTGGCAAAAAATTTTTTTTCGAAAAAAAATTTTTCGAATTTTTTTTTTTCGAAACTTTTTTTTTCTAATTTTTTTTTCCGAAAATATTTATTTTGAAAAAATTTTTTCGAAAAAGAAAATTTCCGAAATTTTTTTTATCGAAATTTAAAAAAAATATGTGAAATTTTTTTTTGTCACATGTGAAAAAAAAAATTGAAAATTTTCACGAAATTTTCTTTTCACGTGTGTAAAAAAAATCGTCACATGTGAAAAAAAAATTGTCGCATGTAAAATTTTTTTTCATCACATGTGAAAAAAAAGTTCAGTCACATGTGAAAAAAAAATTTCGTCACATGTGAAAAAAAATTTGGAAATTTTTACGAAATTTTTTTTGTCACGTGTGAAAAAAAAGCGTTACATGTGAAAAAAAATTTCGTCACATGTGAAAAAAAAATTTCGGTCACATATGAAAAATAAATTTGAAATTTTAACGAAATTCTTTTTGTCACGTGTGAAAAAAAAAATTCGTCAAATGTGAAAAGAAATTTTCGTTGCATGTAAATTTGTTTTTTCGTCACATGTGAAAAAAAATTCCGTCACAAATGAAAAAAAAAATTTCGTCACATGTGAAAAAAAAATTTGAAAATTTTTCAACAAAATTTTAGAAAATTTTTTGAAAATTTTTCAAACAAATTTTCGTAAATTTTTTGAAAATTTTTCAAAAAAAATTTCAAAAATTTTTTGAAATTTTTTTGAAATTTTTTCGAAATTTTTTTGAAATTTTCCAAAAAAAATAGTTAGCTAATAATAGCCATTAGATCAATGTTTAAAGAGGATAAAATGAGTGGTTAGAATTATTTCTCGCGTTCTCACAAAAATTAGATTTCTCGCATGAATAGCCCCTATATATATATATATATATATATATATATATATATATATATATATATATATATATATATATAGTAGAAGAGTTCGTATTATAAAAATATCGTTTGAAAGTATATATGAATGTAAAATAGAAGCGTGTAAAAATTATATTTCAAATAATAGTTTTATCAAAGGAGTTGTATAGGTTGTATGTATTTTTAGAAAATTGGGCACAACCCGAGTATAAGTTTTAATTATATGTAGTGACTAGATGCCACAATAAATAATAACCCGTTGTATTATTAAAAATAAACTCCGTTTAGTATTATATGAAATATTGACTAACGATTCAAAGATTAAGATTTTGTTATAGATCATTATCCGCTTATGAGATTCATTTATAAAGTATGTTTAATAAGTTTAAGGTATGCCGAAAATAAATGAGTCGAGAACGAGTAGTAGACGAGTGAGTTGGAAATTAGTCGTGAATAAGCTGACGTGAACATACCATTTGGGTTTGACACACAAAAGATCGAGATTCAGGTGTACATTTTATTTACCAATACATTGTTTATATGCCATTTTAAAAGACAAGTTATGTATCTGCTTTCTATAATTTCCAGGCATTCAGATTTCCAAAGTATGCTGGACTTTTGGCCGAGTGACGAGGAACAGCAACAAACACACACGGTTGGGCCTTTACTGGGCTTTGGGCTCAGCCACACACACAAGCCCGAATTTTTAACTTTGTTATCAGTCTTTGGGTTTTTTAAATTGGTTGAATTTGTTTCGACACCATGAGTAAAAGGGGAAAAGAGACCAAGGGTTCGTAAGTTGGTTTGATTAGGTAAATAACACACCCGTATTTAACTCAATGCACCCTAGCTGGGTCGCTTGAGCTTGAGGTCGAGCCGTGAGTTGGGCTCTTTCATCAGTGAGCTAATAGTAAGATTTGTAAATGATGGTAACAGACGACAACAAAAATAGAGATGGCAACCAACCCACTGTTAGGTTCGATTTACAATAGAATAAACACAACAAGGATTTGGCAAAATAAGCCGATAAGCACTTCTCATCCATGAGCCATATTAAATCTAGTTTTTGTTTGTAGTTTATTTATTTTTCCACACAAGCTTTATCGAGTCACAAAATTATTTTATATCAATCGGCAAAAACAAATTTTACTTCGATTCATATAAATCAAAAACAAGATTCTCAACATGAAAAATTTGTAAAAATTTATGAAACCCTTACAGAGGATGTGATGTCGATTGAAGATGATTAAATGGAGACTAAGAAACCCAAATACAAATCGATCCGATCCAACCCAAGCGAGAACCACAGCCTCAACTCTTAAGAACTTCTTTTGTGATGAGATCTAGATGTGTGGCTCCCCTTGTGGATCGGTTGGAAATAAAAAGAATTCAAAGAAGAAGAGTTTGACCACTCTTTCTTTGAGGGAGTCTTGTGATATAGCGATTTTGAGCAAAGGTTGCTTTCTTTCTTCATCTTTTAAGTCTTCTCATGATCATCAATTACTGAGAAAGAAGCAGCAGGAACAAGGAAATGGATGATAGTGATCTATCATATCTTTTGACTTTGAACACAGAAAAAGATAAAAAGGGATAAGAGAGGGGCGGTGGTGTGTTGTTATATAAAGGGTTTTGTTTTATTATTATACCGTATATTTCGTGTCCCGTTGAGCTAAAGTGTAAACGTAGTCTTCCGGTTTGGTATAAATGTGAAAAATACAACTTTAGAAATGTTTTAATAAGGACGAAATTACTGACTCCAAATTTATGCCGTTACTAAGGTAGTGTCGGTAAGCGTGTGGTATTGTTACTCAGTACTTAAAAAAAATAACTTCGAGTTTTAAGGTCGAGTAAGGACCTGGAAAAATGCTGGTTGTTATAGTCTACCCCCATTAAGTGAATTTTGCCCTCAAAATTCAGCTGGTGCTATTGTCAAACAGGTGTGGGTACTTATGTCTCATCTGATCCTCTTGTTCCCAAGTAAACTCAGGTCCACGCTTTGAATC
Source organism: Artemisia argyi (assembly GCA_030686995.1). Lineage (NCBI taxonomy): Eukaryota > Viridiplantae > Streptophyta > Magnoliopsida > Asterales > Asteraceae > Artemisia > Artemisia argyi. The sequence goes on along the minus strand of CM060708.1, from coordinate 262,737,151 downwards.
CCAACGGACTTTAACTATTGGTATCTTTCTACGCTTCAACTTCTTGACCTCACGCTCTACAATCTCAACAGGTTTCTCCACAAAGTGTAACTTGGGATCTATCTGAATCTCTTCCAATGGTATGTGTAAGGTCTGATCAGCAAGGCACTTCTTAAGGTTTGATACATGAAATGTATCATGAACGTTACTTAGCTTTTGAGGTAACCTTAGTCTGTAAGCTACTGGACCGATTCTCTCAGTGATCTCGAAAGGTCCTACATACCTGGGTGCTAGCTTGCCCTTCTTACCAAATCGTACAACACCTTTCCAAGGTGATACCTTAAGTAATACATGATAACCAACACTAAATTCCAGAGGTCTCTGTCTATTGTCAGCATAACTCTTCTGACAGCTACGTGCAACCTTGAGTCTATCCTTGATTTGAATGATCTTCTCAGTGGTCTCTAACACTATTTCAGGTCCTATCATTTGGCTTTCTCCGGCTTCTGCCCAAGAAATAGGCGAACGACACTTCCGCCCATAAAGTGATTTGAATGGTGCCATTTTTATGCTAGCATGGTAACTGTTGTTGTAGGAAAACTCGACCAAGGGAAGGTGAGTATCCCAATTACAACCGAAGTCTATGGCACACACCCTGAGCATGTCCTCTAAGTTCTGTATGGTACGCTCACTTTGACCGTCGGTCTGTGGATGGTAAGCAGTACTCATATCTAAGTGCGTTCCCAGTGACTTTTGCAATGATTGCCAAAAGGTTGACGTGAAACGGCTATCACGGTCAGATATGATCAATATAGGCACCCCGTGTCTCGCTACTATCTCATTGATGTAGAGTCTTGCCAACTTGTCCATCTTGTAATCCTCTCGGATTGGTAAGAAATGTGCAGACTTAGTCAATCTGTCTACGATGACCCACATTGTATCGTACCCGCTACTAGTCCTGGGTAACTTTGTAACGAAGTCCATGGTTATCTTTTCCCACTTCCATTCAGGGATTTCTGGTTGTTGTAACAAACCAGATGGTTTCTGGTAGTGAGCCTTCACCTTCAAGCAAGTCAGGCACTTGCTAACGTAGTAAGCTATGTCTTTCTTCATCCCAGGCCACCAATACAATTCTCTAAGGTCGTAGTACATCTTATCTGCTCCTGGATGAATGGAGTACCTCGTCGTATGTGCCTCATTCATGATTAGGGTTCTCACATCACCGGTTGACGGTACCCAAATCCGGTCTACAAAGTACAGTCCATCGTCGTTCTTTTTATCCAATTGTTTATCCAAACCTCACATCTTCTCTGTGGGTGCATCCATATTCATAGATGCCTCTCTTTGAGCCGCTAGTATTTTATCCTTGATACCTGACTGTATGGTTATACTCATGGCTTTTACCTTCCTAGGCTTGAGTCTTTCCTTCCTACTCAAAGCATCAGCTACTACGTTCGCCTTACCTAGGTGGTAGCGAATCTCGCAGTCATAATCACTGAAGAGCTCGATCAATCTCCTCTGGCTCATATTCAACTCGTTCTGATCGAAGATATGTTGGAGACTCTTGTGATCAGTGTAAATAATACTTTTCGTCCCATATAAGTAATGTCTCCATATCTTGAGAGCGAACACTACAACGCCTAGCTCCAAATCATGGGTGGTATAGTTTTTCTCGTGGATCTTCAGCTGTCGGGATGCATAGGTAATCACTTTACCCTTTTGCATTAATACGCACCCAAGACCTTGACATGATGCGTCACAATATACTATGAAATCTTCTGGTCCATCGGGGAGGGCCAGAATTGGAGCATTACATAGACTGTTCTTCAAGGTTTGAAAGGCTTCTTCCTGTTCCTCGCCCCATTCGTACTTCCTATTCTTTTAAGTTAGCAAGGTAAGAGGTTTGGCAATCTTAAAGAAGTTTGCGATGAATCGCCGGTAATAGCCTGCCAGTCCTAAGAATGAGCGGACTTCTTTTGGGGACTTAGGGGCTTCCCAATTCTTCACAGCTTCGATCTTGCTAGGATCCACATGAATAGCATCTTTGTTAACTACATGCCCAAGGAATTGGACTTCCTGTAGCCAGAATTCACACTTCGAGAATTTGGCGTACAGTTTCTCTTTCTTGAGTAACTCTAGGATTGACTTCAGATGCATTTCATGTTCCTCTTTTGTTTTGGAATATATCAAAATGTCATCAATGAACACGATAACAAATTTATCCAGGTATGGCCTACATACTCGGTTCATCAAGTCCATGAAAACCGCAGGAGCATTTGTGAGTCCAAAAGGCATAACCGTAAACTCGAAATGACCATATCGAGTTCTAAATGCGGTCTTTAGGATGTCATCTTCGTGTACTCGTAACTGATGGTAGTCGGAACGCAGATCTATCTTGGAAAAGTATCGTGAACCTTGTAGTTGGTCAAATAGGTCGTCAATTCTCGGGAGTGGGTAACGGTTCTTAATTGTTAGTTTATTTAGCTCCCGGTAGTCAATGCACATTCTAAACGAACCATCCTTCTTCTTGACGAACAATACTGGTGCTCCCCATGGCAAAGAACTAGGTCGAATGAAACCTTTGTCTTGGAGTTCTTTGAGTTGATTAGACAACTCCTCCATTTCAGTGGGTGCCAATCGGTAGGGAGACTTTGCAACTGGCATTGCTCCAGGAATTAGGTCTATCCGAAATTCAACTTCTCGCGTAGGGGGTAATCCGGATAAGTCATCAGGGAGTACCTCTGGGAAGTTTCGAACAACTAGAATTTCTTCTAGTTTCTGCTCGTCTACTTTCATGCTCATGAGGTGCATTGCTTTTTCTTCAAGTCGCTCTCCATAGACCTTAAGTAACTCACCGTTTGGTAGTGGTATTCGGACCATCTTCTCATGGCACACTATTTCAGCCTTATGCTTGGACAACCAATCCATTCCCACAATCACGTCGAAGCTTCCATGTACGAATGGTATTAAGTCGATGCTAAAGGTGTAGCCTTCTAACTCTAGTTTGCACCCGCGAACGATCTTATTTATTTCTAACTTTTGACCACTTGCTATTTCAATTTCGTAACTAAAGCCTAGTCTACTAGGTTCCATTTTTAACAAGGGCATGAATTTAGTGGAGACAAAGCTATAATCGGCACCAGAATTAAACAGAATAGTAGCATAATTGTCGTTTAAAGAGAATGCACCAGTCACGATGTTCGGGTCCTTGCGTCCTTCCTCAGCATTCATTACAAATACCCGACCATGAGCTGGGTTACCATTGTTTCCACCAATAACGTTGTTTCCACGGTTCGCATTGTTTCCCCCAATTGCTAAAGCCTGGTTCTGGTTGTTTTGCACTTGCCCTCGTGTCCCATTCAACCTAGGACAAGCATTTCGAAGATGATCCAGGTTTCCACATTCATAACACGTCCTTGGGTTAACGGTATTAACTGGTGTCTCTTATTTAGCCACTACCTTACAATCCTTTGCTATATGCCCACCTCGTTTGCAATTGAAACACACCTGGCATGGTTTTGTCTCCGGGTGATGGTAATTACATTTCTCACACTTAGGGTAAGAGCCTGCATATCCTCCCTTGCCCGAGGTTGTTGCCACAAATCCCTTTCCACATTTCACCTTCTTATTATCTCCCTTTGCACCACCTTGCTTACTTGGCTTGCTCACGGCCTTTCTCTTATCACCACTCTTAGACGATGTCCCGTTCCTAACCATCTCATCTGTTAAGGCTGCAGATTTCAGTATCGCACTTTGGATAGTAGCAGGCTTAGTCCCTTTCACCATCCCGCGAATTTCAGGGACCAACCCATAGATGTACCTTTCAATTCTCTTGGATTCAGGAGTGACCATATGAGGTACTAGACTAGCGAGCTCATGGAACCGATCCGTATAAGCCGTATGATCAGTTCCTACCATGGTATGGTGGTAGAACTCATGTTCTAGTTTCTGCATCTCATTATCTGGACAATACTCTTCCTTTAACAATTCCTTAAAGTCGTCCCAACTCATTCCTAATGCAGCTTCCCCGTCCCTAGCCTGAATTTGCGTGTTCCACCAAGTCAACGCTTTTCCAGTCAATGAACAGGCAGCAAACTTCACCTTCTTACGGTCCGCACACTCACTTATGTCAATCACTGACTCCATCTTCTCTACCCATCGAGTATAAGCTATCGCACCTCCATTGCCATCAAAATCCACCGGTTTGCAAGCGGTGAATTCCTTGTAGTTACATCCCCTATTACCGTTGTTATGGTTCCCATCATTGACGTGATCACTTCCGCTGTCGTTGTCCGCTTGGTTTTTCCCACTCACGTTGTTTCCATATGGTCGCCAACTTGGGTGACAATAGTGGGTAGTAATTCACGAAGTTGTTGGGCAATAATGGTAGCAACATCAGGAGTCTCATTGCTGGTGTTGTCGCTTCCCGTGTCGCGACCTCCTGCCATACCTCCTCGTCCACCAGTCCTTTCACCCCCCGGTGGTGGAACACCACGGTTAACTCGAGACGACCTTCTTGGAGGCATGATTCTACAAGGTAGGACATCGGTAAACGTTAGATAGGAGATAGGTAGGACAGGTTGGTATACGTGTCGTGCTACTACACTCAACTTCCTATATGACAATCCATGAATTTGATAAGTCCATGCCGCATCATGTTATCGTAAAAACGTTGGCCAGGCGTTTTTAAGATAGCATCATGCTGCATTTACTAATCATCATCACTTCGTGTCATACTACACGCATAATCGCACATGCAGTCCCTATTTATGCAAACTATATGAGGGTTCTTAGGTTATAGTCTAGGTCAAACAACCTAATTCTCTATAACCAATGCTCTGATGCCAATCTGTCACACCCCAAAAATGGCGCAGCGGAATGTCATTTAATGGATGTGACTTCAAGATCAAGAACACATGGTGTTATAATAGAGAAATACTAATTACATAACAACACAACACAAGTCAAAGTTACAACGATCCCAATATACGGGTAAATAGATGTCTTGCTATATAAGTTCACCAAGAACAAGTCTTAAAGGGACATTTCCAAATGCATAACTCCTCAGGAATACAATCCGGTAGAGTCTCGTCTTATGTCTGCTAAGCCAGGCCAATACTCAACCTTCTAAAACAATTTCATGCTTAACACCTGAAAATGGATACTCAAAAATGTCAACACAAAGTTGGTGAGCTCGTAGGTTTGAAAGTAAACCACGAAGCTGTGACATAAGTAGTGTAGGACAATAGTGAGAAAGATATACGAATATATGCATTTAAAAGGAAAAACACAATGCTAGCGGCAACTGAACCAACCAACGATGTTACACACATGTTACCAATAGTGGGGAGCTACCCCAGATAGTACTATCTAATGCTTCGGCTCCTACACGGAGTTAAACAGTTGCGCATACTTGAAACACAAATTTATCATCACAATGAGCCACATATTGCAATCAAACACACGTATTGTCCAAAATATGAAAACAGAGTATCACAGCATGAAAACAGTTAAAACATCATTTGATTACCATTTTCCCCCAAGGAAAACATTATGAAAAAGGGGCTACGAAAACTCACCTCAGCAAAGCAGTCTGAATAAAGTAAAGTCAAATAGTAATAGTGGGCGGCACCGACACGCGACCTAGATTAGTACGGCAAGTTTAGTTCACAGCTCCAGTTTTAAGACTCGATGAAGTTAAAAGTTTCAAAGTGTTTGTGTCGTTGTTGCTTGTGTGGTAGCATTTAATTTGAAATAGTTTTGGTAAATATTGGCTAGCACTGGCTTTCGGAAGTGCTTAAGTAAACGTGTAAGAATAATAAAATGTGTCAAAATAAATAAGTCTTTGGGTCACCGGAAACCGAAGGACGATGCACGTCAAGTAGTCGTGTGTATATATATATATATATATATATATATATATATATATATATATATATATATATATATATATATATATATATAGTAAAAGAGTTCGTATTATAAAAATATCGTTTGAAAGTATATATGAATGTAACATAAAAGCGTGTAAAAATTATATTCCAAATAATAGTTTTATCAAAGGAGTTGTATAGGTTGTATGTATTTTTAGAAAATTGGGCACAATCCGAGTATAAGTTTTAATTATATGTAGTGACTAGATGCCACAATAAATAATAACCCGTTGTATTATAAAAAATAAACTCCGTTTAGTATTATTTGAAATATTGACTAACGATTCTAAGATTAAGATTTGGTTATAGACCATTATCCGCTTATGAGATTTGATTCCTCTGCTTCTCTTCCTCTTTTTATAGTCTCTGAATGCCTTGGTGACCACTCAGAAGTCTTTATCATCAATCTTGACCCTTGAATATCTGTATTTCATCTCAACCGTTTAAGTGACTTTTGGCGCCAAAATGCTACACGTGGCATTGAGGCGGTTTGAGTGTAATTAAAACATCTTGGTTGTTTGTGGAGGTGTAAGGGACAGGGTGAAAGTAGTTTGGAGGCCAAGTTGGGTTGTAAGAAGAAAACAGAGGCTTAGGCATGGTTTGGAGGGAAAAAGGAGGTGGGGAAGCATTTATTGTGGTGTGGGATAGCTGTGAGGTGGTGTAGGGGAGTAGGTGATGAGCTGGGATGGCTAGGTGGAGGAGGAGAGGTGGCAAAAACCACCTGGTTTCATGGTTGCAGGTGTGAGGGAGGAGGGTGAACAGTGATGGTGGTATTTGGCAGGGTCAACGGTTTTGACCGGGTTTTATATTTAAAAAGGAAGTGGGCTTTGGGGATTTGGGCCTGGAAAGGGTATGGATCAGAGGTGTGTGTGGGCTGGGTAGATTAGTTGGGTTTGTTTGTTTGGTTATTTATTATAGGGTCCGGTTGGTTTTAGTATTTTTAGAACCCAAGGACCAATTGTGTAAATCTGCCAAACTTGAGGGGCTGACTTTACCAACTTTCCAAACATCTTTAGAGGGAACAAACCTGCAACAAACATTAACACAAGGACCAAAATTGTATAATTTAGCATTTTAAAATTTATAAGGACCTTTTGTGTAAACTTTGGATTTTGAGGGACTAAAAATGTAAATTCCCCAAAAGTTATCAATTTGTTCCAAATTGTAATTCATGCATAGTACAAGGGTATTATTTGTAAATTTCCAAGTTTTGAATACCCAGGGACCATTTTTGCCAATTTTGTAACTTGAGGGGTAAAAGTTGCCAGTTTGTGTAAACTTTCATCCAGGGATAATTTGTGAATATTTTTGGTTTCCCAAGGACTTAAGTTGACTTTTATTTCATTTTGAAACTTCAGGGACTAGTTTTGCCAATTTATGAAACTTGAGGGACTAAAACTGCCAATTATGCAAATTTTGTACGTTTTTCATCTGTTTTTGCATATTTTGCATTTGGAACATATAAAACACACTTCTAAGATATTTTAAGTATTTTGATGCATATTTGAGTGTTTTTGTATGTTTTGGCAGTTTAGATTGGTATAAAATGATGAGTATTTAAACACTCATCAAGATTCGTTTATAAAGTATGTTTAATAAGTTTAAGGTATGCCGAAAATAAATGATTCGAGAGCGAGTAGTAGACGAGTGAGTTGGAAATTCGTCGTGAATAAGCTGACGTGAACATACCATTTGGGTTTGACACACAAAAGATCGAGATTCAGGTGTACGTTTTATTTACCAGTACATTGTTCATATGCCATTTTAAAAGACAAGTTATGTATCTGCTTTCTATAATTTCCAGGCATTCCGATTTCCAAAGTATGCTGGACTTTTGGCCCAGTGACGAAGAACAGCAACAAACACACCCGGTTGGGCCTTTACTGGGCTTTGGCTCAGCCACACACACAAGCCCGAATTTTTAACTTTGTTATCAGTCTTTGGGTTTTTAAAATTGGTTGAATTTCTTTCGACACCATGAGTAAAAGGAGAAAAGAGACCAAGGGTTCCTAAGTTGGTTTGATTAGGTAAATAACACACCCGTATTTAACTCAATGCATCCTAGTTGGCTCGCTTGAGCATGCGGTCGAGCCGTGAGTTGGGCTCTTTCATCTGTGAGCTAATAGTAAGATTTGTAAATGATGGTAACAGACGACAACAAAAATGGAGATGGCAACCAACCCACTGTTGGGTTCGATCTACAATAGAATAAACACAACAAGGATTTGGCAAAATAAGCCGATAAGCACTTCTCATCCATGAGCCATATTAAATCTAGTTTTTGTTTGTAGTTTATTTATTTTTCCACACAAGCTTTATCGAGTCACAAAATTATTTTATATCAATCGGCAAAAACAAATTTTACTTCGATTCATATAAATCAAAAACAAGATTCTCAACATGAAAAATTTGTAAAAATTTATGAAACCCTTACAGAGGATGTGATGTCGATTGAAGATGATTAAATGGAGACTAAGAAACCCAAATACAAATCGATCTGATCCAACCCAAGCGAGAACCACAGCCTCAACTCTTAAGAACTTCTTTTGTGCTGAGATCTAGATGTGTGGCTCCCCTTGTGGATCGGTTGGAAATAAAAAGAATTCAAACAAGAAGAGTTTGACCACTCTTTCTTTGAGGGAGTCTTGTGATATAGCGATTTTGAGCAAAGGTTGCTTTCCTTCTTCATCTTTTAAGTCTTCTCGTGATCATCGATTACTGAGAAAGAAGCAGCAGGAACAAGGAAATGTATGATAGTGATCTATCATATCTTTTGACTTTGAACACAGAAAAAGATAAAAAGGAATAAGAGAAGGGCGGTGGTGTGTTGTTATATAAAGGGTTTTGTTTTATTATTATACCGTGTATTTCGTGTCCCGTTGAGCTAAAGTGTAAACGTAGTCTTCCGGTTTGGTATATATGTGAAAAATACAACTTTAGAAACGTTTAAATAAGGACGAAATTACTGACTCCAAATTTATGCCGTTACTAAGGTAGTGTCGGTACGCGTGTAGTATTGTTACTCAGTAGTTAAAATTGATACACAAAAGTAAATATGAAAACTTTTTAAAAAAATAACTTCGAGTTTTAAAGTTGAGTAAGGACCTGGAAAATGCTGGTTGTTATACGGCAAGCCTTGCACTTCCATCTCGATGTTGTATATACTTCACATTAAATGCACCAGTTTTGTTTTTCGATAAAAGTTTGAACTTTTGCTTATGTTTAAAGCTCAACTTTTTTATTTAATATTATAATTTACATACGGCTTCAAGTCAAAATTATGTATTTTTTTCCGTTCTTTTCATTACTCAATGTGATATTTTTAATATGTCGTATTTTGCTATTGGCAAACTCAATTAATGGGCGTAAATATTGGTTTCTCACTAATGATTCTACATATAGAAAAAGAAAACACTTTGCGATGCGCGGACCTTCTTCTTTTCAATAATAAATCAATTGCACACGATAAATTCATTCTAATATTTCTCAAATAGCATTCGAAAGCAACTAATCACGCTAAAAAGTATCATTTAACCATTTAAATGTTATTTTACATACATGCTCGTGCACATTTTCTTGAATCAATTCGCACATGTGAGCTACATCAATAGAAAACGCATATAAATTACTTGTATATGAAAACGCATTAACATAATACATATATCTATATAGATGCTTATCTATAATTATCATCTAAATATGTAAGAAACAAAGAAAATAGTTGGTATCCCAATCTTTGATTCCATTTATCTGAGCATGCATGATCTTGTGTGATTTGCATGGTACCTGCGTATGATAACTAAATTAATAAAAAAAAGAAGACCAACTTAATTACAAAGATCTAAAAGATGTGTGAATCATCTCCAAAATATTGCAAAAGAGAATTTACATACCGCTACCAACAATCAAAGATCTAAAAGATGTGTGAATCATCTTCAAATGTACATACTAAATGTGATTTTGGCCGGTTTATATAGGAAAGAATTAGGTTAAATCATTAATTTTTTTCTTGCAACCTTTCGCAACTCTTGCACTTCATCAAACCGACTTTTAATTCTATACTAAATGCCTTGTGATCAATTCGGGCAACCCTTGCACTTCATCTCCTTTCATGATTTTATAGTTATTATGAGGCTGCATTGAATTCTGGGCATTAGCTATCTTGTACTCTATGCAATCTTGACGCCTACACAATAAATTAGATGGCTTAATCTTATAGTATTACAGATTTAGGTTTTAGTTTTAGATATACAATTCATTTTCGCTAAATAAATTATCGATATTTTCCGTATATCTTTTAAGAAGCTACTCCCTACATCTCAAAATTATTGTCAGAAGATAAAAGTCACATAGTTTAATAAAAGTTGACCACTTTAATTTTCAACAACTCAAATAGAATATTCCCTTTCTAAATTCTTTGATTTTTACTTAAAAAGAAAGTAGAAAATTATTTTGAGACATCCCGAAAAGGAAATATGGACTATAATTTTGAGACGGATGGAGTAATACTTAGTTGACATAAGTAATATTATAAAGTTACAAATTCTTCAAAACTACAATTTAATGGGAATTTAGGCTTTATTGTTTATTTCATGTCCTTCTGTAATAAACATGACCGTGTTATACGCCGATTTTTTAATATAAAAACGCTAGTTGAAACTTCTTATAATTTCGGCACCCCAAAGAAAAACAATCAAGTTCCGTCATTGAACGATATCAACGTTTTAGAGGATAGAATACAACTTATTTACGTATAAAACGACACCCTTTTAACTAATTTTGATGTAAAATGTTGATCAACATTTTCTTTTTATTTTTTATTTCATATGTCTCTCGTACTCTTTCATTACCCAGTGGTCCAGGTCGCTTACTTTCTGGTACGTTGTGGTTCAGTGGATTTAATGGGTGTCCGAAGGGTAAGGTTTAGGCTTTCAAAGATTGTGGTTATGGTGTCCAAGGGTCGTGGTTCAGCGAGTGCTTGGAGGGTCATGGTTTAGAGTTTGAAAATTGTAGTTTAGTACATGCGGAGTCTCATGGTTTAGAGTTTCAAGGGTCTTGGTTTTCGTGATCGATGGTCAAAGTATCAACAAGTGTTGGAGGGTCATGGTTTAGGTGTTGGAGAGTCCATGGGTTAGATAGAGTGTCGAAGGGTCATGGTTCAATAGTTTAAAGGGTCGAGGTTTATGGTTTTGAGGGTTGTGGTTTCGGATTTTGTGGTTGTGGCTCAATAGATGTTGGAAGATTATGGTTTAGGTGTTCGAGGGTTTTGGTCTATTAAGTGTTGGATTGGTCATGGCTTTTGTGTTCTATGGTCGTGGTTGGTGTTCAAGGTTCTTGGATTTGTGATTTAACGAGTGCTGGTGATAAGGCAAAAAATGAACCATTTTTAGGGAGTCATTTAAGCCCGAATTCAAATTTATTTGATCATATATTGCCCTAAATCGTTCCTTTTGTCATTTTAGGTACTTTTGGAGTGACTTCTGGAAAAGGAAGCATTTTGGACGTTTTTGGAGTATAAAAGTGAAGAAAACGGTAAAGTCTTAATTTTCCTTGCTGGTAACAGTACCTGACGGCGTCAAGAGTCTTCATGTGACGGCGTCAAGAGTAAAACAAGAGTTGGAAGTGGTGGCGGTCCAGAGAAAACGTGACGGTGTCACGTATGGCCGTCAAGGTTCAAGATATTGTGACGGCCCAGAGTGATATTACACATGACGGCGTCAAATCTGGATCTAAGCAATCCGATATCATTATGGGCGGCGAGTTGACGGCGTCAGAGGTTTCTTCTTGACGCCGTCACCTTGTAAAATCTATATATAGTTTTGCAATTTTCATTCATTCAAAAGGGGAACAAGTAGGGTATAACTTTGGAGAAACCCTAGCACGAATTTTGCTGCTTTTTCAAGGGTTTTTACCCTTTGAAACCTTTCATGTCAATTTGAGATAAGTACTCTTTCAATTCATTCAATATGTCTATGTTATGTTTGAATATATCTTACACTTGTCTTGAATTTAACATGCTAGGCTAGATCTCTTGTGTGTTTGCTTAGATGTAGTGAAACCTAGATGTTGATTATGGGTTGATTGTTTGTTTATAGTTGTTACGGATGAATGATTTCGATGTTAGGCTTAAAAAAACTGGCAGACTTCCATAGGGTAACATGCTTGAACGTCTTAAGAAACATGAACCAATGCGTACTAGGTTATTATGGTTGTATTTAATGCATGAACGAATTCTAATGATCCCATGTTAGGAGCTTTTAACGGCTCGACATAAGAGTGAAGTAGGAGCTTATAGAGTTGGGGAAGTACGTACGCCACCCCACGAATGGTATTAAGGAATATAACCCATCATCCACGCAATTGGAACAAACTATCAACCTGTAAAAGATATCTAGGGAGTAATGAAACCTAAGTAAATACAATTTTCCCTATTATTGTTCACACCACTAGTTTAATTAGCTTTATTTTCATTTTTGTTATTTTATTTTGATTGCATCTTTAGTTATTTGGTTAGTTGACTAGCAACTAATTCCGCCCACTCTTCCAAAAACCCGAGATTTTAATTGCTTTCATAAAAATATAAAAATACAAAAAGAATCATCCCTCACCTCTAGACCTAGTTTTTAGGCTTTCTAATCCTAGCGACAGTATTCCTGAGTTGAACGATCAATCCCCCGGTACTTGTCACTATACTATACTACAACGATCAGGTACACTGCCTGGTGGGGGTTGTAAGCTTCTCGAGATCCCTCGAGAGGTAAAGCCTGGTGCGATTCCCACGTATCAAGTTTTTGGCACCGCTGCCCGGGGAATAGTTATTGTCTAGGTTAGGATTTCTTTTTATTAGGTCTACTTGCTAGATTCCTTTCTAGTAAGATTTTATTTTTATTTTTAGGTTCTCTTTAGTCTATCTTATTTCTTCGTGTCTTTGTTCGTAATCTTTACCATCCGACATCATGGAAGGTGGTAACATCTTTGAACCCATCAAACCACCACAACAAAACCACCCACAAAACCCACCACTAGCAAACCAACCTCTTAGGCCCCGAACCCTAGGAGAGTATTCCCGTCCTAGCCACGAAGGCTATCGAAACACCATTGAGCTCACCCAAGGAGCCAATGTGCCTCCTTGCGATCCGACACCATCCGGTTGGTGCAAAGCGGATGTGCATTCCATGGACTTTGTTCCGAAGATCCTAATCAACATCTCAAGGATTTCCTTAAAATTGTAGATTCTATAGACCTTGATGTTACAACTAGAGAGTCCACCCGATTACGCCTATTCCAATTCTCTCTACGTGATCAAGCTAGTCAATGGCTTGAACGTTTACCCGCGGGATCCATCACCTCATGGCATGATCTCACCACTCGTTTCCTTGCTCAATTTTTCCCACCGGGGAGAACTACCAAGCTTAGAAATGATATCTTGATGTTCCAACAACGTCAAGGTGAAACTCTATATGAAGCATGGACTCGTTTCAAGGACTTACTCCAAAAAGTCCCTCATCATGGCATAGATCTTTGGCTCCAAGTCCAAATCTTCTATGACCATATCGATCTCTCCACAAGGTGAACCATTGACCAATCGGCCGGTGGTAAGCTACGTGATCTAAGTGCGGAATAATCATGGGAACTCATAGAAGATCTTGCTCTCTATGACAACGAAAGTTGGAATGATCCCCGTGATTTGAACAAAATGGTCAAGGCAATATCTTTTGCCTTCGAACAATCCTAGCACTTCCGATCGTAGGATCATGAAACTTGAGGACCAAGTCAAGTTTCTCATGAAATCTCACGAAGCTCCTAAGCCTTCAAGCCAAGTGAACAAAATCACTTCTTCATGCGAATTATGTAGTGGTCCCCATGACAGTCGTGATTGCGTGGAACTCCCTGGAACAGCTTTTACGGACTACGCATCCTCGCGTACCGACGAAGCGGGAGATAAGTGGTACACTTTCAAACCCGAGCCAAACCCTTACGGTGATTCCTAATACCCTTCTTGGAAAAATTACCCGAACCTTAGGTGGAAACAAAGCCAAAACAATTCTTCCAATCCGCCTAATCGTTACCAACCAAACGGTCCACCCTCCAACCGTACTTTCAACAACAATCCTTCTAATAACTATGGTAGTACCAATAATCTTGAAGGGTTGATGTCCAAGTTTGTGGCATCTCAAGAAGCTCGCATATCTAAGTTTGAAGCCGATTTCAAACAAAAGCAAAGCGAGATGACCACCAAAATTGACACATTGTTGAAAGTTCTCAATGTCCGAGAAATGGGAGCACTCCCAAGCGACATGGTCAAGAATCCGAAACTAAACGTAACTCTATATCATCGGTTTCGTCTCCCACTTCTTGTCCGCAATACTACTCGGTTAAATCAATGAGCACGTGTTTCAAGCAAAACCAAATTCTTCAAAAGGGCCAATCGAATGAAACACCCAATATCAAACTGGTCAAAAGCATAGTTGAAACACCTCCTACACAAGACCTTGACGATGAATTCAAGGAGCTCCACCTTGAACGCCCCGTCATTGATGTCTTAGCCCGTGCTCCCTACTATAGTGCCCTCCTAGAAAAATATGAGAAATTTAAATTGGGTAAAAATGGGACCGCCTTCGTTCAAAACAAGTTACCTAAGAAGCTTGATGATCCGGGTATATTTGTTTTGCCTTGTAAGATAGGAAAATCCGAAGCTTTCAACACACTAGCTGATTTAGGATGAAGCCTCAACTTGATTCCCTTATCCCTTTTCACCACTCTTAAGCTAGGAAAGTTAGAGGAGACGGAGGTATTAATTGGTCTAGCAGATGGGAGTATTGCCCACCCGGTTGGGATGATCAAGGTTTTAGTTGTTCACGTAGGGAAGTTAACTATTTTAGCGAATTTTCATGTCCTAGATATGCTTAGTGATACTACATGCCCATTGTTAGTAGGAAGAGGATTTTTAGCAACCGCTAGCGCCATGATAGATTATAAGGAGTCTAAGATAGCGGTAGGTCAGGGCGATACTTGGTCGGTCTATGATGTTAAGAAGCATAGCTATGATTGTGAGGACGAACCGAAACCACATTGGGTAGAGATGAATATGAGACCATCTAGATATGGACCTTGGATAGAAACAAACTTTATAGGACCTCAACACCCATTCTATCTAGAAAAAGATTTCACAGATGAAACATATTCAGTGGAACAACTCATAGCTAGAGATTAGGAGCTAGACCCTTTTGAGGGCCCCCTAGTCTTTAGGAAAATGATTGAGTTCTTACGCGTAATGCCTATTAACATAGATATGAACAAGTGGAAAAGAGAGGGGGATAAGTTTAAATAGAGGTGGGACAAGCCACCTAAGGAAGGTGACGGATCATGGCATATGAAGATGATTTTATATGATCCGGATGGAGAAAAGTTTGAAAGGTCATATCGTACCAAGAAAACTGATAGGAAGTAGAAACCCAAGTTTGATCCAAAAGATGTCCTCAATGAGGAACTCACCCATATCACGTAATTGCCCATGACCTTGAGTCTAGCTACAAGAGTCGTAAATAAAGAAAAGCGCTTCTTGGGAGGCAACCCATGTTTTGTGTGATTTTTATTTGTTTGATTGTTATTTGCTTCCGTATACATGCTTTATTTTTATTGTTGGTAGATCATGTTTCAAAATAAAATTGTGAAAATACTTTATTTTGTTGTTTAACTTCGTCTTAACTTCATACAAAGGTATTTCGCAAAAGATAAGTGTAAGGGGAAACCCCAAATATGTTTTTAAGAAACGAAATTGATCATGATTCTCCACAATATTAAATGAACATGTGTATTAGTATTTGTTAGAGTCAAATGCTTGTATCGAGTCATAATGATGTTTTGCAGGATTTTCCAGGAAGTAGGGCATAAGTTATTCCAGAAATTTTTCGGAAACTTAACGTAAAGATTTCTGCAGATCACTTCTGACGGCGTCATGAGTTAACTCCTGACGGCGTCATGTGTAAAATTCTGAAAAATTTTGCGAGTTTTGTTTATACCGGAGTCTTAAAGTTTTTGTTAATTCTTTAGTTTTATAAACTCCAAGAAATCTGCAAACATTCATTCCATAAGCATTATATCTTACATTGTTTTCTAGGATTTGTTAGTATATATAGATTGCCGCCGATTTTACGCGAGGTTGCCTTGTTTGTTTTCTCAAGTTTAACAATTTACATATGACAAGAAGATGATTTATATTTCTGGAAGGGAAGCTTTGATGGTTCATTTTCTTGGAGGAAGATCTAACCTTGTTGACACACTATCCACACCGAACGAATTAGGGGAGTATTTGATTTCATTCTTTTACCTATTTCACTTTTACATTCTTTAATTGAACATTGGGGACAATGTTCATCCTAAGTGTAAGGGGAGGGTAAATGATGATACCTTATAGGATACACTTGCACTTGAGTTTGTTTGTTTGATGGTAGGTGTGTAATAAAACTAAAAGAAATACTTGTTAGTGTAATTTAGTGATAAATTTAAATTTTTTTACAACATTTAGGAGTGAAACTTTAGCCTTAGCAAGCGTCTCATGGATAGGAGTTGTATGACTAGCACAAAACCGTACCATTCAGAAAAATTTTCCACCCAAATATGTGAGGTTCGCCTTTAGATTTGATAGAAAAAACATTTATTATTAGTGTTTATGATGGTACCGGTAGCATTTAGATTCTAGAACTTGCATTAGTGATGCATCCCGAGACCGCTAGTGAGACTACATTCGTGTAGTAGGAATTACTACATGATAAGAGGCATTAGGATCACCCTTGTGTTAAACCCGTATCATAATTACTTGACCATTTAAGTCATATTGTTTGGCTAGTAAAGTTAATTAATTTTCCCACACTTTAGTGTTGTACTCATTTTTAGTACACGAAACCCCTAGTACACCCCTCCGAGCCTATCTTTTCATTTCTAACTTTAAGCATCTTACTTAAAGGAAGAATTTGTTACAACCCACTTAAATGTACACCCAAATCGCCTTAGCCTTCCGTGTATGCACTCATCTTTAGTGCATTATTGTTACATGTTTATAGTTAATTATCTAATTGATTACATGGTTGCTAAGTCGAGTCATATCTTGTACATATTGTTTTGGGACGATTGGGACTCATGGGTGAAGTACTAGTGTTATGGAGTAATGGGGAAGAACATCATTTATTACCCCCATATGTGCGTTAATCTTAAAAGTACTCCAAGTGTTTTGATTATCTTGATTCGAGTCATTAGATTAGTTTATTGTAAAGTATGTAAAAATTCAAGTGTAAGGGGAATATTCATTCCCTATGATGTATTAGTTTGGTTGGTAGGGTAAGAGTGTATGAAAAAAATAAATAAATAAATAAATAAATAAATAAATAAATAAATAAATAAAAAGGAAAAGAAAAAAAAAAACGTACGGACTACCATCCCGTTTCATTCTATGTTTGTTTTGAGTTTTTGTTATTTTTGATTTTTTAGCTTAAGTCGAGTCTAGTCTTAGCTTAGCAACGCCATATTGTACATGTAATTAACCAAGATGATTAACTCGCCACCAGTAAAGATTGCCTTTATCCAACAAAACCGTGTATTCCATATCCCTACACCTAACATTATAACCCTTTAAAAGACCTCTTTGATAGTTTATCCTAGGTACCTACGGCATGTGGTGGAGGTTTGATCCTTTCCCAAGCCTATGGTAATCTATTTTGCTATGACAGGTAGTGAGAGATGTTTTCCATTTCCATATTGTGATATATACTTTATTACACCCGAGAGATGTGATTATCTAAACACTATTTGTGAGGTGCTAGTATATGACCTCCGTGCTTGTCTTTGGTCTTTAGTGGAACGATTATTTGTTGTAATTACTTTTATATTAGTATTAAATGACCCCTAACTTGTATTTTGATTAGAATAAAAGCGCATTTGCTTGAGGACAAGCAAATATCAAGTGTAAGGGTATATGATAAGGCAAAAAATGAACCATTTTTAGGGGGTCATTTAAGCCCGAATTCTAATTTATTTGATCAAATATTGTCCTAAATCGTTCCTTTTGTCATTTTAGGTACTTTTGGAGTGAATTCTGGAAAAGGAATCATTTTGGAAGTTTTTGGAGCATGAAAGTGAAGACAATGGCAAAGTCTTAATTTTCCTTGCTGGGAACAGTACCTGACGGCGTCAAGAGTCTTCATGTGACGGCGTCAAGAGTAAAACAAGAGTTGGAAGTGGTGACGGTCCAGAGAAAACGTGACGGCGTCACGTATGGCCGTCAAGGTTCAAGATATGGTGACGGCCCAGAATGATATTACACATGACACATGACGGCGTCAGATCTGGATCTAGGCAATCCTATATCATTATGGGCGGCAAGTTGACGGCGTCAGAGATTTCTTCTTGACGCCGTCACCTTGTAAAATCTATATATAGTTTTGCAATTTTCATTGATTCAAAAGGGGAACAAGTAGGGTATAACTTTGGAGAAACTCTAGCACGAATTTTACTGTTTTTTCAAGGGTTTTTACCCTTTGAAACCTTTCATGTCAATTTGAGATAAGTACTCTTTCAATTCATTCAATATGTCTATGTGTTGTTTGAATATATCTTACGCTTGTCTTGAATTTAACATGCTAGGATAGATCTCTTGTGTGTTTGCTTAGATGTAGTGAAACCTAGATGTTGATTATGGGTTGATTGTTTGTTTATAGTTTTTACGGATGAATGATTTCGATGTTAGGCTTAAGAAAACTGGCAGACTTCCATAGGGTAACATGCTTAAACGTCTTAAGAAACATGAACCAATGCGTACTAGATTATTATGGTTGTATTTAATGCATGAGCGAATTCTAATGATCCCATGTTAGGAGCTTTTAACGGCTCGACATAGGAGTGAAGTAGGAGCTTATAGAGTTGGGGAAGTACGTACGCCACCCCACGAATGGTATTAAGGAATATAACCCGTCATCCATGCAATTGTAACAAACTATCAACCTGTAAAAGATATCTAGGGAGTAATGAAACCTAAGTAAACACAATTTTCCCTATTATTGTTCACACCACTAGTTTAATTAGCTTTATTTTCATTTCTGTTATTTTATTTTGATTGCATCTTTAGTTATTGGGTTAGTTGACTAGCAACTAATTCCGCCCACTCTTCCAAAAACCCCAGATTTTAATTGCTTTCATAAAAATATAAAAATACAAAAAGAATCATCCCTCACCTCTAGACCTTGTTTTTAGGCTTTCTAATCCTAGCGACACTATTCCTGAGTTGAACGATCAATCCCCCGGTACTTGTCACTATACTATACTACAACGATCAGGTACACTGCCTGGTGGGGGTTGTAAGCTTCTCGAGATCACTCGAGAGGTAAAGCCTGGTGCGATTCCCACGTATCAGCTAGATATGGTCATGATTTTGTGTGTTTATGTTCATGGTTCATAGTTTTTCATTTCATGGTCAGGTTAAGGTTAGTAAGTTTGGTAATTGTGGGAAGGGTTAAAAGTCGAGGGTCTAGCGTTAAGGATCTTGAAAGGTTGGTGATCACTTTTGTTTTCATGCATGTTTCGACAAAGTTAGTTGCAACAAGGCTCAAGAGTTGAGGGTCGGATCGAGAGTCCAGGGCTGAGGGTCAGATTGAGAGAATGGTCAAGTGTTAAGGACCTTGAGATGTTGTTCAACCCTCAGGTGGTGTTTGTACATTCTTGGGTATCTTATAAGTCAATCATTTCTACTTTTGCATTATCACCACTCGTTCGAATTGTATGACTCTGAATATGTTTGTTTTTAAGGTACTAAAGGGTTATGCTTCAGACGTCAAGAGTCATGGTTGGTTTTTAACCCATCATATGTATTTTTAAGGGCTAATGGTCTAAAAAGTCATCCAACTTGTCACCTTTTCCTATTGTAGATGCTCAACTTTTATTTTTTTCTATTAAATTCAAGAATCGTTAATTATTCCTATTGTCTGCATCATTAGAAGATCAAATAACATGGCACAAATTAATTAAAATAATTGCCTCATAAGCATCTCACATGAGGTCATTTGGGTCATTTTACTCTTCCTCATATTTTAGAAAATGAGAAAACCCTTTAAATCTTAAAAAAAGAATACAGCAAAATACTTGACATCTAACAAACTTATCCCTAAGATCTGCCACAAAACCACACAATGCCAAATGTTTCAAAAGTCATCATCCTGTTAAGAGAATAAAAATTTGACTATAAACATGAGAAAGCCAAAATGTATCTCCTTTTGAACAAATCTACTGCAATTAGTATCATGCTTCACATATTTTTTTTGTATTTTGACGGTCACAAAAGCGCATCAATTGACTTGAGTAGTTGATTTTTTTTCTTGTTTCAAAATGTGGGTTGTTTCAAAGTTTATCCTCATACAAATTCGCTAGATCTGCCACTGCCAAAATCACCGGAGACGTACACAGCCGAACAAGCACCGCCAAAACCACTAGATTGCAACAAACAAACGAATACAAAAACAACCAAAACCACATAATACAACAAAGCGGATGGTGGTTGTGGCGGATTCAGTTGGTGGTAGTAGTAGTGTTAGCGACGCCGGAGGGGGTGGTGTCGGGAGTTAGTTTGTGGGTTTGTGAGTTTCTAGAGAGAGTGGAGAGTGTTATTATGTGATTGGGTGTTTTAGAGATAGAGATAGAAATGAAATTGCAGGTGCTGTGGATTGGGGTTTGTTCTAATTTTGCTAGGTGACAGGAAATTTCAATAGTTATTTTTTGAGGGTTTTGTCGTAATTTGAATCTGGGTATCTAAATGTCTTTTTATTTGTGTCTTAAATTTCATACGTGGGTGACTTTGACAGTTGTCAAGGAATGATAAAAATGACCAAAAATATTACACAACACAGGTCATGTGAGAGGTGGAAGATGAAAAAGAGTAAATTGACCAAATTAACCTCATGTGAGATGCTTATGAGGCAATTATGTTAGTTTAATCGTGTCATGCCATCTAATCTTCTAATGATGCACACAATATGAATAATTAATGAGTGTTTGAATTTTAATAGAAAAATTAAAAGTTGGGCGCTTATAATAAAAAAAAGTGATAAATTGGATGCCTTTTTATGCCATAAGCAATATTTTTTAATGAGTGATTGCCTTTAATGATAATGTACTTGGTGGGTTTAAGATGAATATTTTACCTTAATATTTTAGATTTGAGTTAATTTCATAAATGGTCCTTGTGGTCTGCCGGGTTTAACGAAAATAGTCCCTAAACCTTTTTTTAACGGATCCTCTCCCTGTGGTTGCGACCCATATTAGGTTTGGTCCCTTGACCACTAACTCCATTAATTTGACTGTTAAATATATGTTTGGAGGGGTGAGATGACAAAAATACCCTCATCTTCAACATCCTCATCTTCATCTTCATATTCATTCATATCTCCCCTCCATTATTTTTAGCCACCATCCCCAAATTCCGGCCACCCCAAAAACTTAAACATCATCTTCTTCTTCTCTTTATACATCTCTACAAACCGTTATTTCCGGAAACTTGTTACAAATTTCGGCCACCTACAACCAACCTTCATAAACCCATAAACATAAAAACATACACATATCAAATTTCTAACTAAATCAAGACTCATAAAAGTCTCATTTCTTATAATCAAATTCATTTTCTAATATAACAACAACAATTAAATAAACATATACACCAAATAAATCTTTAAATCACAAACACAAGTACAAACATAATTCGATAGATCTTGTCCTATGTCATTTATGTCTTTTTTATAATGAAGCCAAAACCATTAGTACATCTTCCCTGCCAAAATAAGAGTGTGTCACCCTAATTTCACTACAGCAACATCATCACAACACCAACTTCTCAATGATCAGTCACAAACCTCAACAACTACAACAACAAACGATTTTAACTACAAAACGAAAACAAACAAAAAAACAAGATCTCCGGTTTTAAGACCATTCAATATTTTTAAAAATCAAGAAACCCATATCATCGATCTTTAAGAAAAACCAAGAAACAAAATGATTAAACTTACCTGAGACTTATTTTCACAAGATCTTTGAAGCCAAAGACTAACAGAAACAAAAATAAAGACTTGTTTGAGTTTCGGTTACCATCTAAAACTCGAGCAAGAGAGTCTTGTGGTGTTTATCTTTTGTGTTTCGGTTTGTTAAAAAGAAGACATGAAGAACTGGTGTAGTGGTGTTCGTGGGTTGTGTTAGAAACTCAAAAGATTTTTGTGGATTTGTGTCTGAGTTTAACAAGATAGAGTTTTGTTGTTTGGTATTGAAAAATGGTGGAATAGTGTTGAGAGAGAAAAAAGATAAAAAAGAAAGTTTGGTGGAGAGTGAAGATGGAAGAGATGTGGGTGGGTGGGGTTTTTAGTTTTTATTTTATCTAAAAAAAATATAGGTAAATGGCTAAAATAGACTCTCACTTAACAGTAAAACTAACAGATTTGGAGTCAAGGGACCAAACCCGATACAGGTCGCAACCTCAGGGAGAGGATCCGTTAAAAAAAAGTTTATGGACTATTTTCGTTGAACCTAACAGACCACATGGATCATTTATGAAATTAACTATTTAGATTATTAGACCACACGGTGTAACTCGCCATGTAGGTTCGCCGGTCCACCTTGGCACCTCGCCATGGCTCGCCACTGTACCCCCACCCCTCAACTTCTCTAGCCACTTTGAAGCCAATCGTCTGCATGACGAGGGTGTCTTCCTGAGTTTTGTCATTTTTTTTTTTTTTGAATATGTAAATGTGTATATTTATTGTTTGTAAAATGTAGTGTTTATTTCTTTTTCTGTATCGTGTTAATTTGTTAATTTGTTCTTCCGTATCATTTTTAATATCTTGTACTGTTGATTTAAGTTTGAATTTGAATAAAATCCTTAGCGAATGTGTTTGTGAATAAGAAGTGATTTTGAATTTTGAATAAGACAAGACCGTTTAAATTTGAGTTTCAAATTTAAAATCCCACCCGTCTTTTGAATTCGAAATTTAAATATATCCCGCTCGTTTTTGAATTTGAACGGATATAAATAACATCCCTACAATTTTTTTCACACACTTCAAATATTTAACCGTATCGTTATTTTACGTTTCGTATGTTTTTATTTTGTTGTAATGTATTTTTATTTTTAATGAAATGAATTTAGTTTATTTAATGAAATGAATAAAAAAAATAAAGTTGTAAATGACGGGCCTCCAATAAGTAAGTTGAAGTCAGTTGTTAGTAAAGGGGGGGGGGATGTTAGTTTTGGAGGTTTGTTAAAGTGATGTGGCACCCCGTGGGCCTCAAATGACGAACCTAGCTTGCTCACTGCACCTTGTGGCCTTAGAGCATCTACAATGCATCAGGTCTTTAAAGACCTGATGCATTTAATGCATTTAATACATAATATATTTAATGACTAAAGCTTTTTGTCAAAGACTTGAAGGCTATGTTTGACAAAAGAATTTGTGAGCAATAGCAGTGAGATGTGAGCAGTAGTTGTGAGCTGTAGCCACAGCTCACTGCTCACCGCTCACAACTTCTTAAAGAAGCATTGGAAAGACGAGCTTTCCTAAAAATAGCAAAGATCACCACTCTTTTGCCAAACGAACACTAAAAATCAAAAAGCTCATTGCTAACCGCTCATCGCCCAAAAAAGCTCTGCGCCAAACATAGCCGAAGTTTATCAAGTATTTGTAGAATAGCTTTTCAAAAAGCTTTTAACGCAATGCTAAAAACCCATTTAAAAAGCTTTTTAAAATAGTGAAAAGTTTTTATCAATTTGACCTATTGTGGATGCTCTTACAGATATCCTTGTTTCGACATAGGCTATGTTTGGCGCAGAGCTTTTTGGAGCGATAAGCGGTGAGCAATGAGCTTTTTGATTTTTAATGTTCGTTTGGCAAAAGAGCGGTAAACATTGCTATTTTTAGAAAAGCTCATTTTTCTAATGCTTCTTTAAGAAGTTGTGAGCGGTGAGCAGTGAGTTGTGGTTACAGCTCACAGCTGACTACTACTGCTCACAACTACTTTTGCCAAACATAGCCATAGTGGATTAAGGGTTTTAAGGTTATATTGCAAGTTCAAAATTGTAATTTTAAATTGTATTGTTGTAAGTAGGGGTGTCATAAAATCCGACACAAACCCGACCCGATCGGGTTCGGGTCAACTCTGGTCAAAAATCATATTCGGGTCAATCGGGTCAACCCGAATTGACCCGAGTTCTAAACAAGGTCGGGTTCGGGTATGTTTTTTATCCTTGACCCGACCCGAACCCGAATTGACCTGACAAAACTAACACTTTGCAATGTAAAAATACTCGGGTTGACCCCAAACCCGAACCCGAATTGACCCGACCCAAGTTGATCCGAGTTTTAAACAGGGTCGGTTCGGGTATGTTTTTTGGATGCTTGATCCGAGTTGACCCGAACCCGACCGGGTCAACCCGAATGACAGCCCTAGTTGTAAGTGTAATTGTAATATTAGCATTTTACTATTTTTAGTTAATCTTTTATATAATAAAGGATTACATCATTTCAGAGTTTTTTTTTAATAAAACAATCTTAGTGAAAAAAATTGGGCCAATAGGAAAGCTCGATTTTGACACATAGGCGAAATCGAGCAATATGATTGGCAAAAAAAAAGTCAAAATTAAATTGATTTTGGTTAAACTTTAATTAATTTTGTGGAGAATTTGATTGACTAAAAATATACATAAAAATATAGGTGGCAAATTTATGTAAATAAAAACTTAAAAAAAGATGAGGTAATTAATAAAACATTAGTGGTTGAACTTTAAATATATTATATATAGTTAATTGTAAAATTATAAATCTCCATGTTTTTTTGATAACTTTAGATAATCTTACACTTTATACCCCCTACACTTTATAATATGAACTTTGATTACAATTACATGAGTATTAGTATTTGTTTGAGACTTTCATCTATTAAACTTACAAAATTTTATAAATGTACGAATTAGTTTTAATATACGTTAGATACTTTTAAAATAAATATTAGTTTTGAACTTTCATCTATTAAAATATCTTTTTACTATGTACGTTAAATATAAATAAGAACTTATGTTATCCTATTTAAAAGTTTAATCTATATGTACACGGGTTTGAATATTAAATACAGTTAAATTATTATTAATGGTAATAACAATATCAAATGGTAAGTACGAGTTACTGTGATATGAAAATAAATATACGCGATTGTACTTATAACGACTCATGTAATTAGTATTTAAAGTTTGTATACGGATATCTGGAAAAAAAAATTCTAGAAAACTTTACGGAGTATATTTTAACTTCATCAACGCTCATTATGTATTTCTAAACTCGCACATTTTGTACAACATGATATCAATATTTAAAGTTAAACAACAACATCAACCTCAACATTAACATCTATGTCAGCTAAACAAAGTTAAATCTTTCATCCAATAAAATTTTTACAAAATATTAATATATAATGAAAAACTCATGCATACTTATTAGTTAAACTTATATCACAATTTTCTGGGTTAAATTCTTATATTTTCATATAGTAAGCAAAAATTTTAAAATAAATTTGATTTATGTGTAAACCCATGTGATCAAAGAACCTTTGACCCAATAACATTATAAGGAGACACGCTCAAGAATCCAATACAAGGTCAATGCCACAGTTATATTTACAATTTCTGCTAACTATTTTTCTTACTTTCGCACATGTTGATGCTCTAACTTTTTAAAATATACTTCCTCCGTCCCATATTAAGTGTCCACAATGAAAACTTTAGATGTCCCAAATTAAGTGTTCATATTCTATTTCAACCAATGAGATGAGACTTTAGTTGATAAAAACTAGGGATGAGCACGGTACCGGTACCGTACCGAATTAGAGGTACCGAATTTTTCCCGAGCATAAATTAGGGTACCGGTACCGTACCGAACAGGATTCGGGAATCGGTACCGGTACCGGTACCGGGAAATCGGGATTTTCCCCTTTTTTTTCGGGAATTTCCCGATTTGGTACCGGTACCGTACCGAATTAGTGGTACCGAATTTTTTTCCTCCTTATTTCGTAGTACCGGTACCGTACCGTATTTCGGGATCGGTACCGTTTCGGTACGGTACCGGTACGGTTCCGGTATTCGGTACGAAATGCTCATCCCTAATAAAAACGATATTTGATTGGTGGAGTGTAGTTAGTGGAATTTTCTAAAATTTTGTGCATGATGTAAATAGACACTTAATATGGGACGGAGAGAGTACATAAGATTTTCTATTTTTAAACGATAATACTATATAATTTAATTTTTCTGGAAAAAACTCGTGCGTGCACGGGTATTATAACTATTTATATAAAATATATTGCTTTTCTTGGAAAACAAAACTTTTGTAGATAATTTGCTTTAGGAAAATCATTTTCAGTTGTTGTCATTACTATTTACTAATCTATTAACTATTTCATGCGCTATTTGTGAATGTAAGGAAGAATTAAGGACTCTTAAGAATAGAGGGTTGTGAGTGATCCGCATTTCGTTTACTTTCAAGGAGATCAAAATTCAAATCTAAAATAGTCAATAGTAAAATAGACAATTTCAATCCATAAAGAAATAATGAAAATACTGACCGAAGATAAGAATAACAATGGCAACAATAATTGTGGGTTGATTTAAAATGTCATTTTCATTTCCTGATTCATACAGAAAATATATAACTTTCGGTCGACATTCAATTGCGCAATGACATCTAAATCACATTACTAATTATACAGGGCAAATACCATATTAAAGCACTATACTTGTCAAGAAAGTCACTTTTATGTATCAAACAAAATTTTTTCCTCATATGGGTACTGAACTTTCATTTTTTGGCCTCTTTGAGGATCTTTGTGACCTTTTTGCCCCTGGATTTTTAATAATTTGATGGGCAAAAATGTCACAAAAAGCCTCAAAGAGGCAAAAAAATAAAAGTTCAGTACCTACATGAGAAAATTTTTTTGTTCAATACCAAAAAGTGTATTTTAAAACAAGTATGATGCTTTTTAATGGTATTTGCCCAATTATATATGGGGATGCCTCAAATTGTAAACATTTCATTCTTTTTCATCTTAACATTCGAATGGCCGCATATCTACACTTACGATTAAGCATACTTTTAGGCATATTGAGTAGCAAAAAATTCATTTCCCCGATCAGATATTAAAGTTTATGTTTATGTCATCATTCACAATCTTCATGCTTTTTCATATCCTAACACATGTATTTTGTGATTTTGTCAAAAATCGCTAACCTTTTTCTTGCTAAGAAAAACTCATATTAAATATGGATTAATATTTAGCTTTTAGTTTTAACATAAAGTCACACACGAAATGTCACTCTAGAATCATTCTACATATTTTTATAAAAAATGATATTTCTTCCTATATTATAATAGGATTTGCTAACAAAGTGTTGTTTAATCATATCTTAAATAACAATGTTTCTAAATATGAACTCAATTGATGTTAATACATGCTTTATTAAAACTCACTTACCTTAATTGTGTGTAATTGTGTGTGGTATTTACAAAAATGATTAGTTCATATTTAGAAGCATAGTTATTTAAGGTATGCTTAAACAACACCCAGTGGGTTATTGTTAGCAAATCCCATAATTTATATGGCTACGTATCATCCTACCCACACTAACATAAAACATGTATAACCTGCTAACTATCTCTTTTCGTCTAAACCATAAATCCTGACAAATGTTAAAATAGTGTGAGTAGGAATGTTTGTAGGATAATAATAGGGATTTGCTAACAACAACCCACTGGGTGTTGTTTAAGCATACCTTAAATAAATTAAAACCTTAAATAAATTAAAAGGATTATCAACGGGTGCCCTCAAGACAAAGTTTAGTGTTATTATAAAAGGAAAGTTTGAATTTATTAAATTAAAAATATGGCAATACTCTATTTCTATACATAGTTTTTTTTAAGCAAAGAATAACTTTTACTTACCTTGAAAATACCATGTCACATGAGTTCCACAACAACTAGTGCAATACCCGTGCGTTGCACGGGTCTAACGGTTAAATAACTTACAAACCATATCGAGAGACTTGTTATTATATACTTTATAAATAAATAATTAAAAAGAAAAAAAATCATACCACATAACAAAAAGCTAACGTTTTGAAAGTGGATAAGGTGGAGCTAGAGTGATTAAATTGAAGATGCAAATAATTGGGTAAAAGCTATAAAATACAATCGTATTTTTAAAAATGTATCAAGTTGAACTATTTACTTTTTTATTGCTTACTTGACTAACGAACTTTCAAATTTTTATTCGACTTGAACCATATAGTTCGTTGGTCAAGTAAGCAATAAAAAAGTACATGGTTTAACTTGATACATTTTTGAAAGTACGATGGTATTTTATAGCTTTTACCCCAAATAATTTTAACAACATCTAATAATGATGAATTTAAAAAACTAAACAGAATTAATACTAAACGCCTTTCTGCTCGAGATTGTGGAAGCACATGAAACCTTGTATGAATTCCAATCATTTAAAAAGTCAATTTCAGTCACCATTGCGCTAATAACGAAATGTGTCCCAGATACATTTAGTTGCGGTAAACATGAAACTTGGTTTTTTTTCTTCCTCTTGATATTGGCCGCTGAAAAAATATCAAGCACTTCTAACATATAAATGAGAAATAGCAAATTATTAAGATACATATTAAGTTATATTTGATTTTTTCCAGTAAGTAATACATGAATTATTTGTCTATTCCGTATCCTCATCGAGAGCATCAATAAGAGTATCATCATCACACGCAAAAATGCTCCCATCATATCGTTCCATTTTCATGCCGCAAGTTTACCACCCTTTTATTTTTTTTTAGATGTGCAATTCACCTCATCAAGCATGGAATTGGTACATACCTTCACGTTGCGGTCTGTCATGTTGTTGTTTAAAGACCGGGAAACAACATTAGGCCTTCATATATGAATAAGGTATTGTTGAAAAGCGAAATTGAAAAAATGTAAAAATGGATATTACCTCTTGGATATCAACATCCACATTGTTCCCGACTTGCTATGCGTAGAACAAAGGAAATGTTATGTCTTCATACAAGTTCTAGAAAATGACGTAAGATGTTGAAGTATAAAATTGAAAAAGGGGGACATGAATTTTACCTTGATTCTTCATTGGCAGTCCTTTTCGCAATGCCGGTTAACACGTTTTTTGTTGCCTAGATAATGAACGCATTGTTTGATTCTGATCATCTGAGTAAATGCAAGACATAAAACGTTAAAGCTAATACTTTGAAATATAATGAATGAAATAGGAAGTTTATGACTTATGCCCCTACACTTTAGTTGCTTAAATAGTTAGTATATTGACATATTCATTGTATTATGAAATGAAAGGATCTGTATTTAATTTATAAGCAAAAGCATGGTTTCTTCACCTGCCAAAATCTTTTCATTTAAAATTCAATTTACACAGAAATAAGATAATGCGGGTTAGTTTGTTGCATCATTTTTAGACTACTATCCTGTTAGTGATAAGATCAAAGTTGCATTTTAAAGTTATTCTGTTATATATTATCCGCAACTTTCTGCAAGTGTACCACCTTTTGCTATTGTTTGTTGATATAGATAATTAATGAATTTAAATGGTCATGATTAAAAGTTACTTGATCCAACGAATGATATAAATTTGTGTATGGTGCACCGTCGGCAATAGAATAGTAATTGCACCCTCTCTAAAATTCCGTGAGTACATCAATTGCATCATTATCATCCATCTTTAAGCTAAATCAACTAAAATATACTCCGTATATTGCCAATTACTCTTCATGTTAGTTACTGTATTTATTTACTTTTCATGAAAAGCATTACTAATAGAAAAACCTAGAATCTCTTATAAGAGATTTTTAAAAAGTAGAAAATCTAAAAATGTATATTAAACAATTAACATTAAATCAATGAAAGTAATATTTTGTCACGTGACAAAATTGAGTTATTTCATTAGCTAACAGAAAGTCAAAATTAAAATAATTTGATTAAACACATCTTTATCCAGCAAAAAAATATTTGTAAAAACACTTGTGTCGACTTTATAAAAAAAAATGAGGTAATTAATTAAATTTTAGTTGTTACATTTTAAATAAATTATATGCACATATAGACGTCATACCCCCTAGACTTTATATATTTTTTTAAATAAATAATATATGTTGTTGTTATCTATAAATGTTATTATCAATATACATTAAATTAATTAATGTATATGCAGAGAATTATAAATATCAAATAAACGCACGAGTTATTGTAATATATAAACGAATGTACGCGACTATAAATATATGAACAACTCATGTTATTCATCTTTATTTGATTAATTAAGGATTTCTGGAAATATAATTTTTTTTACTATCCACGTTTAGTAAAGACTCATGTACTACCTATTTATAAGTTTAACCCGCACGTACATAAGTTTAAATATTAATTATGGTTAAAATTATTATTAACAAGAATATACATATAAAAATATAGGCACACTCTCACGGGGGTACTGTGAGATGAAAGTAAATACATGGGATTGTACACAAATCTATCCGGAAAAACAAATTTTCAAGGGTGATTGCGTGCTATTAAGCATCCATAATGCCTAAAACATGATACCAAATAGTAAAATATAAACAAGAACAACCTCAATATGATGCCAATTAAACAAAGTCAAACAATTTATCTAACAAAATATATACAAGATGTTAATCAATATTAATACATAATGAAAATTTTATATAAAAAGCTCACGCTACACGGGTATTAAACTATATAAGCATAAAAGATTTTACATTATGTTACAGAAAAATCACATTTAACAACCCGTTTATGCACCTAGACAGACTTTATAATGCCAAAATAGATATTTAAATTCTTAACCAATTGTATTATTAAAGTTAGATAATATACAATTTGTATACACAAATAATTAAAACTTAGATATATCGTAACCTATGTCAAATACATAAAGTAAAGTTTATGGCAAAGCCCCGTGCGTGCACGAGATTATATAAATAGTTTATATAACTACAAGAATATATATATATATATATATATATATATATATATATATATATATATATATATATATATATATATATATATATATATATATATATATATGGGGTTTAGGGGAAATCTTAGCTACACCAAGGGTGTACGAACTTAGCTACACCAAAATGCTAATTCCATGCATAAAACCTCAATTATGATGTCATCTTAACATCTTAAACTTGTTAATCTTCATAATCCATCACCTTTAACATCTATTATTTGATATTGTTGCATATTCTTATGTGTGTGTTCTTGAATCTAGTTTCTTTCATGAAAATGGCTACTAACATCTTACATTTGCAAAAATAACTAACTTCGTGTAAATGTCAATGATAGATGTTAGTTCCGAGATATCATGGAGTGGAAATGGATTTATGATGTAAATCGGGTGTAAAATTTGGTGTTTTATACATCAAATTGGCATAATGGTGTAGCTAAGCTATCCCCGTTTATATATATTGTTGATATAAATAATGCCTAAAAACTTTATTAACATTTATTGATATCTTTATGTTTTGGTAATCACAAAACGTAAACCCATTGAGCTAAAAATTATGACGTAAACAAGTATTTAGTGATAAATATTCTCTTTACATCAAAATCACTTAAGGTATGAATAAACAAAGTGTTTATTGCATTCTATGATCAAAGAAATTTTTATTTTTACAAACCTTACATTTTTTATAAAGTGGGACAAACATTTTTAAACTTATACAAAATGTTTTTGTATTTATAAAGAAATGTTTTATTCAAAACAAATATTTTGAATTCAAATTTCTACCAAAAAAACGGCTATACTCTTCAGATAAAACATTCCCCACAAAAAGACAAAAATTCTGAAGATTTTTTTTTTTGTTAGGCGGCCCCCTTAATCATTACGGGAACCGGCTAGTAAATTAAGGGGACCGGCCACACAATTAAGGGGACCGCCCACGCTCCCAAACAGTATTTTTTCCCCTATAAATACTGGTTTATTCCACAGATTTTTTTCACCTTTTGCATCCCAAAACTTTCTGTTCTAGATCTCATTTCTATTCTCTAAAATCCTTTGATCATATATACATAAATCTTTGTTTCAAAGTGATCCAAACCTCTACCTTTCAAGTGCAAGAGAAGAATACTTCAATCCTTCAAGAGAAGAAGTATTACAACTTGTTGTGACCTTCACATCCAAGTTGTTAGAGCATCATCAATTATATCTATTTCTTTGTGTAAGTAGTTGTGAATATTTGATAGAAGATAGAGAGATTGTGTAGTAGATAGCTGTGAAGTAGAGAAGTTGGGAAGTAGATAGTTGTGAAGAAGATTGTTGTGAAGATAGATAGGTGTGAAGATGTAGTGTTGTGATTAAGTAGTGACTAGGTGTGAAGAAGTTGTGTAGAAGGTGTGAATAAGTTGTGACGAAGTTGTGGTGTGTATATTGGTGTGTAAGGTTTTCTCCGCCATAAAGGAGCTTGTTGACATAGTGAAGAAAACTCTCGAGTAGGTGACTCGGGGAGTGAAGTAGGGCAAGGAAGGTGTCCTTGTAGCCGAACCACTATAAATACTTTGTCTCCCGGTTTGATCTTTCCATCTCTTACTTATTATCTTGCTTATATCGTTATTACTTTCGTAGACGTAGAAGTATATATATATATATATATATATATATATATATATATATATATATATATATATATATATATATATATATATATATATATATATATATATATAAAGAGAGAGAGAGAGAGAGAGAGTTGCTCATATAGTGCTTGTGTTGATTTCACTTAAAGATCAAACAAAAGTTTCATCCACAAAACAAAATCTTTACAATCAAACTAAAAAGATAACATACATATAATTGATCATTTCGATCAAGTATAGTTTTCATACAACATATAATTAAGGACTACATAATAAACGTTTACTTACTTATCTCTTGTATATAGCTATAATTGTTTATATTATGCATGTGTTGATTTCACATACTTAGCTTGAATTATTATTAGCGTTCATACTTAGATATAGTTGTTCATATTCTTCAAGATTTGAGTTCACATAAGATCGAAACAAAGTTTTAAAAGTAAACAAGGTTTTAAAACTAAATTAAGTTTTCATAATTAAATTAAAAAGACGTAAAACTATTCAACCCCCCCCCCCTTCTAGTTTTCCACAATTGGTATCAGGAGCCACGTCAAACAAGATTTTTAAAATATATATTGTATTTTAAAACTTGTAACGATCTATGGAATCTGAAAAATATTTAGAAAGGCAATCTATGCAAAGACCACCATTATTTGAAAGTGATGGTTTTCTTTATTGGAAAAATAGATTCAAAACTTATGTGAAATCAAAAGATCTTGATCTTTGGCATGTTATTACCTTTGGGGATTTTCCTCCTATTCAATATAATTTTGAAACTAAAAAGGATGAAATTGTATCTTTTGAAAAACAAAATGATGATCTGAAAAAGAAACTAGCAAAAAATAATGAGGCTAAAATGGTTATTTATAATGCGTTACCACGCAAAGAATATGAAAGAATTTTTATGTGTAAAACCGCAAAAGAAATTTGGGATTCTTTACTAATCACTCACCAAGGTAATAGTCAAGTTAAAGATAACAAAATAGATCTTCTTGTTCAACAATATGAACAATTTACGATTCCGGAGGAGGAATCAATAGATAATGTTTTTGCTAGATTTAACACTATTATCACAAGTTTAAAAGCACTTGATGAGAACTCTAGTAAGAATTTTGTTAGGAAATTTCTTAGGGCTCTTCATCCAAAATGGCGAGCTAAAGTCACGGCTATTGAAGAATCAAGGAATTTGTCAACTCTACAACTTGACGAATTGATCGGCAACTTAAAGGTTTACGAAGAAATAATAAAGAAAGACTCCGAGATGGTCAAAGGAAAAAGGGAGCAAAGCAAATCAATTGTGTTGAAAGCTAAAAAGGACTCTAGTGACGAAGAATGCTCAACCACTATAAGTGACGATGAAGAGTATGCTATGGCCGTACGAGACTTCAAAAAATTCTTCAAAAGACGAGGAAGATACGTTAGGCAATCATATAATGAAATGAAGTGTTTTAAATGTGGCAATCCAAATCATCTCATCGGAAAGTGTCCAATGATGTCAAGAGATCAAAATCAAAAGGCGTTTATCGGAGGTGCTTGGAGTGATAGTGATGAGGACAAGAAAGAAACCACAAATGAAGAAAAGTGTCTTATGGCTAAGATATCAAGCGAGGTACGTTCCTAAAACGAATACTTTAGTGACGAAAATTTATCATTAGACGTAAAAGACCTAGATAGTGAATATAATCGGTTATGCAAATTAGGTAAAAAGGTTATAGCTAAAAATAAGTCACTAAAACATATTAATAATCTATTAGAAAATGAAGTACTCGAATTAAAAATTAAACTACAACATTTGGAAAAAGGAAAAGAGGTTTTTATAAAATGTAAAACATGCTTAGAGGTTAAAAATGAAAACGAAAAACTTAAAAATGAAAATTTCAAACTTGACAAGTTTAAAAATAGTAGTAACCCACTTAAGAAAATAATAAGTGTTCAAGAAGCTTCGGGAGATAAAACCGGTCTAGGATTAACTTCAACTAATGTTTCAACTAGTGAAAATAAAAGTATAAAGTTTGAATGTGAATCTAGTAAACAAAAATCATTAGAATCAAATCCTAAGTATATACTTACAAAAGATAGAAAAATACCCATTGCGATTGATGAAAAAGTAAAAACTTTTATAAACCATCCTTAAAGACCGAAGTAGGATCCTCTAAACCTAAATTAAGATCTAAAACTCGACCACCAAGAAAACCAAATAATCCTTATACTCGATCTAAAACACCTCAACCTAGAAGAAACAAAAATAGACAAAATTACAATAACACTAGAAATCAAATGTGGAATTATCAACCAAGTTACTATCCTTGGGAAATACTACCACCATACATGCATCCTAGCCAAATGTTAAATATGTTTGGACCAAATAACTTTGGACCAATGAGACAATGGGGACCAAGTGGCTTAGTTGTCAATCTTGGAAGAAGTTGGAATATCATCCACAAATGATTTCTATAAGTCAACATGGTTACTTGATGTGCTTGAAGATATTCCATTGAAGACTAAAAGGTACGCGTTTCTTTTAGGTTCATCGCTATAATTTGCATGCTTAGATAAATGATTAGTTAGATTAATGCTTAGCTATACATATATATGTACATAATAGCTTATATTCTTATAACCTAGAAACATCATTGGTTGACTTTCCTAGGAATAAGATAAAATTGTTCATTGCCGAACAAAATAGAAAATGGAAATCTTCTATATCCACTATTAGTAAACTCTTGGTGATGAAGTGAAATGAGTTAAGTGGATCAATCGTTAATATAGAAGTAGGATTAGATCCCTCGCGTAAGAAAACTATGGATGAAACAAGCTCTCGTATACTATGGCATTAAGTTAGATAAGCGTGCGAAAACAAAGGAACTATAGATGTTAGGTTATACCCTATTCAACATTCTCGCATCTATCATATTAATTATCGTCATCACTTCCTTTAGGATTATAGGATATGTAGAAACGATAGCATGAGATAATAATAGGCTTAGCCAATCCTTTTGAGTATGAGATCTTTAATAAACATCTTTTAAAATATATGATTAATGATATTTGTTGTTAAAAATCTAATATCTCTAAAAATATGCAAAAACCTCACATTTTGGAAAATAGTTTTTCAAATAACTATCTCACTTTTAAATGACATGTTTTCACTATCAATATCCACAATTTTGTTTTGATCAAAACTAAAGATTGGGAAAATATTCTTTACCGTTCATTCACACATTTTGAAGTAAAACTCAATCTATTTTATTCAAATAACTCTCACATCTAAGTGAAAACCTACTTTCAAACATTGTTGAATAATGCTAAAAATGTCTCTTTTAAATCATGCGTGGTGATCTAATATTTGTCATCTATATTTATATAAATGACACTTATAAGTGAACTAAATCAAATCAAGAGGACCATGGTTTGTCTATTAAGACTTTGTTTGTAACAAGTCTAGAAATCCATGCTATCATAACTACCCACTTATTGCACATTGATACACATTAGGATTAAATCTCCTAGTTATGTAGTTATGTAATACTTGATGTTGCTTTATTGTTTCCTAGCACTTATATTTTTCTTGCTTGATGAGTATGTTTACATGCTAGATGAAATTGCTTGTTTACTTAATCTTTTTGGTTAACATGCTTTGGCTACATAATTGCCTACATAATTAGTATATGATTAATTGCTTCAAAGAGTTGGACTTGTTTGAAACCAAAAACACAACCTTTCTGCAATTCACTACCAAAAACCCTTTTCTAGCAATCTGGGAATCACCACACAACATAAATCAAGTTGAAAAACATGTCAAAAATTGACCTTGTTGCATCTTTCTCCTAAAAACCATTGCATTCAATGAACACTTCACTTGGATTGAATGTCTTCTCACTAGCTCACATCCAATACCCTCACTTGAACAACATCCAAAACCTTAATCAACCTCTTCTGCTACAAACTCTCCACCACCAAAATCTTCAACATTCATGACCCAAACATATACCTCCATTAATCCAACAACCTTACCCTAACTCAAACATCTTCATTCCAAACACTCCATCATCAACTATCTAAGCATACTATATGCTTATGATTTTCACTTTCAAATACAATCAACCAACCATTTGTTACAAGCAAGTCCGATGGCTCTCTTCGGCAAATTAGGATCTTTAACATAATCCTAATTCTTATGTATCCTTAATATTTGTTTGCTATGCTTGTTATTTGTATATTGCATATTCTTCTATATATGCTTGTGCTTCTAATATTTTTCTTGCGAGCATTCCATTTCTCGATTCCTTGGTGCCCTCGAACGAGGGGGAGCACACATCAAGGGGGAGCTTTCATCCCGTCTAACTTCATTTATGAAGCTAGTCGGCATAACCTTTTTGATTCTACAAAAAGGGTGAGAAGTGAATATAAACTCACTAAATACATGTCTAAAAAATAATTTTTAGACTTGATGAGTTTAGGTTTTGTAATTATCAAACAGGGGGAGATTGTTGATATAAATAATGCCTAAAAACATTATTAACATTTATCGATATCTCTATGTTTTGATAATCACAAAACGTAAACCCATTGAGCTAAAAATTATGACGTAAACAAGTATTTAGTGATAAATATTCTCTTTACATCAAAATCACTTAAGGTATGAATAAACAAAGTGTTTATTGCATTCTATGATCAAAGAAATTTTTATTTTTACAAACCTTTCATTTTTTATAAAGTGGGACAAACATTTTTAAACTTATACAAAATGTTTTTGTATTTATAAAGAAATGTTTTATTCAAAATAAATATTTTGAATTCAAATTTCTACCCAAAAAATGGCTATACTCTTCAGGAAAAACCTTCCCCACAAAAAGACAAAAACTCTGAAGAAAATATTTTTTTTTGTTAGGCGGCCCCCTTAATCATTAAGGGGACCGGCTAGTAAATTAAGGGGACCGGCCACACAATTAAGGGGGCCGCCCACACTCCCAAACAGTATTTTTTCCCCTATAAATACTGGTTTATTCCACAGATTTTTCTCACCTTTTGCACCCCAAAACTTTCTGTTCTAGATCTCATTTCTATTCTCTAAAATCCTTTGATCATATATACATAAATCTTTGTTTCAAAGTGATCCATCTACCTTTCAAGTGCAAGAGAAGAATACTTCAATCCTTCAAGAGAAGAAGTATTACAACTTGTTGTGACCTCCACATCCAAGTTGTTAGAGCATCATCAATTATTTCTATTTCTTTGTGTAACTAGTTGTGAATATTTGATAGAAGATAGAGAGATTGTGTAGTAGATAGTTGTGAAGTAGAGAAGTTGGGAAGTAGATAGTTGTGAAGAAGATTGTTGTGAAGTAGATAGTTGTGAAGATAGATAGGTGTGAAGAAGTAGTGTTGTGATTAAGTAGTGACTAGGTGTGAAGAAGTTGTGTAGAAGGTGTAAATAAGTTGTGACGAAGTTGTGGTGTGTATATTGGTGTGTAAGGTTTTCTCCGCCATAAGGGAGCTTGTTGACATAGTGAAGAAAACTCTCGAGTAGGTGACTCGGGGAGTGGAGTAGGGCAAGGAAGGTATCCTTGTAGCCGAACCACTATAAATGCTTTGTCTCCCGGTTTGATCTTTCCATCTCTTACTTATTATCTTGCTTATATCGTTATTACTTTCCTGATGACCTTGACGGTGGTGGAGGAGGAGGTGGTTGAGGTGGCGACCCTGAAGGTGGGCGTGGAACGCTTCGTCTCTTCTTCTTCCTCCTCTTCTCTTCTGCCATTTCAATTACTTGTAGTTCAGCATCGTCTAGCCGCATAGACTTATCAAGTGCTTCATAGAGTTGTTGGTGAATCTCATGGCTGGTGTGCTGATTAGTCTCAAACATTCGTTGACTTAGAATGTCCTTCATGTTAAGAATGGACAAATCACGAAAGCAAGCTTTGAGTGGAGCCTCCATGGCGTGTTTTACAACATCAAAAACTTGCGCATCAATAGCTTCTTTTACTTGAGCGTAGATGTTGAGATTCTCCAGCTTAGTGAATCTAGACTCGTGTTGTCTGATTACTTCATGTAAGTTAAACCTTTGGATATCTCGTAGAACGTCTCTATGCTGTTCGAGTTTCTTATTCTAATCACTTCCATTCCATTCCATTCCATCTTGTTCCAGAAAAATGAGCAAGCATACCCGACAACACCGAGAGAGTTCTTCAAGATCTCAACGCGAGAACTTGGGTGACACGGTTCGTAGTTGGGGTGTGTTTGAGGATAATGCCTCTACGACCAAATATGCTGAACTTCTCTACCACCAGATTGACAGGGGGCAGTGATTGATTGGGACTTCTTGAGGGCCCAGGGCCTCGAGAATACTTTTCTTCAAAGGTTCCAAACTGATGCATTTACCGGTCCTCAATGGGAAAGATTGTTCAGGGTGCGGGAGCCGGTTTATAGTGAGTTGGTGCGAGAATTCTTTGCTACTTTTCATTTCGATTTTGCTGAGGCTAGAACTGATATGGGTGGTACTACCATTTACTTTAGGCTGGGGTTGAGCTTAGGACTTGCTCGGTTATAGAGTTTGGTTGGAGGTTGGGTTTGTATAGTCAGCATGAGGCAATTCAGGGTGGGTTTATGCAGAGATTGTTGGGTGGTGAGACGATGAGGAATGATTTGAGGTGTGCTACGTTTTGGCCGAGTATAGGGAATGGGGTGTATACCTAGACTACTGAGGTGGCCTCCATTAGGGATCCTAGGGTGGTGAGACGATGAGGAATAATTGATTACATGGTTGCTAAGTTAAGTCATATCTTATACATATTATTTTGGGACGATTGGGACTCATGGGTAAAGTACTTGTGTTATGGAGTAATGGGAAAGAACATCATATATTACCCCCATATGTGCGTTAATTTAAAAGTACTCCAAGTGTTTTGATTATCTTAATTCGAGTCATTAGAATAGTTGATTGTAAAGTATGTAAAAGTTCAAGTGTAAGGGGAATGCAAATCCCCTATGATGTATTATTTTGGATGGTAGGGTAAAAGTGTATGCAAAATACCTATAGAAGGGCATTACGAGTTCTAGGAATGAATCAATGTTAGGGTTTCTGATAATGGGGGTTTTCAAAATTGGTGGGTTCTAAGGATAATTGAACGAATAAGGATGAAGAAAAGTTACTTACCACGTGGGGATCGGCTACGGAAGATGTCGGACTTGATCTTGAAAGCTCGGTGAGGAAGTATCAATTGGATATGGTTTGTGGGGTATGTGGTGAAAATGATGGATAGGAGGTTAATATTGCTGAGAATGCGAGGTGACGGCGTTATGAATAAATTCTGACACCGTCAGATGCCCGGATTATGAATACTTTGTGACAATTTCAAGTTGAGTCCCTTCATTTTTCTTAATAGCTAATCAAGGTTGTAAACTATGAATAGCCATTCCTGTTAGTGGAGTCCACCAGGGTCAAACATTTTTTTACTGTCACAAAGTGAGGTGTGGTTATGCAAAGGGCTGATTCCATTCCCGTTCAGGTCATAATTTCCCTCTTGGTAAGTAACGGGTAAGGGAAAGGTTTGTTCCATAGAAATTTTCGGAGTGGAAGTGTGTTTGACGTGCACCCTTTTCACACCAGGTTTAAAACCAAAGGAACGTTTCTTAGCTTCGTGCAAATTAGGAGCGTGACATGCAAACTTCCAACGAAGATGTTGTGAAGTTGCAAGTTCTTTTCTTCTTGAGGAAGCTCATGGAAGTAAGGGGGAATTGAAGGTGAATCACTTGGAAAAGTTTTTTCATTATCCCCTCCGTCACACACCAAAGGGGTTGGGAGTTCAAAGATCTTTTTGATTTTCCTCGGTGTGGATTTTTCCCTAATCTTCTCCTTAATTCTTGATATAAACCTATCAGCTAAGTCCATAAAAGCATTTCTAGTACTTTCCATGCGAGTTTCTAAGTGTTGAATCTGTTCCTCCTGATTATTCATAAAATTTATCATTATCCCTTCGAACTCCTCTTGTCATGAACGTTCAGGAAAAGTATATTTGCTAATTGCACTCACATGTTTATCATGACTTACTTCGGCTTCAGCTGCTGATGTGTGGGAATCGCAACAGGCTTTACCTCTCGAGGGATCTCGAGAAGCTTACAGCCCCCACCAGGCAGTGTACCTGATCGTTGTAGTATAGTATAGTGACAAG
Source organism: Artemisia argyi (assembly GCA_030686995.1). NCBI lineage: Eukaryota > Viridiplantae > Streptophyta > Magnoliopsida > Asterales > Asteraceae > Artemisia > Artemisia argyi. The sequence goes on along the minus strand of CM060708.1, from coordinate 262,696,313 downwards.
TACCGGGGGATTGATCGTTCAGCTTAGGAATAGTGTCGCTAGGATTAGAAAGCCTAAATACTAGTTCTAAAGGTGAGGGATGATTATTTTTGTATTTTTATATTTTTATGAAAGCAAGTAAAATCTCGGGTTTTGGAAGAGTGGGCGGAATTAGTTGCTATTCAACTAACCCAATACTAAGATGCAATCAAAATAAAATAACAAAAAATGAAAATAAACTAATTAAACTAAGGTTGTGAGCAGTAATTGGAGAAAATGTGTTTACTTAGATTTCACTACTCCCTAGATATCTTTTACACGTTAATTACTTGTTATAATTGCATGGATGACGGATCGTATTCCTTAATACCATTCATGGGGTGGCATACATAACTCCCCAATTCTATGAGCTCTTATCTCCTCCTACACCATGCCCAGCACAACTATAGGGATTATAAACAGTGGCTCATGCATTAAATACAACCAATAAAGACCTAGTACGCCTCGGTTCATGTTTCTTAAGACGTTCAAGCATGTTACCATTTGGAGATCTGCCAGTTTTCTTAAGCCTAACATATAAATCATTCATCCAAGACAAGAATAAACAAGTAATCAACACATAATCAATATCTAGGTTTCATTAGATCTAAGCAAACACAAAAGAGATCTAGCCTAGCATGATAGAATTAAGACAAGAACAAGATATAGACAACCAACACATAGACATATTGATTGAATTAGAAGAACACTTATCTTGATTAATCATGCAAGGTATCAAGGGGTTGGAACCCTTGAAAAACCTGTAAAGTTACACCAAAATCGTCTTTAGGGTTTCTCCCAAAACTTTTTTCTCTAAATGTGAAAAACTAGAAAACTATATATAGGAAAATAGGGATGACGGCGTCAAGAACAAAGGTGCGACGCCGTCATCTCGCCGCCAAATACTTCCTCGGACGGCCTTGATCTACTTCTGACGCCGTCAAGGCCTAGGCCGTCACACAATTTACTCTTGACGCCCTGTGTGTGACGCCGTCATCAACTACGAATTTTAATTCTTGGGGTTTTGACGCCGTCAGGACAACTCTTGACGCCTTCATGAACTCTCGGATTTTATTATTGAGGCTTGACGCCGTCAGGGAATTACTCTTGACGCCGTCACCTACTGTTCCCAGCATGGAAAATTGAGACTTTGCCGTTTTCTTCACTTTTATGCTCCAAAAACGTCCAAAATGGCTTCTTTTACAGAATTCACTCTCCAAGTACCTAAAATCACAAAATGAACGATTTAGGGCAATATTTGATCAAATAAATTCGGATTCGGGCTTAAATGACCCCCTAAAAGTGGTTCATTTTTCGCCTTATCATATACCCTTACACTTGAGATTTGCTTGTCCTCAAGCAAATGCGCTTTTATTCCAGTCAAAAGACAAGTTAGGGGTCATTTAACACTAATATAAAAGTAATTATAACAAATAATCGTTCCACTAAAGACCAATAGACAAGCTCGGAGGTCATACACTAGCACCTCACAAATAGTGTTTAGATACTCACATCTCTCGGGTGTAATAAAGTGTAAATTACAATATGGAAACGGAAGATATCTCTCACTACCTGTCATAGCAAAATAGATTACCATAGGCTTGGGAAAGGATCAAACCTCCACCACATGGCGTAAGTACCTAGGATAAACTATCAAAGAGGTCTTTTAAAAGGTTGTAACGTTAGGTATAGGGATATGAATTACACGGTTTTGTTGGATAAAGGAAGTTATTACTGGTGGCGAGTTAACAATCTTGGTTAATTACATGTACAATGTGGCGTTGCTAAGCCAAGACTAGACTCGACTTAAGCTAATAAATGAAAAATAACAAAAACATAAAATGAACATAGAATAAAAAGGGATGATAGTCCGTATGTTTTTTTTTTTTTTTTTTTTGCATACACTCTTACCCTACCATCCAAAATAATACATCATAGGGGATGAGAATTCCCCTTACACTTGAATTTTTACATACTTTACAATTAACAAATCTAATGACTCGAATTAAGAAAATTAAAACACTTGGAGCACTTTTAAGATTAACGCACATATGGGGGTAATAAATGATGTTCTTCCTCATTACTCCATAAAATAAGTACTTACCCATGAGTCCCAATCGTCCCAAAACAATATGTACAAGGATATGACTCGACTTAGCAACCATGTAATCAATTAGAAAGTTAACTTAGGGTTTAACAAATAACAATAATGCACTAAAGATGAGTGCATACACGGAAGGCTAAGGCGATTTAGGTGTACATTTAAGTGGGGTGTAACAAATTCTTCCTTTAAGTAAAATGCTTAAAGTTAGAAACGAAAAGATAGGCTCGGAGGGGTGTACTAGGGGTTTCGTGTACTAAAAATGAGTACAACGCTAAGGGTGTGGGTAAATTAGTTGACTTAACTAGCCAAGTAATATGACTTAAATGGTCAAGTAATTATGATACGGGTTTAATACAAGGGTGATCCTAATGCCTCTTATCATGTAGTAAATCCTACTACACGAATGTAGTCTCACTAGCGGTCTCGGGATGCATCACTAACGCAAGTTCTAGAATCTAAATGCTACCGGTACACTCATAAGCACTAATAGTAAATGCTTTTCCTATCAAATCTAAAGGCGAACCTCACATATTTGGGTGGAAAAATTTTCTGAATATACGGTTATGTGCTAGTCATACAATCTCCTATCCATGAGACGCTTGCTATGGCTAAAGTTTCACTCCTAAAGGTTGTAAAAAATTTTAAATTTGGCGCTAAAATTGCACTAACAAGTATTTCTCATAGTTTTATTACACATCTACTATCAAACAAAACAAACTCAAGCGAAAGTGCATATGTAAGGCATCATCTTTTTACCCTCCCCTTACACTTAAGATGAACATTGTCCCCAATGTTCAAGTAAAGAATGTAAAAGTGAAAAAGTAAAGAGAATGAAATCAAATACTCCCCTGATTCGCTCGGTATGGATTATAGGTTGGCCAGGTTAGATCTTCCTCCAAGAAAATGAACAATCAAAGCTTCCCTTCCAAAATATTAATCATCTCCTTGTCGAACATAACCTGTAAATCCTGACAAAAATAGACAAGACAACCTCGCGTAAAATCGGCGGCATCCTATATAAGTTACTAAATCCTAGAAAACAAAGTAAGATATAATGCTTGTGGAATGAAGTTTGCAGATTTTCTGGAGATTATAAAACTTAATAATTCACAAAAACCATAAGACTCCGTTAGAAAAACAAAACCGGTAAAATTTCCAGATTTTAACTCCTGACGCCGTCAAGAGTAAACCTCTGACGCCGTCAGAATGGACCTGCAGAAATTCTTATGTTAAGTTTCTGGAAAATTTCTGGAAAAACTTGGTCCTACTTCCTGGAAAATCCTGCAAAACTTCATTATGACTCAATACAAGCATTTGACTCTAACAAATACGAATATACATGTTCATTTAATATTGTGGAGAATCATGATTGGTTTGTTTCTTAAAAACATATTTGGGGTTTCCCCTTTCACTTATCTTTTGCAAAAATACTTCTAGGTGGAGTTAAGACTAGGCCAAACAACAAAGTAAAGTATTTCCACTTATTTAGTTTAGAAACATGATCTACCAACAATAAAAATAAAACATGCATACGGAAGCAAATAACAATCAAACAAATAAAATCACACAAAGCATGGGTTGCCTCCCAAGAAGCGTTTTTCTTTATTTACGAGTCTTGTAGCTAGACTCAAGGTCATGGATTACTACATGATCTCATCATTGGTTCCACTCTCTAGGTCGTCTTCTAAACCAGTATCGCTTTCATAGTTCAAGTACTTCGGGTCTTCGAACTCGAAGACATCTTTTCGATACTTAGAATCAAGCTTGCCAACATCCTTAAAAAATCCACAAGATAAATCAGTAATGTTCTCACATCCTCTTCTAACGTCTTCGTCACACAAGATAAGTTGGGAGCTCATATCAAGCCCGTCACAGTCGATTTCCTTAAGGTCTTTTCTCTTATATGGCGTTTGGTATGAAATCCTCCTAATCCCATCAGTGAAGGTCATGATTCCGTTCAAGTCATCCACTATTAAATTAGTGATTTCACAGAAGGGTGCTCCCAAAACTACTTGTGATAACCTGGGGTCGACATAGTCTTCTATGTTATCCACAATTGTGAATTCCATAGTAAATGCCATGTTTCCTACGAACACTTGGATTTCATGATCTTTACCAACAACTTTCTCTCCTTTGTAAATCATTCCCCATCTGCAGATATTGTTGTAATGGAACAGGGACATAACATTCTTAGGCATGAATATGTTGATGTAGACGTTATCAAAATGCTTGTGACCGATCATGCATGGAATTTTGAGATTACTCGGATCATGCCTCCTTATCTTCCCCGACTCTCCATTCCTGGATTCGAATAGATTCCCCTCAAGGGAAGGACGATATTCGTAAACCTCTTCATTACCCCCACGAAAAATCATCTTTCTAACACCATTGGTGAACATTACACTTCCACCCATCTCGTCAAGGATTATTCCTGATTCATTGTTAAATGGTTTCCCCAGAACAAGGTTGGTTAACGGTTGATTGGTGAGAGGGTCTATATCATCGACCACGACGAGGTTAGTATTGTAAACAAGCTCTCCGACCCTGATTGATAAATTATTCATTACCCTTTCGCCCGCAATGCGTTTTGGGAAAGTCTCATGGTATAAGGAAAGGGGGATTAGGTTGACTGGAGAGCTAGGATCTATATGACTCACGGTTAGGAGCTTTTCCTTAATGGTGCAGGAGATCTTGAAAACTTTATGGTTATTTCCCTTAGTCCTATCGCTACTCCCACTAATAACATCCTCCATTTTTCCCTCGGGTTCTTCTATAGTAGATTTACCCAAAATGGTTGGATCTCTCTCATGCTCTTCCGATTTCTCTTTCCCTTCATCCGGTTTGCCGGATTCCTGCGCGGTGTATTGCTCGGGTGAGTTGGTAGATTTTCTTGCTGAATCATGGTTAACCCTGGAGGTCTCCTCCTTAGCTGTCCGACTGAATTTGTTAGTTTGTTGTTGGGTTGGGCTGGATGTTGAAGTAGATATCGTGGTGATGGTGTTTACGAAGTGGATTGGTCCAAGGGGTTTGACAGGTTCTTTTCCATTAGGAGATAGATGTTTGAATAACTTGCTCGGACTTTTGATTTTCACAGGAAAGGTTGGTGGACTCATGACGGTAGCAGATTTGACCTCATCAACGCGAATAGGTTTATTGACAACATGCTCTTTGATAGCAGTTAACAGATTACAAATCTTGTTATTCACATCGACCTGCTGTTGTCTAAATTTAGCCTCGAGCGTGGAGAGCTGTAATTCTTGAGATAGAATGAACTTTCGCAAGGCATCTTCACAGCTCTGCCTAGGAGTGCTTTGTGATGGAAAATGCTCGGACCAAGTGAGGGGTGAGGAGTCATTGAAGGATACGCTCCGCGTTTGGTATCCTCTGAAATTAGGTTTATCCTTCCATGCTTCATAGGCCTCGTCAGAAGTGCGAGGGCCTCGTCCCACGTGTGACGATTTGAATTCGTTATAAGCATGTTTTGGTAGCTCCATGAAGTTATGCGTCTCGTGAGGGCCATTAAATAATTTACATGTGGAAGTGATTCTGCTTATATGGCTTGAGGGTTTTGGAGCTTTGTAAGATTTCATGAGAGACTTGACTCGACCTTCAAGTTCCATGATCCTACGGTCGGGAGTTCCAGAATTGTTCGAAGGCAAAGATATTGCCTTGACCGTTTCGTTCAAGTCACGGGGATCGTTCCAACTTTCGTTGTCATAGAGAGCAAGATCTTCTATGAGTTCCCATGATTGTTCCGCACTAAGATCACGTAGCTTACCACCGGCCGATTGGTCAATGGCTCGCCTTGTGGAGATGTCGATATGGTCATAAAAAATTTGGACTTGGAGCCAAAGATCTATGCCATGATGAGGGACTTTTTGGAGTAAGTCCTTGAAACGAGTCCATGCTTCATAAAGAGATTCATTTTGACGTTGTTGGAACATCAAGATGTCATTCCTAAGCTTAGTAGTTCTCCCCGGTGGGAAAAATTGAGCAAGGAAACGAGTGGTGAGATCATCCCATGTGGTGATGGATCCCGCGGGTAAACGCTCAAGCCATTGACTAGCTTGATCCCGTAGAGAGAATTGGAATAGGCGTAAACGGGTGGTCTCTCTAGTTTCAACACCTAGGTCTATGGAATCTACGATTTTGAGGAAGTCCTTAAGATGTTGATTTGGATCTTCGGAACGAAGTCCATGGAATGCACATCCGCTTTGCACCAACCGGATGGTGTCGGATCGCAAGGGGGTCACATTGGCTCCGGTGAGCTCAATGGTGTTTCGGTAGCCTTGGTGGCTAGGTCGGGAATACTCTCCTAAGGTTCGGGGCCTAAGGGGTTCTAGTGGTGGGTTTTGTTGTGGTGAGATGACAGGTTCAAAGATGTTACCACCTTCCATGATGTCGGATGGTAAAGAGTTACGAACAAAAGCACGAAGAAATAAGATAGACTAAAGAAAACCTAAAAATAAAAAATAAAATCTTACTAGAAAGGAATCTAGCAAGTAGACCTAATAAAAAGAAATCCTAACCTAGACAATATCTATTCCCCGGCAGCGGCGCTAAAAACTTGATGCGTGGGAATCGCAACAGGCTTTACCTCTCGAGGGATCTCGAGAAGCTTACAACCCCCACCAGGCAGTGTACCTGATCGTTGTAGTATAGTATAGTGACAAGTACCGGGGGATTGATCGTTCAGCTTAGGAATAGTGTCGCTAGGATTAGAAAGCCTAAATACTAGTTCTAAAGGTGAGGGATGATTATTTTTGTATTTTTATATTTTTATGAAAGCAAGTAAAATCTCGGGTTTTGGAAGAGTGGGCAGAATTAGTTGCTATTCAACTAACCCAATACTAAGATGCAATCAAAATAAAATAACAAAAATGAAAATAAACTAATTAAACTAAGGTTGTGAGCAGTAATTGGAGAAAATGTGTTTACTTAGATTTCACTACTCCCTAGATATCTTTTACACGTTAATTACTTGTTATAATTGCATGGATGATGGATCGTATTCCTTAATACCATTCATGGGGTGGCATACATAACTCCCCAATTCTATGAGCTCTTATCTCCTCCTACACCATGCCCAGCACAACTATAGGGATTGTAAACAGTGGCTCATGCATTAAATACAACCAATAAAGACCTAGTACGCATCGGTTCATGTTTCTTAAGACGTTCAAGCATGTTACCATCTGGAGATCTGCCAGTTTTCTTAAGCCTAACATATAAATCATTCATCCAAGACAAGAATAAACAAGTAATCAACACATAATCAATATCTAGGTTTCATTAGATTTAAGCAAACACAAAAGAGATCTAGCCTAGCATGATAGAATTAAGACAAGAACAAGATATAGACAACCAACACATAGACATATTGATTGAATTAGAAGAACACTTATCTTGATTAATCATGCAAGGTATCAAGGGGTTGGAACCCTTGAAAAACCTGTAAAGTTACACCAAAATCGTCTTTAGGGTTTCTCCCAAAACTTTTTTCTCTAAATGTGAAAAACTAGAAAACTATATATAGGAAAATAGGGATGACGGTGTCAAGAACAAAGGTGTGACGCCGTCATCTCGCCGCCAAATACTTCCTCGGACGGCCTTGATCTACTTCTGACGCCGTCAAGGCCTAGGCCGTCACACAATTTACTCTTGACGCCCTGTGTGTGACGCCGTCATCAACTACGGATTTTAATTCTTGGGGTTTTGACGCCGTCAGGACAACTCTTGACGCCTTCATGAACTCTCAGATTTTATTATTGAGGCTTGACGCCGTCAGGGAATTACTCTTGACGCCGTTACCTACTGTTCCCAGCATGAAAAATTGAGACTTTGCCGTTTTCTTCACTTTTATGCTCCAAAAACGTCCAAAATGGCTTCTTTTCCAGAATTCACTCTCCAAGTACCTAAAATCACAAAAGGAACGATTTAGGGCAATATTTGATCAAATAAATTCGGATTCGGGCTTAAATGACCCCCTAAAAGTGGTTCATTTTTCGCCTTATCAGCTGCAGACATTCCAGCTTTCATTAATTCCTTAACCTGCTTCTTGATGTTCTCTAATAACTGTTCTTAGGTTGCGTTTACGTAATTTATACTCCCTTCTTCCAAGAACATCGAATCCTCCCATCCTTCTTCTTCGTATTGTGCTAAACCCTCAATAACCTCCCAGCACTGATCAACGCTAAGTCTGTTTAGTCTACCATTGGCAGCATAATCCATGGCCCTTGTCGTTTGATAATTAACTTAATCGTAAAAGATTTGAATTTGGAGCCAAGGATGTATACCATGATGAGGGACTTTTTGGAGTAAGTCCTTGAAACGAGTCCATAATTCATAGAGAGTTTCACCTTGACATTGTTGGAACATCAAGATATCATTTATAAGCTTAGTAGTTCTCCCCGGTGGGAAAATTGAGCAAGGAAACGAGTGGTGAGATCATCCCAAGAGGTGATGGATCCCGTGGGTAAACGCTCAAGCCATTGACTAGCTTGGTCACGTAGAGAGAATTGGAAGAGACGCAATCGGGTCGTCTCTCGAGTTACAACATCAAGGTCTATGGAGTCAACGATTTTAAGGAAATCCTTGAGATGTTGATTAGGATATTCGGAACGAAGTCCATGGAATGCACATCCACTTTGCACCAACCGGATGGTTTCGGATCGCAAGGAAGACACATTGGCTCCTTGAGTGAGCTAAATGGTGTTTCAATAGCCTTGGTGGCTAGGACGGGAGTACTCTCCTAAGGTTCGGGGTCTAGGAGGTTGGTTTGGTAGTGGTGGGTTTTGTGAATGGTTTTGTTGTGGTGGGTTGATGGGATCAAAGAGATTACCACCTTCCATGATGGCGGATGGTAAAAGTTACGAACAAAGAAACGAAGAAATGAGATAGACTAAAGAAACCTATAAAATAATATAAAAAATCTTAATAGAAAGTAATATAGCAAGTAGACCTAATACAAAGAAATTCTAGCCTAGACAATAACTATTTCCCCGGGCTGCGGCGCCAAAAACTTGATGCGTGGAATTGCACCCTCGCAAAAGGTTTTACCTCTCAAGGGATCTTGAGAAGCTTGCAATCCCCACCCGGCAGTGTACCTGTTCATTGTAGTATAGTATAGTGACAAGTACCGGGGGATGGATCGTTCAACTCAGGAATAGTGTTCGCTAGGATTAAAAAGTCTACTAAACTAGGTCTAAAGGTGAGGGATGATTCTTTTTGTATTTTTATATTTTTATAAAAGCAAGTAAAATCTCGGGTTTTGAAGGAGTGGGTGGAATTAGTTGCTAGTCAACTAACCCAATTAACGAAAGATGCAATCAAAATAAAATAAAATAAACTAAAACTAATTTGTGGTGTAAACAATAATAAGAGAAAATGTGTTTACTTAGATTTCACTACTCCCTAGATATCTTTTACCGGTTGATTAGCTTGTTACAATTGCATAGATGACGGATTATATTCCTTAATACCAGTCGTAGGGCCGTGTACGAAATTCCCTAACTCTATAAGCTTCAACTTCACTCCTATGTCGAGCAGACTAAAAGCTCCTAACATGGGATCACTAGAATTTGCTTATGCATTAAATACAACCATTAAATCATAGTACACCTCCGATCATGTTTCTTAAGACGTTCAAACAAGTTACCAATTGGAAGTCTGCCAGTTTTCTTAAGCCTAGCATCGAATATAATCATCCACAACAACTATAAACAAAACATCAACCAATAATCAACATCTACGTAACTCGGGATTAATAACGGGCCATTATACACGAAGTTAGACGTAGTGTTTTAGGACCGGGCCAACAATGGGCTAGCCCATTGTGGGCCCTATCATGGCCGGCTATAGAAGAGGTCTAGAGGGGCCTTTTGTGAGTTTTTGGAGGACTAATGTGTAAGACCATACATGATTTGTGAAAAACTAGAAGGGGGGTTGAATAGTTTTACGTCTTCTTAATTCGTTATAAAAGATAGTTTTAGTGTTTTTTTAGTTTTTAAAATTTAGATTCGATAATATATGATCTCAAGTCTTGCACAATATAAACAACTATCAATAAGTAAGATATAGCAATGCTAAGTAAAGAAATAAATAAGAGATGGAAAGATCGAACCGCGAGACAAGAGATTTATAGTGGTTCGGCTACAAGGACACATTCCTTGCCCTACTCCACTCCCCGAGCACCTAACTCGAGAGTTTTCTTCACTATATCAACAAGCTCCCTTATGGCGGAGAAAACCTTACACACCAATTTACACACCACAACTTCTTCACAACTAAATCACAACTTCTACACAACTTCTTCAAACCAATCTACTTCACAACTAACTACACCACTCCTATCTTCTTCACACCAATTTTCTTCACAACTAACAACTTCACACCTAGCTTCTTCACTACAATCTAATTCCTAACTTTTCTTCTTCACACCAAACAACTAACTAATCACACAATCAATATACCTAGCACAACTATCTACAATCAAATATTCACAACAATCTTCACAAAGAATTATGTAAATAATCTTGATGATACACCAACAACTTGGATGTGGAGGTCATAACAAGTTGTAATACTTCTTGTCTTAGGGATAGAAGTATTCTTCTCTTGCACTTGAGGGGATGATGTTTGAATCACTTTGAAACAAAGAATTATGTATTTATGATCAAAGGATTAAGAGAATAGAAATGTGGATCTAGAACAGAAAGTTTTGGAGTGCAAAAGGTGAGAAAATTATGTGGGATGAACCAGTATTTATAGCAAGAAAATTTACTGTTCTGGAACGTGGCCGGTCCCCTTAATGATTAAGGGGGCCGCCTCTTCAGAACGTTGGATTTTCTTGTCTTCTAGTGGGGAAAATTTTTCTGGATAAAATTTGCTATTTTTGGTTGGAAATTTGAAATCATATATTTATAATGAATTAAACATATTCTTTTAATTCCAAAAGTAATTTTGTAAAAGATATAGAATGTTTAATACATTTTATAAAAATTCTAGTGATTAGAAAATTTTTCTTTGATCATGAAATGCAATAAACACTTTGTTTATTCATACCTTAAGTGATATGGATGCAAAGATAAATATTAAGCACTAAAAACTTGTTTACGTCATAAGTTTTAGATTAATGAGTTTATGTTTTGTAATTATCAAAACATAGAGATATTGTTAATATGCTAACAATGTTTTTAGACATTATTTATGTCAACATGATTGACTAAATTGATTTAGTCATCAATGTTGATTAATATACATTATGGCATTACCAAAAATTGCCCTCCCCTCTCTCCTCTCTTAAAAAAAATGCCACAAACACACCCTAAATAGTGTATGTGCTTTTGTTGATCATCTCTTGTTTTTACATATTGTATGTTTACACTAAAGGGGTTACAAGGGTTAAAGACTAGCATCTAATTGGTGATCAAGGACGTGTAGTGTGGACATAACATAGAGGTGATCTCCTTTGATCACTTGGTTTCATTGGTGATTCGTATACGTTGGTGACGGTCTCCATTCGATTCAACCGATCACGCTACAAAGGTATAAACCTGTTGTTGTTTATTAATTGATTGATCATATGGCTATATGAATCCTTGTTAGGTGATGTTTTTCGCTGCGTTTGATTTATTCATATATGGTTTTATGTTCATCATCACCTATATATATATATATATATATATATATATATATATATATATATATATATATATATATATATATAGTGAGACTTTCTTGCGAGAACCATCTTATCTATGAGAACTGAGAGAACCACCAAAAACATACGTGCACGCCTTCAATAATTGTATTTTTGCATATATGTTCTAAAAATAACATATATGTTTAAAAAAAAACATAGTTGTTCTAAAGAATTTGATAAGAAATTAAAAATACAAAATTTATCTTTGAAGGTGTGCATGTATGTTCTTATAAGGTGTGCAACAACAATATTGCGGCCGTGTGTAAGGTTTTTGTGAAAAAAGAGGATGAGTTCATGATGATATTGAAGAACATAGGTGAATACTTACGTTTATTGATGATTTGCATGTATTTTTATTTTATTTTAAAAGGCGTGCATGTATGTTTTTTGGTGGTTCTCTCAGTTCTCGTAGATAAGATGGTTCTCGCAAGAAAGTCTCCCTATATATATATATATGGGAATATATTAGCTACAATTTATTGTAGCTAATTGCCTACTATAATTTTAAGCTATAAAATGTGGGTCCCTAATTCTTTTTGTGGGTCCTGATTCTTTTGTGTGGGTCCCAGATTAATTGCTAGTGTAATTTTTGTGAAGGATTGTAGCCAATTGGCTACAAAAATTGTAGCTAAGATATCCCACACACACACACACATATATATATATTAAATTTTGTTTTTCCCAATTATCTGATTATTCTTAAATGTAAATCCCATCTTAAACGGTTTTTGCAATCCATTCTCAGTCATCTTCAATAATACTAACGCCCCACAATCCCTTCAAATTAGTCATATTCAATACTAACATCACAACAATAATTAGATATGGCCGGTGGGATTCATACGTTACTTTTGATCATTTTCAATATAACCACAATAATTCACCACACGACATCTTCAATAACAATAATTCACCACAAGATTATTCATACTCGAATTTATCACTATGTCGAATTCAACCCATAATGATTCCATGGAAGGTATTCTTTTTTCAATCTGTATTAGTTTGTGATAGATGAGATCAAGTTGTGTGGTTGTATTGTTTTAATTCGACATACCATGTAATCTTTTAATTTTATGGTTAAGACAATGGAATGTAAAAAGAGATCATTGATGAGTGTAGGTAGATTTTAGATTATGTATGTTATTGTGTTTTTGTATAGAGTATGATTGAATACTTTATTTGTAGATTTAAGATACTGCGTACCTATTTTATTTGTAGATTTAGATTGAATAGTTTTTGCATTGAGTATGTCGAATTCAGTATTATAGATTTGTAGATTGACGTGCATTGTATTTCTATAAACCAAATTCGTAATTAGTTTTGCCAGAGGCTAATGAACAACACTAGGCCACATTTTTTAGAAAATACCAATACATAAACATGATGTATAATAGTAGTTTAACTCAGTATTATAATTTTCATTAGCTTTTTAGATAAAAGAAGTGCACTGATCAATATGACTAATTTAACCCATTTATTGTTTGCTTATGAAAATTTTCTTTTGCAAACTCAAAGTCAAGGAATTAGTAATGGACCAACGATTTAAACAATTGATTCGGGTGTTTAATGTTGTACACTCGGTGTTGAGTACGGTGCAACTATCAGTGGGTGTCCCGGAACCCTAAGACCCACCCTGATTCATCAGTTGAATAGCTTGGTAGTTATACGTGTGTATTAGTTGCATCCATGTGTATTAGTTGCCAAAGAACCATATGCATCAGTTGAATAGCTTGGTAATTATAGTGTAGGATGTGTGTTAGTTGGAATAAACTTATGTGTATTAGTTGATATTGCACTATTTACACAAGACGTCGATATATATCTCTTAAAAAGCCATGTCATTTGGTTAATAAAAAAGATCTTAATCTAATCCGAATAAATTTATTCGGATTAAAAAAAAATGACACAACTTCTCAGCTAGAGTTTGAGGTAGGATTTGTTAGCATAATGCAAGCTGAAACATTGGAATTCGAGGTCGAACTCTGACTAAAAACTTACTTTTTTCCTTTTTGGACAAACGATATCTGGTCAGGTCTATGGATGGATCCAGATCTACGGGTCGCCCGACCCAACAGATGAGCATAGGGAATCTATACACAACCATTCAACTAGGTTGAAAAACATTATTTGGGTCATTCATGTTGACCCAAATAACCCGAACTCTTATTAGGGTCGGGTTTTGGGTGAAAGTTTCAACCTTATTCTAGTTTTTGGTTAACCCACATAAGACATTTTTATATATTTTTAATATTAATTTGGTTTTTCATTAAAAAAAATAACAAATTTTTTTAGATGTTATAATTTGACTTATAAGAGTTAATCCGTACCTGATTAACTCGAACCCGATTACCCCACACCCACATAACCTTCAACTTATTAGGGTTGGGTATGCATAAAGATTCTCTTTCCCAAAACCTGATTAACCAACCCAAATAACACTTATTCGGATCAGATTTATCAAAGGCCTAATATCATAAAAAAGTATCATACTTGTCAAAAAAAGCTGTTCTGAGTAGCGTACTTCTTTTTTTCCTTGTTGGTGGGTCAAACTCGACTTTTTTGTCCACAAGTGAGTATTTTACAACTCACTCCAGGTTACACGCCATGTCATCCGGTTTTATTTGTTTATATGCTTTTTTTTCACACACACACCCATTTGCTCTCTCTCCCTTTTGATACTTCCCACAGCAGGTCTAACTTCCGGCCACAGCAGCAGATTCCGTTCGCCGGAATGATTTTTCGGCAACCCTTTTTCTTGTCCCACTTTGTAGATCGGATAAAACCCTTCACCCCCCGTGCTAACCACTCACCACCACACCCACCGTATCATCTCCACGCGCCTCCCACCGCCACCACAGCCGCCGCCACTATCACCAAAGACCAACACCACTTTTCCTTGTGTTTTCTTCACAGTAAACAACCCTCACGCTCCTCGCCGTAACCTATTTTCATTTTTATACGAAACCATAATTTTGTAAATCTCTAATATATCATTTTTATTATTTAATCTTTTATAAAAACCGTTTAATAAATGTTTTTAACATGTAAAACCGTGAGGATTTGTTGTTCTGTCGCGACTCAGTCAGCTCGAAAGAACCACCGAGTTGACTCAGTGACTCGGTGTGGGATTATTTTTGTGTTTCTTACTTTCTTTGATATGTTCCTTGATACTATTGTTGGTTTGGATATTTTGTTGGTCCGTTTGGTTGATTTGTTCTGAGCAGTAGGCAAAGGGGGAGAGTATAGAATGGATCCGTTTGGTTGCTTGTTTTGTTCTCAGCAGTAAGAAAAGAACAAATAGACAAAGTGGTAGATGATGTTCATGAAAACAAAGAAGCAGACTAGATGTAGGGTGATGTTGGTAGGAATGGAAAATGAAATCAAAATTCCATCACAATAACCTTTAAAGCGGATGGTCTGAGTTGAATGGGGTTTTTTATTTAGCAAAAACCTTGAAAATGACGGGTAACCGGATGAGGGGTGGTAAAATACTCACTTGCGGACAAAAAATTCGAGTTTGACCCACCAACAAGGAAAAAAAAATACGCTACTCAGAACAACTTTTTTTGACAAGTATGATACTTTATTATGTTATTAGGCCTTTATCAAAATAACAGCCCTAGATACCACTAAGAAATATATATCAATATACAAAAATTAAGTAGCGGACTATACATAATACATAATATATATATATATATATATATATATATATATATATATATATATATATATATATATATATATTGTGTATTTTTATTTTCAGAACTCGGTTAAATGCGGGAACTGCAAGAACTCCAATTTCGCATTAAAAAACATGCATGTGCATATAAAACATGCATGTTTTCTTACATACACCTTAATACACATACCTACTTAACATACATGTTCATATAAACCCTGTTAAGTGCAACATACATGTTCATATAAACCCTGTTAAGTGCAACATATCAATGCAAAATGGTTTTATATGAACATGTATGTTACGCAGATATTTGTATTGCGGTGTATGTAAGAAAACATACATGTTTTACATGAACATGCATGTTTGTAATGCAAAATTGGAGTTCTCGCAGTTCCCGCACTTATCAAGGTTCTGAAAATAAAGCCTATATATATATATATATATATATATATATATATATATATATATATATATATATATATAATGCATAAAGCACCATTTCTCCAAAATTTTCAGATTTACAAGAAATAATGCATGGTTTACAACACTTTAATACACCCAATTTTCAGAATTACAACAAATTAAGCATATTGTACAACAAAAAACAGCTAGATGTCATTGCAAGACCAAAATTCTACCAAACAACATTAATGCTATTAAAAACACCCCTTCACCAAAAATTATAACCATTTAAGCACAATGTACAATAGCTTTAATGTAAATACAAGTCATAAAATACAAAGCACAAGTATCTAAAGCACAATGATATTAAAGTTAACAATCTATTCAACACATATAATTAATACACTAATTAATTCACCCCTCACCAAAATATACAATCATTTAATCATAATGTACAAGCTAATCAAGCTACTAAGCCAAATACTTAAAAATAAAGCCATTAAGCTGGGCATAGTGGTCGGTCAACTGGACCGGTCGCCCCTGCATTGACCGAGTCGCCGCCACTGCAACCACAAGATCGATGAAGGTCGGACGGCTCCAAAATTCACAAACCAGTCACCCCCTCGACCCCCTCAACCGATTAATGCATTCTACAAAAGAAGAAAAAAATGTACCGTTACATATCAAAACAAAAACGAATATGAAACGAAAGAAGAAAAAAACAATCAATCAAGCCAAAACAAACATCAAACTTATTCCATCTATGGTCCACGAACAGAAAGTATACAAAAACAATAAAACCCAACATCTACATCTACCTCAGTTCTAACCCCATCTCAAAACCACCATCACGGTCAACACAACATAAAACCTTAAAGAGAGTTTTCGTTTGATGTTCAAAAAAAGGGTCTGATTTTTTTGCAAACATAGATTGTTGGTTATGTTCGGTTATCAAGATAAGAAAGAAAGGAAGAGTATGTGATGTTTGTGTGGCTGCAAATCATGCATGTGTATTTTTGTGAGGGAAATTAGGGCATGAATGAGGTAATTTGGGTTTTGTAAACGTATTTCTAAGTCCTAACATTTGGGTTATATACCGGTTTGGTTGTTAATTGGGCTGGCCAAATGATATCATAAATTGTTTGGTAGTTTTATCATGGGCCTTACTAGATATTGATGATTGAAGTTTGTTTAGGCTGAAAATGGTTTTAGACTAATTACTAATTAAGCCGTATATTTTTTGTATGGTATAGTTGATTTTTGGATAATTTTGATATTTGGTTCATGTGAATAGTATATATTAAAAATGACAATGTAGGGGATATATATAGTGTAAAAAAGATTGATTTTTTTTAAAATAAAAATAAGAACATAAATGCCAGTCACCTTGCTATGTCTAAAAGGTCGCATGTAGATCAGAAAATTTAAAGGTGATTGTGCTGAAGGAAAGAATCGAGATTTTTGTTTGTGGTGGCTTGGTTAACAGTAAATGAAATTATACTATTGCTTTTTTATTTTTTCTATGTGTCCCAATACCGTCTTCCACGATGTATATGGAGGTTGAGATGTAGACAGCCTTACCCCTACCTAAGGTAGAGAGGTTGCTTCCAGTTCTATCTAAGATAGGAAAAGACCTCCGGTCTTTTGTAAGGAGTGAGGATCGAACAATTGACCTGTAGGTTAAGATGCACGGGGTTTTTCAACTGATCCAACCCAAAAATTATTGTTATTTGTAAATTAATCATTAAAAAAAATATGGCAGCATAACACCACATTACCAGAAAATATAGTCACAGGGTACCCGCCGCCGTATCGCGCGGGTACCCTGCTAGTATATATATATATATATATATATATATATATATATATATATATATATATATATATATATATATATATATATATATATATATATATAAAAGCAAAAACAATGGTTATGAAAATAAAAATTGAAATACTCTAATATTTGATTTGAACATGATGTGTCATATTATTTTTATTTGAAGGTGAATTTTATAATGAACACAACATAGGTCCTATACTAAAGTTTTATTTCTATTTGAAGGCGAATTTTATAATAAACAAAACATAGCTCCCCATACTTAAGACCTTACGTTATAAAGCTAAACACGACCTATCATATTTAAAAATAAACATTAAAGTATCTTTATCTTAAAAATAACATCTTTTCCCGCCTCTTTTAACAAACTTTTACACACACTATATGTCCCATAATAAAGTTTAATTTCTATTTGAAGGCGAATTTTATACTCCCTCCGTCCCTAAATAAATGTCTACTATTAACTTTCAAAGTCTTTTTGTTACAACTTTGACTTTGAATTATTTCATTCGTGTTATATAATACTTGATAAAAATTATACCAATAAAAATACATTTAAGACAAAATTCGTTCATATATTTTGTATCAAGTATTACATAACACAAATAAAATAATTTACGGTCAAAATTAAAAAGAGAAGACTTAAAAAGTCAATAGTGGACACTTATTTAGGGACGGAGGTATTAATAAACAAAATATAGCTCCCATACCAAAGGCCTTGCGTTATAAAGCTCAACACGACTTATTATATTCAAAATAAACATTAAAGAATCTTCAGCCTAAAAACAACCATTTTTTCCCGCCTCTTTTAACAAACTTTTACACACTATTTTTCCTACAACAATATCTTCTTAGAAATATAAATATTAAAAAGGATACTTTGACTATAATTTTTGTAGCTAATTTAACCACAACATTTCAGTTGTTCGGTCACTCACACACCACTGTACCATCAAATCTCTACCACTAATTGACGTCGACTTTATCAAAATTCTTTTCACTACCTCAAACATGTTAGACACTTGACTATCGTAAACATAAAACATGCAATGACATATTTATGAATGTTAAAAAAGGTAAGTAAATGCAAAAGAGTTACATAAGTGCATGTTTAAGGTTAAATACAGATTGCATGACAACATAAGTATGTGTCATGTCATGAGTTGCCCACTCAACACTTAACATAACTCAAACCAAAAAAACAACCATGTGTCTTTTTTAACTCTCTTTTTTTTAATAATATAATAATACTAGTAACTTTTAACTACCTCTTCTTCCCTCTAAATATATTTCTCTCTCACACACAGGCTGACTTGTCGACATTGACTTATTGTCCGGTGAGTTACTCCGGTTATGACGTCAAAGATCGGTTAGCTCACCTCCACGTCATCATGAAACATATATTTTATATAAATATTGCATTTTATATTGTGTTTCATATAAATGGTGTGATTTGCATTTTTTACATGAATTAACCATATGATGTGATTCTGTTGGGATATATTTTTTTTTGTTAAATTTAATTCACATGAAACCTTTTTTGTAAATGTGGAATTAAATTATATGAATTTACTGAGATTTACCATTACCATATTTGCTGTTTTAATTCTTTGAATTCTGTTCTTTCTGCATTAATTTCAAATATTTTGTGAATTTGTGAATTAATGAATTATATCTATAAATTAATTGCTTATTTGGTTTTTTTTATCTGAAACTTTTTTCTGGGATTGGTTGAGAATATTTTCCGTACAGTTTTGGCTTTTTGGGCCATTGATTGCATGAATTTTGTATTTTTGTGTCATGTCTCTGTTTTTCCTTAAAATAATATTCATGTTTTAACATATTTTTCTATCTCTGTGTTTGTTGATCATGAATTATACTTTTGTTAGGTGGGTGGTCAATTTAGTGAGAAAATTTAATTGTGGTTTTGTAGTTCAGGTTAGTTTCGGATAAAGCGAATTGGAACTTGTTTCTTGAGAATTCTGTTTTGGTGAAAAATAGTGTTTTGGGAAATTTGACTGCTATAAAGTAACTGAGTTCTTGTGTTCTGTTATGAATTTTGAGAGGGGTTTTCCGATCCCTTATCGTTCTGTGGTTCATGGAACGCCGGTTTCTCATGAGAATGGAGTTAGGCATAGAGTTCTGGCTGATGGAGATCCGAAAGAGGCTCCAAGAATGTCAGTTTCGATGAATAATGATCAGGTATCGTGCAGTACGATGAATCCAACTCCTATGGGCAATGTAGTTGTTGATAGTACAAATCCTTGGAATCCGGTGACATCAAATACGCTTCCTGCTGAAACCGAGAATTGGCAAGATTTGCTTGGAATGTATACAGGTTTGTTGCAAGAGAAGACACCTGAGACAAGTAGGATTCTTGAGGATATCAATAAAACACCACTGCCAATTGTTCATAACAACGGGAATCAAAACTTGACCACATCTACTCATAGCTCATATCATAATAATACACCTAGCCAAGCATCAACTTCACTCCCATACTTTAAAACAAGTGACAGTGCAAATTGGAATTGTAGTAATTTGGCAACTATCGTAGGTTCACATAGCAGCTCGGCAAACAACGGTGTCTATTTATCAAATAGACCACCCACTCCAAATCTATCTAATCAAGAAGAACGCAATGGTATGAGATCTGCTTCTTGGGCTGATATGCTTAGAAGTCAACAAACTCAAAGGGTGACTTCAAACAACTTGATCAAGCTTGGACACAGCCCAAAAGGTTAGTAATTTTGTTTTTTATTTATACTATAGTTTAGATGAACCAAGCTCCAGATGTTATAAGTGCAAATTAGTTTTTAACCAATGCAAACTAACTTTCATGTTGAATTGCTATAAGAATACTGAAGTATGCCAAGAGATGTTATTTAAGGCACTTTTATGTTTTCTTTTTGCTACCAAACTACACAATTATTTGAGCATTTTTAGTATTTAACAAGTCAAACCTGATGGCTACAAAAAGCCACAGTTACTTGGTGCAAACTAATTTTCAATATGCGAACGGAAAATTAACTCATTTGTCCACAGATGGATTTCCAGTCACTTGCCAACCTCGCTACAACCCAACTTCACCACCAAGATCAGCAGCCTCTACCATTATTGATTCTTCCCCATTAGCTCCCATCACACCAGACAATCGGAAGAAGACTATGGACATTCAATGGATACCAGAAAAAATCCGATTTTTAGATGACGAAGCCTCAGCTCCTGCAAAAAACGGGCTTGAAGATCAAACCGCATCAACAAAAGATGCAGAGAATCTGTACAGCGAACTGTTGCAGACCATTGGTGACTCACCGCCTTCTGCAATTTCAACAACACAGAAGGAACACATTATTTCTGACGACAAAGATGAACAAGCCACTGACTTGAATTCGACACCCCAACAAAAGACTCCCGCAAGAAGAAGAAAACACCGCCCAAAAGTTATTAGAGAAGGGAAACCCAAAAAGACACCAACGCCCAAAGTTCCAATAAATGGTTCTTCCAGTGAGCCCCGAGTAAAAAGGAAGTATGTGAAGAAGAATGGTGTGAATGAAAAAACCCCGGTGGAAAGAGTTGGGAAAAGAAAATATGTGCGGAAGAAGGGCATTGACCACTTGGAAAGTCAACAGCCAAGTGGTGTAGATAATATTCCACCAAAATCATGCAAGAAAAAGCTGAACTTTGACTTGGAGCATGTACCAGAAGATAAAAACCGTAACATAATAAGTAGTCAACAAGATATAAATGCTAATGTCAATCCTGAAGGCACGGAACAAGATAAAAGAACCACTGGAATACACGAGACAGCAGATATTAAGATTGTACAGCAGAATGAGAATGGGAGTATGACCACAAGTCCACCACAACAAGATAAATTGGAGAATGGTTATAATAATGTAAACCAACCTGCTCGTGAAGAAGGAATAAAACATAATGTTCTTCAAGGGGGTATAGTGCCCACAAATCTACAGGGTACCTCTAGTGAACGTATGATTATTTTAGATGAAAGAAGAGGTATCAAGAGACAGGGTTCTGAGCAGACATGTCAAAATGTATATACCTTGAATTCTCTCGCCATGTACCAGAAACTGTTGCTAGGGGTTGCACATCGTGCTTCTGATCGTAACAGTTTGAACAGCATTTTATTGGAAAATCACAAGAAAATGAGAATGCAAAGCCAGTTTCAAGCTCTTGAAGGTATTCCAAGACAAAAGAGCATCATTTACGGAAATGGCTCAGCTATGGAGTTACTGAATTCTTGCACTGGAAGAATCGACCCCTCTTGGAGAGCAATAAATGTTGGTGGAAATGTTAATCATCCCCAGTTCCGACCACCAATGGCTGCTACACATTATTTGCAGAAACATCAAGCGTTATCTAGTCCACAACCACAGATAATGAGGTTTATACCAGGTAGATCACCAACATATCCTCACAGTGCTTTAGTTAGTTGGAATCCATTGCCACCTACTCCACAACAAGGGGTACCTAAATTTACGGTTACAGCTTACCCTACTTTAGAGAACAAGCAAACTGCACAACCAAATTCATATAACCAAAGGTTAAATGGATCAAATGAGATGCTTCAGCAACAACATAGCACTCCCTTTAAAGGTTACAAACAATCAACACCAGCACCAAGAGGTACATTTTTATAAACAATAAGCCACTCCTAATTAAATGTGTCGAATGGGTGGGTAAACAGGCCGTGTAACAAGTTAAAACAAGTTCGAGCCATAATGGGCAGCGTTTTCATACGGATCAGGCCGGGTAGCACACAAACACTCTTTTGTCTATTCTTTTTCGGACTTTCTGAATAATAAATGTGTTAAATATGATTAAAAAAACTAAATTATTACAATTATGATCTAATACTTATATTAGTGATTTGCAGAAATTTTACATGTTTTAGGCAACATTTAACCTGTTTCCATCACCCATCCGACCCCCAAAAAAATTATAACCCGAATCGGCCCATTCATCAATAGAGAAAATAATAAGCCAGATCGACCCGCTCATCCATGGATGAATGAAACAGAAAGCGAAATTTTAATCCACTAATTGACCCATTCAAATGTTACACAGTTTTGCATGTCTGAATTTAGCTATTACAGGACGACCTGCAAAACAGAAAGCTGAAGTTTCAATCCTTGATTATATCACACATAAATTAGAAGGTCTATTCATCTGTGAAGAGAAAAAGAAACAGCAAAAGGAACTTGTTGTGTACAGAGGCAGTGAGGCCCTCGTTCCATTTGAGCCTATCAAGAAACGAATTCCACGCCCTAGAGTAGACCTCGATCCAGAGACAGAAAGGATTTGGGGGATATTGATGGGCATCGAAGGGAGTGAGGGTGCCGAGACGGTAAATAAAGATAAAGAGAAATGGTGGGAAGATGAAAGACAAGTGTTTCGTGGACGAGCAGACTCATTCATTGCCCGTATGCATCTTGTTCAAGGTATAACAAAGGATAATGAAAATCCATTATATAATTCACTGTTTGAATCATGAAACTATATAAAAAACGTGAGTACATGTACTTTCAGATTATTTAACTAGTACCTTCCTCAGGGGATAGAAGATTCTCGCGATGGAAAGGATCCGTGGTTGACTCAGTGATTGGTGTCTTTCTCACACAGAATGTTTCTGATCATCTTTCAAGGTAACTTGATATCTTGTGTTTTCCACTTGCCTGTAAAAATAGCACCTACTAATAATATGAATATGAATTAACGGATATTGTTTTTCTTGCAACATATGCAGTTCTGCCTTCATGTCTCTAGCAGCAAAATTCCCCCTCAAATCAACAACCACCAAAGAATCATGCTGTCAACATGGGGCATGTAAAGGACCTAATGAAGTAGCAGCAAATAACCATAGCAGGATATCAGAGGAAGAAATTATTCTGTCACAGGATTCCAGCGCATCTTCCACAGTTCAAACTGCTGATGAAGTTGGGTCAAGCTCGGGATCAAACTCAGAAGCAGAGGATGTAATAACTGACTTTGAAACCAGTAAACTATCTGGTCCACCACTAAATCTCATACATGAAGAAGAAACTACCATCCTCAAAGACCAACCGAGCATGGTACTTGATGAGCAGGCACCAAACGAAGCAAACTCTTCTAAAGGGATACATATCAATGTTGATGACAGTACTTCTGTGGTGGATAAGCATATTTGCTTTGAGAATACGGTCACTGAAGCTAACTCAAAGGAGCAAAAGGCTTCTGGTGAACCACCAAGTGGGCCAGGTCCAAATATGCCAAAGGTAAAAAAAGGAACAGCTGAGGAAGAAAGGAGAAGAGCAATTGACTGGGATAGCTTGAGAAAGGAGGCACTACTTAATAGTGAAAAGAAAGAAAGAAGCAAAGACGCAGCGGATTCACTTGATTATGAAGCCTTGAGACGTGCCCATGTCAATGAAATTTCGGATGCTATAAGGGAACGTGGAATGAACAATCTGCTAGCTGATAGAATGAAGGTATTTTAAAATCTTTTTTTAGTGTGTTTATATTTAGGGGGTGTTTGGTTTCAGAGGTATCAGTTTGAAACCCACAAAATTAGGAATCCTCCATACCCACCTCATAGTTTTGGGTTTAGAAATCCATACCCATTCCCAGACCACTTTATACATAACCCATTCCCGGACCACCCTGTTATCAGACCATACACAAAAGAATTTGTAACAGCAGAGAAAAAGGCCACCTTAGCTAACTATATGACAATTGCTAATATGCAGGATTTCCTTAACCGCCTGGTGAGAGATCATGGGGCGATTGACCTTGAATGGTTGAGAGATGCACCCCAAGACAAAGTAAAGTAAGCCCTTCAGAAGCATTTACCAGAAATTTTAGCAATGCAAAAGTACCCATAAATATTTACTATGGTTTCTAAGCTCCCTCTGATATTTTGCATTGAAGGGATTACTTGCTAAGTTTCCGGGGACTGGGGCTGAAAAGTGTGGAATGTGTGCGACTGTTGACACTTCATCATCTTGCTTTTCCGGTAAGTAGATGTTGAAAGTAGGAATTAACACAAATTTTACATGTTGAAATAGTTTTCACATTCATGGTCCCCTCTTTTTCCAGGTGGATACAAATGTTGGTAGGATAGCAGTGAGACTGGGCTGGGTCCCTCTCCAACCACTACCAGAGTCGCTTCAACTGCATCTACTGGAGATGTAAGTATTACAAAGTTTTTTATAAAATATGTTTCTCAAGTTAACGGAAAAAGGTGTTGATGAGCTTTTTCTCACAGGTATCCGGTGTTGGAAACCATTCAAAAGTACCTTTGGCCTAGGCTGTGCAAGCTGGATCAGTTGACATTGTAAGTACTACTTATTACTTAAACCCAAGCACTGTACATAGACGACCCACAAAATATATAAAGCTAGAAAATAAGAACTATTCTTGTATTGAACTTCAATGCAAGAGTTGACAAAAACTTAATGCTCCTTTTACTGATTAACATGTGGTTCTTTGACAGATATGAGCTACACTACCAAATGATTACATTTGGAAAGGTATGTCATCATTTACACCTCAATTCCTAGATAGGTCAGTTTCAACAAGTAAGTAAGGATTTATGAATTGTTAAATATATTTAAATGAAGGTTTTTTGCACAAAGAGTAAACCCAACTGTAATGCGTGTCCGATGAGAGCAGAGTGCAGACACTTCGCCAGTGCTTTTGCAAGGTATGGTAATCAAAGTCGTTAAATATCATATTTATCTAAGAGTATGAAGCATGCATACATACATGAACATGGACTGGAAGTTTAGTACATATACTCTGGCCAATAAACTAATTGATAAATAATACAGCCTTGTGCGTCAAAGATACATTACCTAAATAATTTTTGGGTCTCGTATATCTTCTGAAAGACTGGCCCACTGACTGCACCATCCATTCTTTTGCAGTCTGGTGAGAATAGAAGATACTGTTGTTTAAGAAACTTTTAAACTACCTATGAAAATGCCTTTTGAAATATGATAATATAACTGACATGTATATGGTGCAGTGCAAGGCTTTCCCTCCCAGGTCCAGAAGAGAAAAGAATAGTAACTTCAGATGCACCTGCTGCAACAGACACAGTACCACCTGTGGTTACGAGACCCATGCCACTACCTCCAGCTGAAAATGACTTCTATAAAAGTGAAAGGAATTGTGAGCCGATCATTGAGGAACCAACAACGCCTGAACCAGAAGCCAATGAATTATCAATAAGCGACATTGAAGATCAATACTATGAAGACTCTGATGAAATCCCTACAATCAAACTCAATATGGAAGAATTCACAACAAATTTGCAGAATATAATGCAAGATAGCAAGGAACTTGATGACGATATGTCCAAAGCATTAGTTGCATTGAATCCTAATGCTGCTTCCATACCTACACCTAAGCTAAAGGATGTTAGCCGGCTGCGAACAGAGCATCTAGTGTAAGTCCTTAATGTTCTGTAAAGCCAATATGACACTATATGACCACCTGAAAAGAAGCTAAAACTAGCAAAGTACTTCTTAAAATGTCACAGCTAAAGCTAATGGTCCACATTTCAATACAAATGGTAAAATAATGTATGAGCATATAGTATATTCTGACCAGTCCTTTGACACATGCAGATATGAACTTCCGGATTCACATCGGCTTCTGGAAGGGGTTAGTATATGTGCTGTTGAGCAGTCCTTCAACACATATAACTATACATTACTAACTTATTTCCACATTTTACAATTTTCAGTTGGACAAAAGAGAACCTGATGACCCTAGCCACTACCTATTGGCAATATGGACACCAGGTTGACCAAATAATAATTCAGCATAAGCAGAAATTGTGTTGCAATGCATTAATCATAAGTTTTATTTAATACAGGAATAAACCTATCAGAAGACATTGTTTCTAATAACTACATAATATAAAACTAAAGTGAAACTCTCCTTCCAGGTGAAACTGCAAATTCAGCAGAGACACCCAAAAAAGAATGTCCTGCACAACAATCAGGTCAGTTATGCGAGCGAACAACATGTTTTGCATGCAACAGCGTAAAGGAAGCAAATTCAGAAGTGGTCAGAGGAACTATTTTGGTGAGCCCTTATCTTAATAATACAGGATCATATTGTCACTAGTAATTAAAACAAGTTATATCAACAAGATTTTACTACTTTCATATCAGATACCATGTAGAACAGCAACGCGAGGAAGCTTTCCGCTCAATGGCACATATTTCCAAGTTAATGAGGTAACTAAATCTAAAATCCGAAATTACTTATTTTTACCTCAACCATGATATGCTATTACTACCTCTGAATAGAGAGGGCTTTTTGCCCTTGTTCTTCTGACTTCTGAGACCTCAAATATTATGGTAAACCACCTGTTACCTCCCCTGAGACCTTATTTACGAGCAATATCAATGGCTTGCCAGTTGATGTAGGTGGCACAAAGTTACACAAGAAATATAATATAAGATTCAACTCGCCTAAGCTCCTACTCTATGCCTTGCAGACATATAACTGATATATGTGCACTATGCAGATGTTTGCAGATCATGCATCAAGTCTGAACCCAATTAATGTTCCAAGGGCATGGATTTGGAACTTGCCAAGAAGAACAGTTTACTTTGGGACTTCCGTATCCACAATCTTTAAGGGTACAAGCTTTTCAACCATAATTTGCATCTGTTCTACAGTTAATGTGGTTTTTTTTAGCTAAAACGTAACAGTAAAAACTGGTTTTGTTAGGGCTAAGCACTGAGGGAATTCAATACTGCTTTTGGAAAGGTATGTTTTACTTCAATTCTCCAACAATATTATAAATTGATGACTTTAATCAAACTAAAAACTTAAAAAGTGACTGTTTGCATAATATGTCTCATGAAAGAAGTGTGGTTTACCTTCAATACAAGCATGAACATTTGGAACAATAAAGTACCATTAGCAGAAACAACAAAAGGGATGGCTTGTTGTTTAGAAGTGTTTAACAACAATACCATTTAACAAGCTACGTTAAGTGAGCTGCATTTTTAAGTAAAAGTACACTAAGCATGAACGTTAAGAATTAACAGCATAAATGAAAACCAACGACAGTCAGGCAATAAAGAGTGAGAATGATATATATACAGACACATATATTCAGCTTATATAGCATTAGCATGTGATAAACAGCTTGAATGAATAAAGTTGTATACACTAAACCCAGCAAAGAACATAAGAATAAAATTTTACAGAACGGAAACATATAAATCTCAATGGGGTCCATCGAAAAAGTTTACACGGTCCAACTATTATTATACATACACTCATCAAATTTTTGGAGTCTAAAATTGATCTATAGATGCCCTAGTCCTTGGGGTGGAAGTCTAAAAGTTATTCTTCAAAGAGACGCCAAAGACTCCCAACCGGCTTCCTTCGCCTGTAGGTCTTTCCAAAGAATCCAAACATGCTTGTCTCCTGTAACTAATTCCATAAACAAAAGCCCAGCTATCTTAACTTCCACCTTATGTACATTGTTCAAATCTCAATTATAGTCTCTAATGGCACGACATAGCTAGAGATACATGGATCACTAGACGTATGACTAAACTAGGAATGTGATTTCTCCAAGGATCATAGTGAGAGCTTCTCAGTTCCCCAATAAGTCACCGGTTATGCTAATTGACTAACGTTCTAAGTATACCATATCACAAACCTTGAAATGTAACTGACCTCCGGAGGTGGCCAAGTTGGCAAGAGCTTGTGACTATCATCAATACTGAAATATGATAGGTCTCACATTCGAACCACACTTAGTGCAAACAACCTCACACGCCAACCTCCCCGAATGGGAGGGATTTTGATGGTTAGGGTATGCTTAGGTGTAACAAGTAGGGTTGGATCAGTTGGAAAACCCCTTGCCTCTTAACCTAGAGGTCAAGGGTTCGATCCTCACTCCCTACAAAAGGCCGGAGGTCCTTTTCTACCTTAGGTAGAACCGGAAGCAGCCTCTCTACCTTAGGTAGGGGTATGGTTGTCTACGTCTCAACCTCCCCCATACACCGTGGAAGACGGTATTGGGACCCATAACCCATGGAAGACGGTATTGGGAGTTACTTTACTTTACTTTTTGGGTATGCTTAGGTGTGGGCTAAGGCCCCGTGAATTAGTTGTCCAAAAGGTAAGGAAACCATGCTTGCCAAAAAAACAAAAACCTTAATCATGATAGTCATTATATATTTGTGCTTTCGTGAATTGGCGTGCCCCTAACAAATGACGATAAAGCTCTTCTACAACACCGTAGACAAACTTCACATCCATATAACGTAAATATTTAGTAGTCCTTCTACTTATAGTAATGCATTTTGGAAAACAAAGATCCTCGTTTCCAACTTGCAAACAAAGCACGCAATAAACCACGTTGGTTTAGGACTTTGGGGTGTTAAAGAATGAGTCCTTAGATGGTTTTGTAACACCTTAGAAAAATCTTAGAAAGACCCTAAACACTTAATACAACAACACAATACCCAATCCCATCGGAGCATGGGATGAAAGAGGATGTAGCCATTCATACCCATATACAAGGAAATACCCAAGCGTAATTAGAGATACAAATAAAATATATAAGGATAGACACATATATAATTATAAAACGCATTAAGCATAGAAAACATAAAATCATAAAGGGCGTGACAGCAAATACGACATATGGTCTTCGAGCATGTATAAGTGTATGCGAGAATTGCAACAAAAATTGTAGATGTATATAGCTACGAGTCTCTTTACTTAAAAGTTAGGCACATATGTACACGTGGCGCTACTAAAATGGCCTAAAAAACCTAGAAGAAACTAGCTATGTATCTTTATCCTAAAACGTACGTGCAAATACATACGCATATGTTTACTAAAATCCTCTAGAAAGCCTAAAAAAGCTATATATGTATCTCGATGCCTAAACGAGGGGCAAATATGTACACGTGAGGCTACTAAAAATCGCCTAGAAAGCCTAGAAGAAAAACTACCATGCAACAAGAAAACCACCTACTTTAGGCCTATACTCATCTATCTCAATTCTAGTTATTCATGTGTTCCTATCAAAGGTCATGACCTCGGACAAATGAAGTTCCTTCATGTGCTTGCGTTTATCCTCCCACATGAGTTTTGGTCTACCCTTCTCCTCAAGTTGTCGACTTTGAGGGCTTCCACTCTCCTCTAACATGTCCAAACCATTTTAGTTGTACTTTCAACATCTTATTGATGATAATCCTACTTTATGTTTCGCACTCAAAACTCTATCTGAGATCATTTCTGACACGGTTTTACTACAAGTCCACCTCAGCATCCTCATTTCCGCCACTTCTACCTTATTTGCTTAAGCATTCGTTATCTGCAACACTCACAACAACAACAACAAACCCAATCCCGCCGGGCAAGGTATGGGAGAGGTAGAATGTAGACAAATCCTACCCCTACCCCAAGGTAAACCTCGGAGTAGAGAGAGTACTTCCAAAGAGACCTCCGGCAAGTGCATGTGTGCGCGTGAGAGCGCAAAGGCAGGAGGGCAACCGAGTCAGAGCACAACAGGCAACAAGCAAACACATAGGACAACGTTATAACTTCCAAACAAAACAATTTATCTCCCAGTCTACCCTCACTTATGCCTAATCACAAAATTGCATTAAATTTACCTTAAAAGAGTGCATTTTTAAAAACGGTAATTTAAAACCTAATGACTATAAAACATAGCAATTACACATTCTTAAAATCGTTTGCTTTTTATCTAGTGAACATTTATTTTCAGACAAAGCGGACATTTCATATTGTTGGAAGTAATCATATGCATTTATATCAAATAACTTTACATACCGCTTCGTCGTCAGTCAATGGATGGCACGTGCGCGTTTAATAGAATAAAAAATAGCTTACTTTGATATATTATATCTTCTACACCTTCCTATACTTTGTCTCGTAACGCTAAAACATTTTTTCAACTTATACCAACACATTCATCCATTTTCCTCATTAACCGCTTTCCTCCATCAAAGCGTCCTTCATTCATTTTCCCTGATACTTTGATTTTGAGTCGTTACCACACGTAACACCCTGATGTTTTTGGTAGTCCGCGAGAATCTACTTTGTGACGTCATTTAACTATTCATATAATATATCCTCCTCAATATAAGGTCCTCTATACCCAAAAAAAAATTTCTTGTCGTAGTGGATCAAATTTAATCAATTCAACCGCTAACCTATCCTCGTGTCATCATACCTTTTTAGCAGCGATGAGTGCAAAAGTATGTGCTCTAGTACGAGTTTGTTAAGGCCCAACAAAAAATTTGTATGTTAAATCTTAGAAAAAACAACATTTTTTTATATTTTCGAGAGATAACTCGCTCTCCCCGGATGCCCAAACCAAATTGATTTTCTTTACTTCTCAATCAAATGGATATATATATAAAAATCTCGAATTCCTAAACCCTTAGTTATAGTATCATTAGAATATAATCATGGAAACTTTGTGTCGTAATACGATTATGTAAGGAAACTTCGTAATGCAATTGCATAACCGGATCATTATCGATCATAATTGTTATGAACTTCCTTACTTTGGTTTACCACGAGCGGAAACCACCATATTAGACTTGATAAACATCTAGAGCTAATAATCACGCATGTAAAGTATTAATGTAGAAAATATACGACCTCGTAAAAACCTTACTTTCATTAAATAGTAAGAAATGAAAGCAACCGAACAAAAAAAATGGAGACACGTTAATCTATTAGGTTCATGTGTAACTTTACATATGTTGGCCTGCCAATAGCTAGCATAATAACATTTCTTGATATAATTATTATTAACGTCCTAGAGAACTGATTTTAATCTTTTATGATGCAATATGGTGGAATACTTGCAGGATTTGTTTGTGTGAGGGGATTTGATCGAATAAAGAGAGCTCCTAGACCTTTGTTGGCTAGACTACACTTCGCACCAAGTAGGTTACTTGCACAAAAAAACAAGGCGAATAAATGAGCTGTGAACAAACATAAAGCTCGAGGCTGGAGAATTGCGGGTAGGGAAATGAGCTCATAGACACTAATTGTTGTAAACTCAACTCTCATGCATTTAACGCATCGAAGATGACATTTGTAAGTTAGCAGAGTGAAGTTGATTCAATATTCATATCTTCGTTAATTATTTCATTTCCCTATGCTCATATAAAAGAGCCAATTAACCCATCTTATGTCTCAAAGAGGTTAGTCGAGTCATATTTTGGAACATATTTCAAATAATTATTATAAATTTAGATCCATTGTTTGTGCAAGCAATATCCTTAAGTATGCGGCATACGCGATGCTATATCTATCAGATATCAATTATCTTATACGGTAATCTCACAAGATCAACAGTTGCTAACTTACTAATATCACGAACAGAACACCATAACATCACTAAGGGGGCGTTTAGTTGGTGAAATTTTTTTCTGTTTTTCCATTTCTAAATTCCTGGAGAATGAAAAAAGTGAGAAGAGTGGAGTGAGCTTTTCAAACCTTTAGTTAAAATTTAGAGAATGAGAATTTCACATTTTTTGAAAATTGTTGAAAAAAAGTTGAACTAAACGGATTTTTAATTTTTCTCTTTTCATATGAAAAATTTCCTGGAAAAATAGAAAATTTTTCACCAACTAAACGGCCCCTACGCTTCTCAGTTAATCTAATCGAAAAAATTGTTCGGTCAATATATCGATAATGATCTAGATCTAAATGTAACAATTAACAGTAGTATCAATTCAAACTTAAGCAAACTATATCTTAACTGTTACTCAGTAGTTGAAAAGTACTGTAAAAACTGTTCCGGTACTAAACCCTAGAAGTTGGCACGATATTTTAAATTAATGCAGGCATCGAAAATGAAAATGTGTAA
Organism: Artemisia argyi; assembly: GCA_030686995.1. NCBI lineage: Eukaryota > Viridiplantae > Streptophyta > Magnoliopsida > Asterales > Asteraceae > Artemisia > Artemisia argyi. Next base: position 262,663,659 of record CM060708.1, on the reverse strand, counting down.
ATATTAACTAAGTTAATTATACTAAAAGTTGAGTTTTATAGAAATCATACCTGATTGTGTTTGTGTGTGTGTTGTTGCTGGTTGGGCGCATTTTTGGCGGCTGTCTTTTTGTTTTCCGGTTTTCCCTCCTCTTTCTACGTAGTGGTCCACCAGAACTCGGTTTGATTAATACCCGACCCGTCAATAATCCCGAAGCTTGGAATTTTTAAGTGGGGGTCGGGATCTAAATTTTTTTTTTCCTAAGGCTATATTTCAGGTTACCGAAATTTTCGGGGGGTCGAAACCGAATATATCAAAATTTTTCTACACGAAAACTATATACCCCCTACATCGCAAAAAAATTTTCGGGAGGTCGGGCGCCCCCGGCCCCTTAAAAGCTGCGCCACTGCGTCAATCCATGGGCTTATAAAGTCACTTTTTTTTTTTCCTTTTAAATTGCTATGATATTCATTAATTATTTATTTTTAACTAGTTACTCCTACAAGTTTCTTGCACGCATGCAGTTTACATATGAACCAAATTTATTTTAAAAATTCAATTTAATATATAGGCATATAAGAATTTGACAGTTTATAATGTTTTGTAAATGTAATAATACATGCATGGGGTTTACATATGAATAAAAAAATTTGTGCAACGGTGAAAATATATTATCTCAAAAACAAGATACATGATAAGCATCCAAATTAATTGCTAGTGACAAACCACAACAACTGAAAGTGGAGCTAAACTAAACATACAACTTGCTATTCGAATTCCAACCTACAAGCAGCAACACAAAACATACAACAGTTATCCATTCACCAATTCACTTCAACATTCATTTTTGGAAATTCCCTATAAAACGGCACTCAGTTTTCCATTTAGCTTCTCATCCTTCCTTGTAGATCTCAAACATTCTGAGTGACCATATCTTTGTCTCCTCAATGGTAGGTATCTTTTTATTGTTAACAAGCTTATCAACAAGAATTTCCTCATTCTTCCAAAATAGAAATATATCAGGCTTCCTCTTATATTCTTCAATCAATTCAGCATATTGGTTTTGTGAAGTAGGAATGGGAGGGAATTCAACAGTATATTCTTCTTGCAAGCTAGCAAATTTGTTGCTAGTTTTCACACCTTCCATAGTTTCATTATCGACCTTCCATTCACTTTTTCCATCCATTTCTTAACTGCCATTCACTTCTTTTAGTTCCAGCTCATCCAGATGCTTAGAACTGCTCTCTTTTGGCTTCTCTTTTAGTATACTAGTCTCTTTTTTATTTGTCTCAAGAATAGTCCCATTTTTCGTCTTTGGTTGATATACATATTTCTTATTCCCTTCATTTTTGTTCACCCTACTGTTAAGACCCATTTTGTTAATATTCTCAGTCATCTTTTGCTTACTTACATTAAAAAATCCTTCCTTATCCTTCACATTTTCTTCCACTGTAACACCCCCAATTTTTTAAATATTTGCAGCGGAATAAAGATTAGGTGTTACTTCATAGCTCACAGTTTTTCAATAGAAAATGATTATTAATTTAGTCATTTAAAACATTTATCATTCGAATTTTAGAAAAATCAGAGTTTTCAAAATGAGTCCCAGTGGTTTCAAAATTTGTTAAAGAAGTTTTCGAATGATAGTAAAATTTATAGCCTTTGTAAGAATCCGTGCTCCTCCGTACCATCCTTGCTCATTATGGACCTGAGATAAACACATGCTAAAAGTGTCAACACAAAGGTTGGTGAGTTCATAGAGTTTGTAAGTAGAGTAGTTGATTTCAAAGAATCAAAAGAGTTTGGAAAAATCCATAGTAGTTAAAATAAACGATTTGTTATCAAAAACGAAGTGAAAATAAATTCCATAGTGTTTATATTTGAAAGCAATTGATTTATCAAAATCAAAGTTAACATGAAATAGTTTGTTGGTTTGCCCAAACTGGGTCAACACCAAAATAGTTTGTTTTTGCCAAGAAATAATGATTTTATGCTATATAGTGAACACAATTTAGTAATTTGATAAAAATAATGAGCTACGTTATTATACGCTCATAGCACTACAACCTGATTTCCCTAAGCCTCATGACACTCATCCGATTAACAGATCTCATCATAAATGATGGATAAAAGTAACAAGGGCCCTCGGGATAGGTTCTTGCCAGTAACCTATTAGATTTCAAATAAAGTGCGTTTGGTTGTTTTCTCCAACGCCCAAACGGGGATTGTCAATCCCTAATAGATCTATCCACAATTATTTACGTTCACCCTACGGGTGACTAAGGTTCATGATATGAGGGACTTTTTGGCAATAGTAAACTTAGACAATAGAAATCAGATATAGCATATAGTTGAAAAGTTACTTGTAAACATGTTTATAGCAGTTATCTCTCCATGAGATATAAAATGTATTAAAATGGTGGGCTATGGTCCCACAGTAATTTGTAAATAGTTTTAAAATACTTATGAAAGTAAAAGTAGTAGTTGAGCATGTATCTCCCCCAAAACATTTTTAAAACATATATAAAAACGGGGCTAAGAACTCACCTTAAGTGATACTAGGAATGATGAGAGTAAGTACGAGTGAGAGTATGAGAATGAATTTTGGAAGCGCCCTAGCACGGAACCTGATAAATAAATTTATCTGAGAATTTAACCATATACTATTTGGTAAATGAATAACGATTAATGAATGACGATTAATCGTTATGATGAAAGGATGATGAAATGGTGTTGTGGCAGAGGTGGCTTGCGTGGCAAAACGCTTAAGGTTTAATGACAAAGTTATATACTATATAACTTGTCTGTTATGTATACTTATTGCTTTTGGTATAGGTTATTCGTTTGTTTATTTGTTAATGATGCATATATATCTATTTCATGTATACAAGTTTTATAAAGTAACCTCAGCCGTTTAAAGTGTTAAAATATATTTCCAAAATATTATATGTTTATTAAAGTTGTGGTTAAATAATATATTAGAACAATTATATTACTTATAGTTCATGCCGACGTGGTCACCAAATAAGATAAGTCTTAAACATATTTATTTAGACGAACGGTGGTAAAATAACGTAAGTTTATTAGCTTATAAAAGTTTTTAGAAAAATGTCAAGTGAGTTAAAGTTGGAGGTTTATTAATCTAAAAATTTATATAAGTTATAAAACTTATAAAAGTCTTTTAAGAAAATTGGTAAGTGAGGCGAAGTCTAGGGGCTAAAACTGTCAATAGGCAAGAGTTGCAAAAAGTAACCAAAATGACAAAACCTGTCATGGGCAGGTTCGAACTTGGAACCCTTCGCATCATAACAAGCATGTCACCCAGTGAGCCAAAGGCTCCTTTTTGTATTGTTTTACATCCTAAACACTTTTAACTACCATTTAACTATTTAGTTTTAGTAAAATCTGATTTTGACTCAGTATATGCGTTGCATTCATGCGGCCGGTTTATATTTGTGTTTCTTTCTCAAATATGTTATGTTTGTGTATGTATATAAGCTAGTGTTTAGAATAATCACTTGACCACGAGGAGTAAACATCTCGGCTTATTATGGCTTCTCGAATTCAAGACAATTTGTAAGCCAAAAATCTTTAAACTGATTTCATGGGATTTTCCAAATGAGTTTGTGAATGTTCATGTACGTTTCAAGTAGTTTAAAAATAGTATACGTTAGAATTTTTACACTAGCGTTATAATGTAAGTTTATTTGTCTTGCATGTAGTTGAACAATATATATATACGTGTGGGTATAGTTAAATTGACAGTGGATATTCATGCACATTCTATTTAGTTTATTTGTTGAGCTTACATCGTTGATTGCCACACAAAGCCTTGAGAATGCCACACTAGCTTTAAACGTAAAGCCACATAAACGTGTATATGAGTGTATGTATGCTAAGTGTGGAGGAAGACAACGAGGTGTCACTTAGTACATCTAGTACCAAGAATATGCATGAACGAAACAAAATGAAATGAGGTTGAGAGGTGTATAAGCTCACAATGATTTGGAAGTGGATAGTTGTCGAGTGAGAGTGAGCCAAGGGACTACAACTGAGTACAACTCAAGCTTTTAATCCCGTAATCGTACTAATCCAAAAAGAATTTTAGAACTTGAGAAATGACCCACGACTCGCTCCCTTGGTTTCTCTTCGTTGGGCAGTAGTAACACAAGCAAACGAGTCGTGTTTTGGGTTTTGTGATCGGCAGAAAACATGGAAAAGGGAGTAGTTTGCATGCATGTTGTACGTATGGAAAAAGGAAATGCATGGCATGATGTTCTTCTTCTTTCACATTCGACAGAAACAAGAGAACAAAGAGAGTGGTTTGTGTTTGTGTTCGTGGGTTTGAGGGTGATGTCGAGCAAGAAAGAAAAGGAGAAAAATATTTTGCATGGTGTCTTCTTCTCTTATGCTCGACGGAAATAAGAAGAACAAGAGGGTATTGTACGCATGAAGTAAGGAGGGATTTGAGTGTAAAGCAAGATGAGATGGTGAGATATCATGAGAGTTTTAAATGAGATTGCAAGTCTCACATGGTTCTTTGGTTTGCTGTTCGACTACAGGAAGAAAACAACAATGATGGACCCGGTTGAGTGTGTTAGTGAGGAAGGACAAGAGTGTGGTTTTGGTGATACTTCGGATAGCAGGAAGCTAGGGAGTTTGGGAGTGTGTTGTTTTGTGTGAGTTGAGTGTGGTACGTATAGAGTGAGAAGGAGTAGAAGACAAAAGGGTTTTATGATAGCTTGGAGTGTGGGAGAACAAAGAGCAAGTGACAAAAGTTTAATGTGAGCTTGTACTATCTTGGATAACCAAAGAAGTAAAATGTGATGCTGATTATTGTTCGAATACAGGAAGCAAAAGGAAGCAAAAGAAAGATAAGGAAGGAAGGAGCATGTCGACATTTTCTTTGTGGCACAAATGTCCCATACGCAAGAATTAATATTCAATTGTGAAGTGTTGAGTGTTGTAAGAGATTGTACAAGTATGTTGTCATAGTGTGTAAGAGGGCATAGTTCTTGTCCTTGTTTTATACATGTCGACTAGGAAGAAAACAAGAAAGGAAGAAAAGAAATGTTAAGGGTGAATAGGGTTTGAGGTTAAAATTTTCTCATATGAAGACTTTGAGAATGGAATGAGAAAGTAGAAAAATTGGACTTTGCTTTGTGTACATATATAATGTCGACTAACATTTTATGTTGTACATGATTTATACAATTAGTAATACACATGATTTGTGATGATGAAACATGTTTGTTAACATGGAAATAGGATAGAAATAATATTAGGATCACGTAGAAACAATCCGGGTTTAAAACGGTTTAGTTTTTGGATTTAATATATGTCACGTGGGTTAGTTTATGGACGAATACTTTGCCTCGTTTTAGTATAGTAACACTCGACATGGAAAACTGAAATTCGACAGGCTTGGAGTTGGCTAGGTGAGAAATGAGGTAGGGTAAAAATATATATATGTTGCGTGTAAAAATTTAGAGAACTAAAGTCGGTGTGTAGCATATTTAGTCGAGTATTCTAGAAATAAAATGGCTTATGGTTTGGGCCGATTCGGCTTGAAATGTGTGGGCTGATGAATAGTAATAGGCCACGATAGTATTTGGGCTTGGAAAGTAATTAAGGGTCCGTTTGGATGAAATTTGGATTAGGAAAATAAATTATGATTATAAAAGTTTAATTAAAATTTAGTGAAACATTTAAGTTTCGTTAAACGTGTCGAGAACTTGTTTCGTTATTTGGTGAATTATATGAAAATATGTTTGTGTCAAAATAATATAATAAAGAAAATTTTAAATTTTCCCGTAAAAATGATGATTAAAAATAATGACGAAGGTTAATATGAAATTAAACGTTTATAATTATAGGAAAAATCACGGGATGTGATAGTACCTACCCGTTAAACTGAATCCCATCCCGGGATTCCGGTCTAAGATTTTTGTTATCAGGATGTTTGAATGAAAACTTTTTAGAGAGGGTTTGTGAAAACTTCGGTTTTCATAAGGAAAATTTGCTAATTAACTTTTTAAGAGACAACACAAGATTTGTTAGGAAAAACTTGTTTTAAAAGTGTTTTTTTTTTTATTTTTTTATTATTTTTTATTTTTTTATTTTTTTGAAATTTTTACCTTTTGAATACCAACGGTCATGTCTACAAAATAAAATAAAGGAAAATACTTTTCAGGCCCTTATAAATACTATCGGCATGCCTTGGGTTACTCACACCTACACACACACATCAACGAGAAGGAGAGAGAAAAGAAGAGAAAAAAAAAGAAAAAAAAATATCAATGGCTTGCAGACTTCCACACACTCCTGAACAATTTCGATTGTTTATCAAGGCGGAAACTGAGAATAGTGATATGGATCGCCACAATGCTGTTGTGGAGGTCATTCAGAAATTTGAGATCACCAAACAACTGAAACGAGAACTTAGAGAACGTTACGTACGATGCACAAACGTATCAGATGAAAGAAGACAGGTGATTGACAGGCTTTTGTATGATGAGTATCGTAAGGACGCCGCTGTTATTGAATCGTTGTGGGCTTGTGTCGGTCAGATACAGGCCCAAATCTCCAATAAGATTCGTTGGAGTTTTGAAGAAAATTTTGGGGCTGCTAGGGTTGAACAACAACAACGACGAAATCCCCAACAACAAAATCCACCGCCACCCCAACAACCCCAACATGGTGCATCAAGTTCATCTGCACCCAGAGTTGTTGATCAAAAACAACAGTTGCCTCATCTGGATTCTTTCCAGACCAGCTTTGAGGAAAATGTGGCTGTTGATGATGGTGGCTGGACTTCTGACATGGAGAGGGAGCTGAGTAGGTGGGAGGCTCAGTGGGAAGAAGAGAAGTTGGCGAGCTTTGACCCTTATGATGATGGTAATGACTCCAACAACTCTCAGACTTGGGATCACCCAGACTACCGTTGAAGTTTAAGTTTTATGTTTGCTAGGTGTTCTAATTCGGTGTCGTTTGTAAGGTTTAAGTACGTTTTTAATAATATGGTGTTTGAATGTTTATGTTGTGAACATGATTTGGAATAGAATTCATTATGCTGTCGCGTTTTGACATTTCTCACGAATTATAATAAAAATCTGTGCGGGTAACCTACCCGTTAAACAAAGAGTTTTGTTGATACAGATTTTTACAAGGAGAATTTTGGATAGGGGTATAGAGGAAAATTTGCCGGATTATCAGCCTTTGGGAATGATGAAAGTCATTTTGTCTTTGTGTAGTGAATATGGAACGTCTGGGGGTAGGATAGTAGTCTACGGCTATCGCCTTACATATCCCACTTTTTCCTCTTCACTACACACATTCCTTTCATCCAAAGATTTTAAAATGTCATACACCTATACTTTTCTAATAATTTTGTATGTTGTTGCAGACACCTTATTGGCCTACATCCCAAAGGAAGATTTGGAGTTTTTGGATTGGATTATAGCACTCTCGTGCTAATTGTGGTTTTGGCTGTTGGTGTGGATGAAAATATGGGGGTAAGAGATAGTATTATGATAGGAATGGTGTTTCGAACTCGTATAATAACACCAAGCATTAACGTTTATAGTGTTAATAACTTGTGTATTATTGTCGTATAGGGTATTCGAGGTGTTACACCCAGTTGCGATTCTTGATCTTGCTGGGATAGTGGTGTTATCGTATAGGATATTGGCAGGCCAACCGATTGGTTTTTCTATGCCTTACCTAGTGATATTTGTAACCATAGCATTTCAAATGCTAATTGTATCGTTGTGTATCACTATACGGGGTTTCTAATGATATTTAGTGGTTATTGGTTTCATATGCATGTTATTTCAGATATAATTAAACCGATTTACCTATATTTCGTCATTTACATAGAGAAGCATCCCAAACCATGTAACTAAGGAAATATAGACTGATGGTTTAATGATGTACAATTTCCTGATTTGAATAAAAGGGCGTCCCAATCCATTCAAAATAAGACATTGTAAATCATCTTGAGATTCTGACTTAACATCCATACTAATCGACAAGGTAAATTCATGCGCGGATTTTTAGGGAAACGAAAAGAGTATGTCATACGCATCTATAAAGATGGGAGTAAGACAATTAGGAAGGATTTGTATAATACTTGAAATAGTTAATGAGTATGTATCAATATACTAGAGTGTTGCTTGTAGCATAAATTATCTAGAAGTTCCAAAATCTTATGGCAGACGGAAGGTACGGAGAGCGTAAAGGCTATAAAATGTTTTGTTTGTAAAAACGGTTATAGTTCAGATCTAAATTAGATCTGTTTCGCTATAACCAAAGCTCTGATATCAATCTGTAACACCCTCAATTTTTTAAATATTTGCAGCGGAATAAAGATTAGGTGTTACTTCATAGCTCACAGTTTTTCAGTAGAAAATGATTATTAATTTAGTCATTTAAAACATTTATCATTCGAATTTTAGAAAAATCAGAGTTTTCAAAATGAGTCCCAGTGGTTTCAAAATTTGTTAAAGAAGTTTTCGAATGATAGTAAAATTTATAGCCTTTGTAAGAATCCGTGCTCCTCCGTACCATCCTTGCTCATTATGGACCTGAGATAAACACATGCTAAAAGTGTCAACACAAAGGTTGGTGAGTTCATAGAGTTTGTAAGTAGAGTAGTTGATTTCAAAGAATCAAAAGAGTTTGGAAAAATCCATAGTAGTTAAAATAAACGATTTGTTATCAAAAACGAAGTGAAAATAAATTCCATAGTGTTTATATTTGAAAGCAGTTGATTTATCAAAATCAAAGTTAACATGAAATAGTTTGTTGGTTTGCCCAAACTGGGTCAACACCAAAATAATTTGTTTTTGCCAAGAAATAATGATTTTCTGCTATATAGTGAACACAATTTAGTAATTTGATAAAAATAATGAGCTACGTTATTATACGCCCATAGCACTACAACCTGATTTCCCTAAGCCTCATGACACTCATCCGATTAACAGATCTCATCATAAATGATGGATAAAAGTAACAAGGGCCCTCGGGATAGGTTCTTGCCAGTAACCTATTAGATTTCAAATAAAGTGCGTTTGGTTGTTTTCTCCAACGCCCAAACGGGGATTGTCAATCCCTAATAGATCTATCCACAATTATTTACGTTCACCCTACGGGTGACTAAGGTTCATGATATGAGGGACTTTTTGGCAATAGTAAACTTAGACAATAGAAATCAGATATAACATACAGTTGAAAAGTTACTTGTAAACATGTTTATAGCAGTTATCTCTCCATGAGATATAAAATGTATTAAAATGGTGGGCTATGGTCCCACAATAATTTGTAAATAGTTTTAAAATACTTATGAAAGTAAAAGTAGTAGTTGAGCATGTATCTCCCCCAAAACATTTTTAAAACATATATAAAAACGCGGCTAAGAACTCACCTTAAGTGATACTAGGAATGATGAGAGTAAGTACGAGTGAGAGTATGAGAATGAATTTTGGAAGCGTCCTAGCACGGAACCTGATAAATAAATTTATCTGAGAATTTAACCAAATACTATTTGGTAAATGAATAACGATTAATGAATGACGATTAATCGTTATGATGAAAGGATGATGAAATAGGGATTTTACTTGGTTCAGCCTTTTCAATGCATACTTCATGGCTCCATTTCTGCACTAGTAATGGCTTTCCATTCACCATCCATGGACTTTGGTCAATCACACTATTCATATTTTCTCCATTTTTGAACTTAAAGAACCAAACACCATTCTCATTACTTATCATTTCACTAAGTCCATACCTATTCCACATCCTCCTAAGGTTATACTTGGCTTCAGCACTAGGCATATTGTAACCAACAAATTGACCACAAATGGTAAATTGCCATTTTTTACTTCCTTCCAGTACTAGTTCCTCATCAAAAATTACCACTTCATTACCCTCAGGACTTATGACAGTAGGAGTAAAGCAAATATTTCTATCAATCACACTAGTTTCCACAACTAAAGCATATGATTTCCCAGTGCTCCCACCAGCTTGGCAATTCACATTCACATTTTCCATTTTCTCTTTCTCATTCACATTGGGTGAACAAGTATTGAGACTTACAGTGTGTACAGCAGTAATGCAACCTTCACTACCATTATGTACTGTTCCATACACTCTACTCCCAACATTACCATTGGCAGTCTCACCATTGTTCCTATTATTCTCAGTACTATCAATATTGTTAAGCATACTGGTAGAAGCATTAGGAGACTTACTACCAGTTACCTTATCACCAGCATCACTAGGAGTACCAGGAGTATCCGAATTAGTACCAACAACATCAGCAGTTGTACATCTAGCATCCATTCCATTTGTCTTACCATCTGTTTTATCCACAAATCCATTATTAGTCTTACTGCTCTCAGCAACTACACAAACTTCATCCTCCTTATTCTGACACATACCGGAACCATCACCAATACTATCCTCCACCACAATCTCCTTATTTCTATCCTTAACTTCATTATTCATAGCCTCATCCATATCAACATTATTTTCCCCCAATTTTGTAACCATAATTTCACCAGAATTCATGTTATCAGTAGCATTATACCTAGAATTGGTTAAATTCCCTACTATATGATCATTGTACCTTGAAGGCCTCTTTATTTATCTTTTATTCGTTCTTTTCTTATTCGACATACTGCAATTAACACTAGAACAATTAATTCTTCTTAATAAAGACAAAATTAATGAGATCGAAATTTTGGCGCCAAAATGAGAAATTGGGGGTTTCCTCAATACGTGCTAAAAATCAGATCGAAGCTAATCATTAGATGCGCAATGAAAAGCTGAATCCAATGGTGCAATCAGAATAAGAATTCACTAAGTATTGAGAGAGAAATTGGAGAAAAAGTTAAATTTTCTATGGTGAAATGGCGGGAAAGTAGTTGGAGGAGAGAGATTGTCATGGTTCAGAGGGTCATCTACACACCTTCACTTTCTGTAGCGGCATTTTGGTCTTATCTGCTTTAACGTCATAAAATTTATTTTAGTTAAAGATGAGCTCACAGGGTCATGCGTATTTTCATTTTATTTTCTTCACCAAATTTCTCAACCGAGTTTAACAATAGTTTGACCAAACTAATTCGATTTTGACTTTTATTAGCCAATAGCTCGATTTTGCAATTGAACTCTCTCATTTTACATAAGAGGATGAGTTATTACAAAACATTTTTCTTATATTATATAAAGATAACAACGGCTTATTTTTTGCATTTAACCCCTGTCACCCAACTTTATTTACCACTTGCTATAACACAGCATAGCAAACATTTTTTTTTCCTTCCTTACTTAAAAGCTTTTACACATATTTATAAATGGTGAGACTAATTTATGCCTTTTCGTAAGATTTATTCATACAAAATTCTCACACTTTGCTTTTACACATCTATACTATTATATAATGTATTTGGGACTATTCTATAATTAGAAAGGCTTAAAAATTCAGACTTTTACTTACTAATTATGGAAACAACCACATCTAACAATCACCCCAACAATTTATAACCACTTCAACAACCACCCCCAACAATTTATAACCACCTCAACAACCACCCCCAACAATTTATAATCACCTCAACAACCACCCCAACAACCACTTTCCACCACCCAACCTCCTTCCTCTTCACCCGAACAATCCGCCCCCGCATCGCGCGGGCACATTTCTAGTATTTATAAAACGGTGAGACTAATTTATGCTTTTTCGTAAGAATTATTTATACAAAATTCTCACACTTTTTTCACAACTAAACTCATACAAAACCTAAATAGTTATTAGACATCTACTGTCACTTATGTTTCGGTTAAAAATTAAATCTCTAATGCCTCCATTCATATATGTGGTGAAGTCATAGTTTGTGATTGTACTAGACGAGTACCCGTGCATAGCAACGGGGTTTTATAGCGGTAGATAGTTGTAGCGATAAAAAAGTTTATGGTTTATAAACGTAAAATAATAAAAGATTGAGGATTTGAGGATTAAACCTAATGTTTTGAAATCGGTTCGACCTGGCCGGTTCCATCAGTTGAATCGATTCCGATCTAAAAAACGAGTCAAATAAAACCAGTTTTTATATTTTCGAAACCTAGTTAGACCCGAAAATTGGTTTTCTATATATTTTTCCCGAAAATTAATAAAATATATTTTTTCAGAAAATTGATTTTGTATATTACTCATTCAATATTTTGAAAAAATTCAACATTTCATATATTGCATTAATTGCATTAAACATTTAATATTTTCTTTACTCATTTTTCAACAATTCAACAAAGTCAAAGAAAAAAAAAGTTTGATTATTTTTCCTTTTTACGTTTTATGTAGTAAAGATAAATATGTAAGGACTAGTTGAAAAGCCTAATAATATACATAACCTAAGCCAATTATTCCTCATTCCAGTTCTCAAACCCATAATCCAAAAGTCCAAACACTATAAGAACAAAGGTAACCCCAAACCCTAACCCACGACACAAATCCCACTTACAAAATTTCAAATAAAACGTACACTTTCAATCCCTAATTCCCCAAATTCAACAACAATCTCAAACAAAACAAAACAAAACAATGGCCCTGAATCTATCCTCACTTGAAACCCTAACCCCATCACAATACATCACATTCACACTCCCAAACACCACCACACCCCCCTCTCCCCACTTCCAAACACCCCTCATCCGTTTCGCCGTCCTCGACTCCCCGATACCCACACCCCCCTCTCACACTCCCTTAATCGCAGCCATGTTCGTACCCAAAAGCCGCGAAAACGACTGGATTTTCTCCACCCAAACTGGCCATCTTCAGCTCCTATACACTTTCAACAACATTTCCCGCCTTATACTCATAGGTAACAATAATGTTTTAGTTAATGAACCTAGTCTAGAACATTCTGTTTATGTTAGATCAAATGTTGTTGTTACAGAGGAAATGGAAGTGGGATTGAAAGATTTAGTTATTGCATTGCATCCGAAAATGTGTTTTAGGGACCGTGTCCCGGAGCCGTTGTTTTTGGTGTATGAGGATGATGTGGTGTGTAGTGTGGTTTTGGGTAAGTTTGTTGGCGCGTTTGTAGGTGAGTTTGTTGTTGAGGATGTCGAGATTGAGAATAAGGAGTTTAGGAGGAGGTTGAGGTTAAAGAGAATGCCGAATTTGATACAGTCGCAGGGTTGTTTAGTTGCTAGTTTTGGTGAGGGTGTGTGTGAGACGTGTGATATGGGATTGGGGTTGGAGAGGATGAGGGGAATGGAGGGAGTTGAGTTTCGTGTTGATACTAGTGTTTTGGTTCACCCGTATTTGACTCCTATGGTGTGTGGTCTTTATTTGATTGTTGGCTCACTAAATGAGAGAATTCAACAAGGGTTTCGTCCGAGAGTTTTGTGTTTAGGAGTTGGTGGTGGTGCGTTGTTAAGTTTTTTGAATAACGAGTTGGGGTTTGAAGTTGTTGGAGTTGAGGCAGATGAGGTTGTTTTGAGTGTTGCGAGACAGTATTTTGGGTTAAATGATGGGAAAAGTGTTCGAGTAATCGTTGGGGATGCTATGGAAATGATTGAAAAAGTTGCGTGTGGAGTTAGTATTGATGGGTTGGGTGCTAAATTTGATGTAGTTATGGTTGATTTGGATTCAAGTGAGGCTATAAGCGGTATTAGTGCTCCGCCACCGGAATTTGTTAGGAAGTCTGTTTTTCGGGTCATGAGGTCATTTCTTCATGATCATGGCGTGCTTGTGATAAACGTGATTTCACCTAGCAAAGTGTTTTATGGAAACTTGGTACGAGAACTGCAAGATGTCTTTTACAAGGTTTATGAAATGGATGTTGAGAATGATGTAAATGTTGTTCTTATGGCCACATTGACACCAATCACTTCTAATGACCATGATAATGCTTTCTTGACGAGGTTGAAGTCTGTAATTTCAGGAACTTCTGTGGACTCCATAGTGGAATTGTGAACATATATTCTTCTAACTTTACAATCATAACCAGAAAATGAGGCCCTTCATCCATTAAGGGTGTTCAGTGTTGTATAGTGTAGGCCCGGGTATCCCAAACAGCCTCTTTTATATGATTCCCAAGCCCAAATCAGGTTTCTTCAATACGTTACAGTTTGTAGCCACTATACTTTGTTTTCGGAAAATATTTGTGCCTTGCAATTGAAATATGGTTCTTGGTGACTTCAGATAACTCACTAAATGCAACTTACATTGTAATCAAGAATTAGGTATTCTGTTCATTGCCATTTAGGTGGCCACCATCTTCGTGTGTAATGCATCGTTCAGAAATAATGTTCAGAGATTATGTTCAGAAAGTGCAACCTGGTAGTCATCACCATCTGTTCTTGCCATGTGACTTTCCTAAACGAAATCGGTTTAAACTAAAACCTTTGGCTTCATGGTCTATATCCAAGTTATTTCTGAAAGCAATTGTGTTTGGAGCATGATTGGTCGGCTTACTCTTGCTGCAGAAGAAACTCTAGAATCCATAACAAGGGATCATAATTTATTAATAAAGTTGTGCAGTTAGCGTATAATGATGTTCGTTATAAGCTCTTGAGTCTTAAGTTTAAACCTACAAAGAACTCAGTCGAGGCAACGAGGAGTTGGCAACTTGGTGGTAATCATTACATTCTTTCATGATGTTTACAGGCAAAATCAGAATTGGTTCTACCACCATTGTGGGCAGGTGTTATGGCAACATAGTTTTATATTCATGATATATATCATGTCCTGCTTCATATTGATTGGAATATTGGATACATTTTGTTTTTGGTGCAGACCATGTAATTCAAGGCATGTTTTGACTACTAGTTTCATTACCTTCTGAGTGGGTATGCCCACTTTTTTTCTTTGTACATATTTTCTCCTTTTTCATATATAAGTTTTGCTGAGGCCAGTCCCTTTTAGCCAAAAAAAAAAAAAACTATCAGATCGTCAGCAATCATTGTCTGACAGCTTTGTTACTTGAATTTTTACTGAAGCAGCCACATTCAAATATCTTGGTAACTTAGTTTGTCGCAATCTATTTTCTTTGCATCTTAGAAGCCAAGTGCTTTTGGTATCTTTAACCAAGTGCTTTTTGGTATCTTTAACGGGACTTAAGTCCTAATGGAACATGAAATTATGGTCCATGATGGTGGTTGTCTATGGGGAAAAATGATCTGCACAGGTATCTGGATAAACCTCGATCGGTCATATTTCTTGAGCATTTAAAAAGGAGGTTTGTCCATTGATATTCTAAAAAGAATTAGTCAAAAAGTCGGCCTTTACAATGAATTGTTTCTGGTATTGCATAACTGTAGTGAAGATTTGTGCTCTATTTATACCTCGTTCAGCAAATAGTTCCAAATAGTGTCAGTTTGATGTTGGAATGTGCTCTCTCTGATCCAAAGAGTAGATAAATACTTTATGCTTGATATAAAAAACCTTGAACCTTTTTTATGTTTATATGATTTATATGTATTCTCTTGCTAATTTCAACTCAAATGTGTATGCTGTAGTAGTGACTTTCCTTGAAGCTTGACATAGCATTGATCATTTTTTTTTTAAAACAGTGGCCAGCTTTGACACTTCAAATCTTAACAATATTTTTGAATGGCGGGAGTATAGGACTGTTATGATTGACTAGAATTGTTAAAAGTTCTATATAAGCGTGAATGTGCCAGAAGGTTTAAATTCTAAGGGTGCGTTTGGGAGGTAAGGTTCTGCGACCAAGTGTTCATAGCAGCAACAAAAGGTGCCACTAGTGGTGACTCACAAACACAACGAGGATAGATGTATGTCAGTAATGACTAATGAATGGACTGTTTGCCCATGTAATACAAATAGTCAGTCGCGTTACATATATAATACATGAGTGGCAGGTTCTGCAAAATTAAGAAAAATCTACGTACCTGCAAACCAATGATATATGTGTCTTTACAGCTTAAATTTTGACAAGTTCATTTGTGTAAAAGATTTGAAGGAAAAAAAAAAAAAAAGAAAAAAAAAGAAAAGAAAAGAAAAAGATAATCAGTTGCAGAGACTACATAGTTGTTTACAAAGTCCAACTCAGTATTTAACTTTCTAGACTTAGCAGGTCGAATATTGGAGACAATAATTAGAAAAATACGTTAGTGTTTGGTTTTCTTAAACTTTATAATCATGGTGATTAACTACCAATCAAATATGTTCCAAAAAAAAAAAAAAAAAAAAAAACAAACCTACCAATCAAATGACCTAACGGTAAAACAACCAACTTTCTTGCAAGCCATCGCTTTAGGCCTCCGATTTTCTAACGCTGTTAATGAATATATAGTCAGTCACATATTTTCTTGGGCATCATTTTGAGGTCTCGATATATAAAAAGCCCCGGTTACTAATATTGCTAAAATTATTAAGGATTTTTGCTTGGTACTACAAATTCTAATGATTTTTAAGTTTTAACCAATACTCTAAACAAACAAAACATTTCAAGAATCACTCATGAATAGCATCTTAATGAACAAACAAGAATAACCTATTTTTTAACGAACAAATATGAAGGCCAATGTCCATCTGTTTAAGTGTTCATATTAGTTCATTTGTTAGGTTAAACTTTAAGCTAACGAACATGAATAAGCTTTATTCGTGTTTGGTTTTTTTAGAAGCAAAGTTTTATGTTTTTGGTTTGATAATTGGATGTTCTATTAATCCAATGCAACGAAAAACTAATATTAAGCAAAAGAAAAAAATGAAAAATTCGGAAAAGCCCCATATTTAAGTTTCGCTTTAGGCCTCCATAATGCTTGAGCCGCCCCTGCTTGCAAGATGTCTATGGTTCAAACCTCACTAATGAGGATACCTTGCATCCGAGTTAAAGACTTGCCCGTCACAGATAACATAGCAGTAAAACCTCATCCGTTTACCCATAAGAATGGTGATTGTTATAAATAAAAATACATACAATTACAAGTCTAAGCTTCCAAAAGTAATTGAGAATAACTAGCTAGCAAGTAGCAACTTGCACTTGAAAGTACAAGGGTAGACATGAAAATAATATATAGTGTAAGGTTTAAAGCAGAGTATTTAAAAGTTACCAAAACCCCGGTTACGGCCACAAGGGTGAGCAGGGACGGATCTAGTGTGTTAATATGGGGGCCGGTGCCCCCCATGGCTAGCCGAAAAAGTTAAAATTTTAGTGTAATTTTTTTAAAATTTTGACCTTTTTTCGAAAGTGACCCCACTAAAAACTCAAATTGCCCCCCACCCACATACTAAAACCTAACATTCAACGTTTTAAAGCCTTGTAAATCATTCATCTCTAAGTAAAAATACTCGATTTATCATTACGATCTTATTTTTTTTTTCCGCATTTTGTTGTTATGTTCAAAAAAAATTTTTTTGCCCCCCACATCCATTTTTCCTGGGTCCGTCACTGAGGGCGAGCAAAACCGAGTCAAAACCGAACTGACCAAACTCGGTTTTGGTTTTCTCCGAATTTCTGCTTTAGTTCGGGTCGGTTCGGTCCGATTCGAGCAGAAAACAGGAAAACCGACAAAACCCGAACCAAAACCGAACCGAAATGAAAAAAATCGAGTAATTTCGGGTTTTTTGTTTTCTCGGGTCGGGTTGGTTTTGACCCGGTGCTCACCCCTCTCTCTGTTATGTCATACGTCAAACCTTAAAACAGTAAAACACTCTTACCACCATTCGCCGTCAAATTCATCATTGTTCTCTGTCATTAAAACACACACACAAAGGTATCTTGGTCTTTATTTACATTCATTCATATAGCTTTCTTTGTTTTCAAAACTTGACATATAATTTGTTAAACTTTATGTAAGTTTAAAGATGGGGATGAAGGCTAAAAAGCAGATGATGAAGAATATTAAAAAGGGTTCTACTGAATTAACCCGTAAAGACGAAGCTGCTGATTTTTTGGTCAGTTATTTTTTTATTTATTTTGTTGTATGGTTTTAGTTATTTGTTACATTAGTTTAATGATAAAGTTATTAGGCCTGTTTTTATTATGTTTTATAAGAAGCCTTAAGTAGATAAATACAGCACCCTGTTTGTTTTGTGGTCTATTAGGAGATTATATTGTAGTATTGATTTTGTGTATTAATTAGCCACTAGCGGGAGGTCCTGCGCGAAAACTGCCGCTTACTCCATTGGAAAATAAATCGACTGTGTTGTACATTGGAAGAATTCCTCATGGGTTTTATGAGAATGAAATGGAAGGTAACTTTTGCCTCTATATGTGTATGCTTGAAACGAGCTCATTTTGAATGTTGAAAATTTATTAATTTGATTAATTATTTGGAATGTTCGTACAGCTTTTTTCAAGCAATTTGGTGAAATCAGGAGGATTAGGATTGCAAGGAATAAAAAGGTTTATGCCCTTTTTAACCAAAATACGTTTGTTGTTTATTAGCTAAAGTGACAGAAGCAGTTGTTGTTTGTTTCAAACTTATTAATCGTATAATGTCCATTTAACGAGTTGTCTATTATTTGCAGACTGGAAAATCAAAGCATTTTGGGTTCCTTGAGTTTGCATCTCCTGAGGTTCTAAATGCAGATTTTTGTTTATTTTTTATTTTTAATATTGGTTCATTCTATAGAGACGGACCTGAACGAAATAATTATGTGTTTGTGCAGGTGGCTAAGATTGTTGCTGAAACCATGCACAACTACCTCTTATTTGAGCATTTGTTGCAAGTACAAATCATCCCTCCAGAGCGTGTTCATCCTAAACTGTAAGCATTTGAACTGTTTGGCTTACAAATTTGGTTTTCATATGTTCTTGCCGGAAAAATTGTAACCAGGACATATGAATCTAATGCTAAAGAACTGCATACTTTAAAATTTATAACATTACACTTGTAAGTGTCTGTTATTATCACCAACAACTAGCACAACAGAGTTATCTGATTCTTAGTTTTTGTTAATGCGTTTGCTTCCAAACTCTAGTTAAAAGTGGGATTAAACTTTATTTGTTGAGAATGTTACCCGACTAAGAGGGTGTTTGTTTTGCCTTATATAGTCGACTTATGGCTTATTTGGTTTTGGGCTTATGTTTCTTAAGCACGCCTTTTGTGGCTTATTTTGAAACTTTTAGGCTTATAGAAGCTTTTTATGACATAATAAACTTATATAAGCCAAAAAGTTTCAAAATAAGCCACAAAAAGTGAGCTTATGAAACATAAGCCCAAAACCAAAAGCCATAAGCCGGCTATATAAGCCAAAACAAACAGCCCTTAAGATTATAATAATTCCTCCCTAAACTTGTTTTTGAATTATTTGCTTTGCGGTTTGGATGTGCGCTTCCGGAGGTCTTTCTGGAAGCGGTCCCTTTACCCTCGGTAGGGGTGACTGTCAACATCTCACCTCCCCCATACCTTGCGCTGGCGGGATTGGTTATTGTTGTTGTGGTTTGGATGTGCGTTTCACATAAGTATGTGATATTGAATAACTGTATTTAGATAATCAGCAGTAATGATATAGTGTTTGGATGTGTTACTCTTGTTTCATTATGCAATATTAAACTGGTCATCTTTTTCGTGTTTGACAAACTCTGATTAGTAACGCAATTGGTATCTACAAGGTCTGAATTGATTATTTTTTACGGAGAGCGGGAGATATTTTGTGACGAGTGTAGAACTATATATAATCTTCTTATACTATAGGCAAATAGTTAATTTCCTATGATCAGTCAGTTTTGGGGCGCTAAGTATGAACCTGAAGATAATCAGAAGCATGATCTATTTACCCGAACAGCCAAAAGTCTAAAACTAGTTACGACTTGCAATAGTTAGATCTGAAATCCATAACGCATATCCAAACGCTTCTTTAGGTTCTGCCCGTCCCAAATACTAAAGCTCTTGTTTTTATACTTAAGAAATTATGTTTTTGATTGTAGGTGGAAAGGTGTTAACCGTTATTATAAACCCATGGACTGGGTACGCATTGAGCGCAAACGCCTGAACAAGGTATACAATCAATATCACACTAATATATTTGTCTTTATGATGTCATATTATCACATCGCAAGACTTTGTTCATTAAAATTTAATCATAATTCAGGAAAGGACATTTGAAGAGCACCAAAAGTTGATAGATGGAATCTTAAAAAGAGAGGAGAAAAGGAAGAGAAAGATTGAGGCTGCTGGCATTGACTACAAGTGCCCAGAAATTGTAAGATTTTATCATTATTGCTATTGCATGCTTACCAAAATATGCAGTTTAGTTTTGCCAATTTTGCCAATATAGAATGGATCGATTTGAGCTGTATATTTATCTTCAAGGGGTCGATAAAAAGCTCTAGCTAATATGGAACTGGTCAAAGAATTGAAAGTAACCCAAAGTCTAATCTTAATACCTGCATTCTCTTAAGTAAATACTTCAAAGATTTGTATGGGAACTAGCTAATATTGTCTTTTGTTAACTAAATAACTATATTTAATTCACTAACATTATATAAAAGGCACAAAAAGCTGTGGGTCAAGTGGTCAACCTAACTTGACCCAGACTCTATCTTGCATCTTTAATATGCATGCTGAAGGGTACATGTGCACCCATTTGTTGTTGTTAGTTGGTCAGCACTTATTGTGTTCAATATGATTATACAGGTTGGTAGTGATGTACCTGCACCGAAGAAGATCAGATTTGAAGACTAGTCAGTGAGCAGCTGAAATGAAAATTTTGATGAACCCAGAGCTTGCCAACAAGAAACAGAAATTATGTGATGTGAATCTGCTCTTGTAGTTCGTTTGGCGCCTTAAATCCTTATACATTGGGTTGCTAGTAGTAAGTAGGATATGTGAGTGTAGTTGAAATTTTGGCATTTATTGTTGGTAAAATTTGATATTGCAAACCCTTTGATGTTACTCTTAATCTTAATATTACTTAAAAGTATGATCTTTTGCTTCTGCTTGCAATTCCTTTAGATGCAAAGTCAGCTTGTAATCATATACACTGCGTCTATTTGGTTTAGGATCAATATTTTTTGATTCTAAATGAAAAGTTATAAACTTGGATTGTAACCTTGTTACAGTTTAAAATGCTGCATCTTTTTGGTCATCTAAAACTCTAAAAGTAACCAAAAGTAAAACTATACTATTGCGCCTCATCGATGTCAGCTCTTTATAATGACAAGCCAACTCTTAAGACATTCCACATGTAACTGGGATACGTAAGTGTGAATCCAAGGTAGAACAATCTGGTTTGTAGTCACTCTATCTTAAGCGAAAATTATAGCTTGTTTCTGCGAATGAGATACTTTGCATAAACCTCTTGGATCAACGATGATCATATTGTTAATACCATGTCATTGAACGAGAAACAAGTATAAGGGTAGGTGTAGTAAGGCTGTGGACGACGCGTAAAACCCCCAAAGACGCGTTCTATCTAAAAAATCACTTCCCCGCCCACACGTCTTGAACCAGTTTTGAGCATCGGCCATTACTTCTTTTCTTTATTCTTTTGTGTGTGTGTGTATTGTGAGGTATGTTTGTGTTAAAGTGAGGTATGTTTTGGTGGTGATGTTGTACACTATGTTGGTGGTGTTAAAAAACTGATATGACGGTGGTGATCGCAATCACACTACACCCAGTTTGATGTTCCTATATGATAGATGGATGTACTTGGATTCCAACATTAATTTTGTTGGTAGAATAATTATAGCTAAAATCAGATAATTAGGTAGCGGCAACAATAATAGTAACCTAAACAGATGTTTCACAAAACACAGGAAAGTAATTTAGTCAAATCATTCGATGCAATGCTTTTGATGAAGACAAGATTGAAAGAAATGTCAAAAAGTACACTCATTACAAAAAAAGATAAATAAAAATGTCACATATTTCATTAACCTAAATTACATAACAATATAAAAAATGCTTCTTGTACAAAAGAGAGAAGTCTATTTGCAAAAATTGTGAATCGGTAGTAAGCCGGTCGATCTTCTTGTAGCTTGTAATCGGTTTGGGCGGTATTAATCGGGTGATTAATCGGATTCGTATTTCCAGGAAGTTTTTGGTATTTTCGACTAGTTTTGAGTATTTCCGGTGAGTTTTAGGTATTTACGGCAAGATTTGCCTCAGACAAACAACTTGTAAAGATATAAACAACGGGTATAAGCGATTAAAACAAGTTTCTGATGTGTTTATGATATTTTCGACCAGATTTGCAGTTTCCAATACGTTTGACCATTATTAACCACCGTTGACCGATTTGATTGACCGATTAGCACATAGACGCGATCAATCAGCCTTGTAGACAAAACAAAGTCAAAGGAGAGTAATAACAACAAAGATCAAAACAACACCAACAAAAGTGTACTTAACAGCAGCCATCAAGACAGCCATAATTACAAGAAACAAATGCCACAACACATGTACACCAGCCAACACTAATGTCCCAGTTAACCCCACTGCTACCACATTATCTCTATCTGGGTCCAGTAACAACTCACCCCACTTCACTTTAACTCTAGGTACTTCATCTCCGTTGACTTTACATGACACGTTGACTTTTCTACTTGATTTGAGTGTTATATTTGTAAAACTGTTTGTTTGAATATGTAAGTTTGGTTTAAGGATTGTGTTTTGTTTTTGAGTTGTTTTGGTTAATGGGGTCAATGAGATCTGGGATTTGAGGCCTAACATGTTCTTAGTGAAATGTGGTTTAGTTGGTTAATTTTTAATTAAGGGGTAATTATGATGTGGATTAGTTTCAGTTTTTATCCTTTTGATTTAAGTTTTAGCGATATAAGTACCTAAATATTGTCACGTTTACTTATCACTCAGCTTTACATTAGCTATTCACGTTATCCTTGTCTTTAACACCTACTTACCAATCCAACCCGCTTAGACTTCACTCATCATATAGTTATACCTCAACACCAATATGCGCGCACGTTTTTACCAACGCTCTCACTTGCAGTCTTGCACGGCACACAAAAAAAGCTACACCACCAAGCGTGATACAATCACGCGTGACCGACGATAGCCACCTTACTCTCACGAGTGAGTCAACCCATCAATTATTTATAGCTCTCGAAAATATTAACACAGAAGTTGGCGCGAGTGTGGACGAGACTAGTACTAGAATAGATGGCTAGCAATAAAGCATAGCTTAATACATATTCATCCCAAACACCAAGACCTTGATAGTTACTGTTCTTAAGATAGATCGGCTTGAATTTTTTTGATGAAAAGAAAAAGAAAATACAAATACCATTTTAAACGAGACAACAACATTCAAATGGTACAGCTTAGTACCAAAAAATATATTACTACTTTTATTGAAACAAAGAACAATAAAAAGACCAGGACACCACATGTTTTCATCACAGAAAATATACTACTACTCTTAAATCAAGCACGATTATATGAATTAATGGGCCTAATTTCTAGTAATCTAATCTATTTATTATCTGTGACAGGATATTGTTTCTTTGAAAACTTCTTTTGCATTTTTTTTGGGCAAGTGTCATTTTACAGTTTACGACCGTAGAATGCAAATCAAACAAGCAATAGTCAAATAATCTGATATACTCGTACTTTTTTAGGACCAAAACTACAAAGATCACTTTGGTATATTGTAATGGCAATCAGGCATACTTTGATTATGAATAACGTTGTTTGTTTGATGCCTGTGACTATAATAAGTTAATAACTGACTATGATAATAAAATATTAGTCATACTTCATTCCTCATCATCATATAGGTTGGTTTGACACTATATCGTGGGTCTCACTTATTTTATTTATTTATTTTTTTCCTTTAATAATCAAAGAATTTATGAAACTTGTTTATTTATTTGACCATTCAGTTCATATGTCAGGGACAACTTTATAATATCAAAATTTAATTGACTGTACCAAACAATAATATCGGAATTAATTCCAATACACATACTCATTCTACCCTTTTATCAAAATTACACAGATTATAATTCATAGCAGCTGTTAGCGTATATGGCCTAGATCCCCAGTTCCGAACGAACCACATCAGGTCATTCGGACCAACAGTAACTCCTGGATCCAAAGTCAAACTCAATATAAAGAGTAAGTGACAAACGTTTAGAACAAGTAGCATGACTAACAACAACAACAACAACAACAAAACCCAAATCCCGCCGGGGCAGGGTATGGGGGAGGTAGAATGTAGACAGATCATACCCCTGCCCCAGGATAAACCCGAAAGTAGCATGACTAAACAGAGACCAAAAAGATTAATATCAAAATTTAATTGACTGTACCAAACAATAATATCGGAATTATATAATATACTAAAAGGTAAGAGGTTACTGTAGCATGCACTGTGCTTGCTACAGTAATTTATTTATTTATTTTTTTTTTATATATATATTTTTTTTTAGTATTAACGGTCGTTAGTTATTTAACGGCTGTTAACTAACGACCGTTATCTTTAACATTTAAAAAAAAAATGTACGCACTTTGTCTTTCATCTCAGTGGTTCATTGCAAATTTAGTCCTCAAATAATTTACATAAATGGTCCTTCATGTTATACATCAATTGCAAAATCAGTCCTAAGTAACTAACTTCATGTTAAGTAGCTAACGGCAACAAAAGAATTCCGCAGCAACGCGCGGGTACCAAACTCGTTAATTCCAATACACAATTACACATACTCATTCTACCCTTTTATCAAAATTACACCGATTATAATTCATAGCAGCTGTTAGCGTATATGGCTTAGATCCCCAGTTCCAAACGAACCACATCAGGTCATTCGGACCAACAGTAACTCCCGGATCCAAAGTCAAACTCAATATAAAGAGTAAGTGACAAACGTTTAGAACAAGTAGCATGACTAAACAGAGACCAAAAAGAGAGAGGGCACAGTTGCCGCTCAAAAGCATCACTATCTCATTTTGAGGCAGTGGCGGAACTAGAACATTTTTTTGGTTGGGGGGGGGGGGGGGGGGGGGCAAATTTATTTTATGGGGGCCGAATCGGAGATTTGTTTGTAACCTTAACTAAATTACCCCTAAAACCTAGAATATTTACACTATGTGCCGCAAATTTTGGGGGGTCAAGACCCTCCCCTGCCCCTACATCGGTCCGCCATTGTTTGGAGGTATCCGATACAGACAAGAATAGCTCTTCTATATAAAGAGGAAGAATTCTCACTCTTTGGTAACTTAATTAATTCATTTTTACTTTCACACAATTACCCTTTATATCATATACTCATTTTTAAGCCAACGTTTGGCCTTGGGATAAAACCCGAGGCGAGAATAACGTGTGTTTTTTCTTACAGGAATTTGAAGGACCAAGAAATCGTCCGAAGGACCCATTTTGCTTGTTAGGAGTAAGACGCAAGATTTTACTTAAACAACAACAAATCGAACGACACCAAAATTTTAAGTATTTGGTCCACATTCCCATCATTTTTATAGTCAAAATTCATATCATTGTTAGTTTGTTATGTATGTCAGTAAGGCAAAGAAACAAAAAGAGTAATAAAATAATTTTTGAAAAAATGTTTGCGACCACAGTGGGAGTCGAACCCACGACCTTTTGATCCGAAGTCAAACGCGCTAATCCACTGCGCTATGCGGTCACTTTGTTTTGTTTGTTGAATTAAACTATTTGACATATGATATAACAAATTGTTTTGTAGCCATGGCAAGGCACATGCATGTTACAACTTACAACTGGGGATGAGGTCCCCCCTGAATAAAACTACAGTTATGTTCAGAAATTAAACTAACGAGCAGTAAAAAATTTATTAACTGCTTTGTACTCGTTAGTAATTTAGTTGGTGAAATAGTTTCATCATGTCCAAGAAAACTTATTTGCTTATATTTACTATTATACACTATGCGTTAAAAACTTTTATTTTAAGAAAATATGCAAATAAATTCATGGGTACGTACAATTAAAATAAATAAATAAATAAAAATAAATAAAACAACTGTGCCTTGATGACTTGATGTAGAGGTTGGGCCACCATAACTTTCACCGGTTTTCTTGTTGGGCTGTATTTATTGTTCCACATTTCATTCGTCAGTGTCTTTTAGTATGAACATGTGTATTTCATATTATCAGAGAGTTAAGTGTGGTTTAGTCATTAGTGCCATGGGGGCGGTGCCATGAGTAAAAGTGATGGCAACTCAGTACTTTTTGTTCATGGCATTAAAACACTCCTCTCTGGCAAAGAAGTGGTGCCATGAAGTAAAAGTGATGTTATAGGTCCACATATAGCCCACTCAAACACACACACACAAAAAGAAAAAAAAAAAAAAAAAGAGAATAACCCACGGCGTGGGCTGGTATGTATCAGCTGAGAGACGACGAACCGAAGACAAGTGTAATTGCCTACCAGCTATCCGTATCGAAGGCTCTCATGGTTTAGAATATTATGATATCCATGAGATAAATACTTTTCACATCTTGAAGATAAATGCAAACCTACTAACTATAGAGATGCATTGTTGGATCTTGATCTGATAAATAATTCGAAGCTATGAATGAGAGATACAGTATATGAAAGTTAGAATGATAAAACCCTGTCGGTATAACTTTATTATTGATCGATATTTATAGAGTATAAATCCTAATAGACCTTAACCCCACACCGGGCTTGGCCCATATTTATCATCTAATACTCTCCAGCAGTCTGAGCGGCGAAATCGTGAAAGCTCGGACTGAAGTAGTAAACTAGAAAAGAAAAGAAAAACATTAACATAATAAAAACAACTTAATCGACTCGTAACAAAATCCTACCAACGGTCGACTTTAGTTGACTGGTACCAACGGTCGGCTAAGTCGACTGGTAACACAACTGTACCAACGATCGACTTTAAGGACTGGTACCAACGGTCAACTTTATTCGACTGGTAACAAAGTCGTACGAACAATCGACTAACAAACAAACAATAAAACAACTTTTATTTTTTTATTTTTAATTTTTTTTTTTAACATTATCTTCATTAATACCATGAAACAAATAAATTGGCACTTCTTCGTAACAAAAAGGTATCGAAGCCTTGCTTACTTCTCTGCTTCCTTTTATTTATTTATTAGGGCTTGGCACAATCGCCTAGGAGCGAAACTAATATAATATGTTTTTTTTGTCGGCTCTACAATTGAGAAAGCAAGCCGCACTTGATATCAACAATTGATAATGAAGAAAGCAAATAGTATAGCAGCAAGCAACGCACAAAGAGGGTCAGCAGAAAAAGAACAAAAATTTGTAGCGGCTTTTTTTTCTTCTTCTTATTTTTTTTGGTTTGGGTTTGACGGGGCGGCCTAGGGGAGGCAGCTCATCGTAGCAACCTAGGTCTGAGGATCAGACCTGCTCTGATACCATGTTAGAATGATACAATCTCGTCGGTATAACTTTATTATTGATCGATATTTATAGAGTATAAACCCTAATGAACCTTAACCCCACACCGGGGTTGGACCATATTTATCATCTAATAAAATAATCATTTTTCAAACTTGAATGATCAATTTTGCAATATATTTTACGTAGAAATCAGTATTAAACATCCTGTATGGAGTTCTTAGATATTATTGATTTATTAGATATAAATTATTTAGTTACTTGACATCAATACATCATATCTTTCTCTAATGTGATGTCTTCTATGTTATTCTAACCAATATTCAGGAGGACCCCCATTCTCTAGAAGGAACACACATGTTTGTTTGGTTGAAAGCATTTATGATTGATCAATGATTAATGTTGCATATATCTTCATATAAAATTTCAGCAACTTTCGGATGAATAATTGCAAGTGTGACGTGCTAATACAAGGTATAGCAAAATGTCACCGCAAATGTTTAGCTTCCACTTTTATATAACATACGCAAGAACCATCCTTCCATCGGTAAATGATTATAGTTCACTCATCAAGTTGATCATGACTCGCCGAGTACCCAAGTTTGAACATACTACACACACTCAACAATATCTCATTACCCTAACTACCCAAATACCAAGTTTAATGTTTAATGCACAAAGAAAATCACTATCGTCCAGATTATTCACTCGGGCAGGGCGGATCTAGGGGGTTCTTGGGGTTCATGGGAACCAGATGTTTTTCGCTTAGTGTTAATTTTCGTTAAAACTCTCGATTTCTTCAAAATGAACTTAGTTCCGAAATTTTGTGTTAAATAAACATGTCTTATTTAGCTAGTCCATTAATACATTAAAAGAAATACACAATCTTAATTTGTTTACTATTTTTTATGAAGTCATATTCGTAAAAAAAAAATTGTACACTTGATGACTTATAGTCTTGGGTCCGCCCATGCACTCGGTTTTATTTATACAAAAATCGATGGATTTTGACTAAATTGAAATAAGCACAAAATTTAGGAAGTTTGTTTTGTGAATAAGAGTTAGTTACTTCTTGAGAAGAAAATTACTAGTACCTCGGACCACTCCCGTTCCGCATTTGATTCCTTATTATGAGACATTTTATTATGATACCAAAGTTGCAAATGTTCTACTAGAAAATGACTGCACTTGCATAGGATATCATTTGTACTAGTATTTTGATATCACTAGATTTCGTTAGGTTACATATTTAAGCCCTTAAGGGACATCTCTTTGAAGTATTTCTAAGCCTCGGAACCTAGCCAGAAAACAAAGGTGACTCTTTTAATCATTTAGTCAAAGTCAAAAAATCACCGGGTCATTGTGTCAGGTAAAATTATCATCTTTAATACTCTTAAGAAAAACGTAAAACAACGAGCCAAAATCATATAGATTTGATGTGTTCAAGCATGCTTAGAATATGTGAGATAGATTTGATGTATATATCATAAAATAATTAATTGTCAAAAATGAGGTAGCTACGAGTTTATATAGTTAATGTTAAATATATGGATAAATATTAATATGTAAATGTCTAGTATCGAACCCGAGACCTCGGGATTGCACACTTTACAAACAAGAATAATGAATAATAAATATATATATGTTAAATGTATCGAATATATATATTTATAACACTTAATGGACTAAACGGTCGTTAGTTATTAACCGTATGGACTAACTATCGTTAAATAAGAAAGATAAGGACTAGAGTGAAACTTGGGTGTCAAGAAGGATCTAGAATCCCCTTGTGGGATGATAGGCCGGTCGAACAAGGGTGGGTCAAGCCCAACCCATGTTTGCTTGGTCACCAAGAAATCCTCTAGTATATATACAAGGCCAAGGGTTAGACTTTCACAATCTTTTGTGCACACACTCTAACCCTAAAACTTTGTTTCTTTCTTTTGTTTTCCTTGGTCGATTGGTTCATCCCTCCCCTAAGGGTTTGGATCGATTTTCCAAGCATTAATATTAAGTGTTTCGTTTACTTGCAACAAACCTTTATTCGTTGGTAGTTTGTGTGTACAAGAACGAGGTAACAACATACTTTTGTTGTTATCAAGGGATCGATTAACAAAACGGTAAGGGGTTAATCATTGATCCATATAAACCCTAATTAGGGTTCTACATATTGTTAAAGACAATTGCTTTTGATTCTTGTTCGGGCTAGAATCACCACGGTACGTTTTTATTTATGTTTTAGTTAATATTTATGTGTTATACTTGATCCTACGCTTCCGCATACGTGTGCACTTTGATTTATATGATTGTCATGGTAATTGGATTCTAACAGTGGCATCACGAGCCATGTATAACATGTAATTGATTACTAAAACGTAATAAAAACCGGATCTTTAATTGTTTTAGATACATGTTTTTTTTATCTAGGGTTTTTTCCTATTTTTTTTATTCGAAACCCTAACCCTAATTTGGGGGGGGGGAGTCGATTTTTTCCATGAAACCCTAATTAGGGTTTTGTGGTTTTATTGGATTATGTGTTATCACTAGAAACCCTAGGTCATTAACCAGTTAATTGATCGTATCTTGTGACCAACGTGCTAATTGTTAGGTTTTAATCCGTGACTTACATGCATGTTTGTCATGGATCTTGTTTTTTTTATTATTTATCACATGTAAGAAGATCTTAAATTGGGGAAGACTCCAATATATATTAAAATCAATTTTATATGCTATGTGGTGTGTTTCTAGCTTTGGCCTACGCAATTGATTCGTCAATGTATGTGACTCACCTCCATTAAGAGGGGAAGGCCTTAGTTGATTACATGCATTATTATACCTAGAATAGATTTTATTAGGATCTTTTCTAATACGGATTGCATGTGGCTAATTGTTTCACTTATTTATTATTGTTTGTTTGATTTTCTTTGATACTTGTTTTATTGTTTTTAGTTGGACTTGATGTAAGCAATAAAAGGGTTGTTTTCATAAAGAAAATTAATACGGACTAATAATTGTGAAACCCTAAAGTGATAAAGTAAGAATCTTGCAAAGGTCTTATGACAATCGTGGTCCGATTCGCACGGTAATCAGCTCCCAGTCGAGACTAGCAAAATTCAAACTTTATTACTATTTTGAAATTGAATCCATAAACTTTTGCTTGAATGATGTTTTGTGCAAATATGCTTTTAAAATTAAGTCTTTTAAGATGATATTCATAACCGTGATTTGAAGGCTTAGAAAAGAGCCTTAGAGTCTGCCTTGGTTATCACAATCTTGAATATGTCTTAAACGAATTACTTTTAAAATCATATGTTGTAGAAAGTCATCTTAGGGTTTTGGCATAAACCTCAAGTAAAACTTTGTGTATTAATTTCACGAATTGAATATAAAAAGTTTTTATGAAAACTTGTGTTATAAAGATGATTGCATGCATCTTTGTACATAATTTTGATTGACATATCAAAAATTAATACCCTTAATAATTTAAGTTACATGCCATCTAACTAAAAGAAACACTTGAAGTTATTATTTAGTAAACGTGAGACGCATGCTAAATTTTAATGACAAGGTAAATTTCCGAGTGTGCGTGAGACCACACATGGAGAATTTGCAGTTTCTAAGTTAGACGACTTAATTAAGTTGATGCGTGAGACCTAGAACTTAAGGCATGAGATGGGATGAAACATGCTTACAAGGCAAATTGATGAATCAATTTGATGTAAATCTCATAATGATCTAGGAATTGGAAATCTTGTTTGCCAATTATTGTTCGACAGATTACTATCTTTTGTACTTTCACCACTAGCAGATCAACTGATGTGGTGAAACTATGTAAAGTTAGATCCTAGATTTTCAAGAAAATTAGTTGGTTATATGAATATAGCCTTGGGTATTATATTTTCTTGGAAATATAAATTATCGAAAATACTAAAATTGAATTTTGTAAATTCTTTAAATGTATTAATGCAACTCAAACCGTAAACGTAAGTTATTCTTTTAATTGATCTACACCCGTTTGGGTTTTTGGTTAGAGTCAATGTTACTAAAAGAACAAATATAGTCTTCTTTCCATTACGAGAAGTGTGAGACTTAAATCCTATTCCTTTTCATGAATGAGAAATGTATAATAGGATGATTAGAATTGTCTAAATTCTAAATACATAACTCATAGCAAACTTTAATAGTAAGAGTATATGCACCTTATGAGTTATTAAATTAGAAGCTAGACTAATTACTGCAAAATGGTAAAAGACAAATTAGATTATTTTATCTAGTTGTTTTGATTTGACCATTTAAAGATACTACATACAATTGTTGGTATGGTAAATCTATACAGGAAGAAATTGCATGCCCAGCTTTTTCAAGTTAATAATTTGGAATGTGATGAATCACATTTATGAAGTAGATTACATCCTTTTATAACCTATATAATTGTTTGAATGGGTTTTCTTAAAAGATGTAGGAAAGTAAATAGTACACTATTTCTTTCACTAATTAATGAAACATTTACAATGTTGTCAAATTTAGTGGGAGTATTGTGTTCTTATGAATGAATAAGGGATTATAATTATGTTCTCTAATTCAGTGGGAGTTACAAGACTTATTGTCTTGATTATAACTTAGATTATCTTTTGAATATCTCAAGGTAATTACTTTCCAAATATAGACACTAATATTTTCAAGGATAGTCATGTACGTTTCCTTGATTGATTGAGTAACTCTATATCTACTAGTTATGCTAATGACACAAATCATATTGTTCACATTAACAAACGCGTGCGTGTTGTTTATATGATACATGGTGTTGTACCATGCACAAGTGGGAGAAATCTACATTGTGTGCAAGGTACAACACATAAGAATATGATTCAAAGGATTCTCTTAACTGCAAGTAAGAGATTACAATTCTAATTAGATTAATACATCTAATCTTAGAAACACTTGGTGTTGAAATTTAGTAAACGTGAGACGCAGGCTAAATATTAACAACAAGGTGAATTTCCATGTATGCGTGAGACCAACATGGATAATTTACAGTTTCTAAATTAGACATCTATTAGAACATGTGTCAATAACGATACTACTTCAACTTTAACATTTATGTATTATTAGAATGACATAAATGCATGAAGTAATATAAGACTACTTCAATAATTATGTATTCTTAGAATGACATAAATAAATGAAGTAGTATGTTAACTTGAAAATATTAATGAAACCAAATGATGGTGTTCATGATTACTTTAATTATACATGTTTATACATTATTGTATATTTATAAACATAAAGTCTTCTAAGTATTACAAGACTTATAATTAAGTAAGACGTTAACTTGTTATGGTCTTTTAATTAAGACATATACAAGAAGTCATTGAGTTAATCAATGATTAATAACGTATAGTGAGATTATAACAAGTTTATGTTTTTATAAGACATAAACATGAAGTGACTTGATTAAAAAGTACTTGTGTTATAAAGCATGCAGTTGGCTTGAAAATACTATTATACCATTAAGTTGACTTAGTTGGTAAATAAGTATGCCAACAGGAATATGGTTATCTTATATATATTGTTAGATCTTCTTACAATATTAATTCTAATTGAAGTATCACATATGGATAGTATGTTCAATTAGAAAGAATCAAACTCTATTGGTATTGTTTGATTAAAGATAACTATGACTTCTTTTCTTCTGAAAGTTATCAAGGTTAGAAATTGAGTATGGCTTGAATATACTCAATTAGACTCCTAGAAGATTAATAAGACGTTGTTGTGATGAATCACATTAAGTCTTAAATTGAAGTTTTGAATTTGTTAAGTTACTTATAAGAAGGTTGTTAACAAAAGAATATCAGGAACTATCAATGTGTATTTGTAATGTCCTAAAAGAGAAAATTGGATTGTTGCTCTAATTGCTAAGTAGTTATAGATAATCTCTATATTGCTAAAGGCAAGTGGGAGAATTTTATCTAGAAAAGATAGAATTACAAGATACATAATCTTCTAAAACCACACTAGTTAAAATCATGATGAGGCTTAACATGTAAATGATAAACCTCAAGATGATGGAATTATCATTCATAGATCCACTTGGATATCTCAGATATTTAATTAATATGCTGATGATTATATGATGTAGTATTACCAAAATAATGAATTGGGTGAATTACTCATAATATGAGTGTTATAGATGTTGTTCATAAAGATATTCAAATTTAAAATTTGGTTTATCTTAATTCTTAATAGTTAGAGAATGGAGATGAGTTTATTCAAAGATAAATGTAACCCTAGTGGTTTAAATCTTTGTGAAATAATCATATGGACAAAAATTGTACACATATCTTAATGAATATCTTATGACAAGATTATTAATCATATTTAAGCAATTAACTATGATTGAATACTCTTTCTTAAGTACATTAAAGATATAAAGATGGTAATTGTCATATTTACATGAATGTGAAATTTGACAATGGAATATCAAAAACTCTTTCTTGAATAATTACTTAAGCGAGGACGATAAGTAATCAAAAGGAGTTTATGAATTCATGCAAATCTTTGGAAGTGTACAAAATGCAATAATCCATGAATGGAAAAATGCATGCATCTAGGAGATTATTCTTATGATAAATTATTAAATCTATATTTAGGTTTATAATTAAAATAAGGTAATTTCTAAGTATTCCAGAAAGCTAGTGGGAGTATTATGTTATGATTTACTAAATCATATATGTTGTATAACATATAAGAGTAACATTCCATATAAGTAAAAGGTTAGACTTAATTTGGAACGAAACGTTACTTGAAAGATTTAGGAAATATAACATACAACCTTGAAACAAAAGTTTATTATTAAATAAACAAGTGCGGTAAATAAATTCTAAATAGAATATGATATATTATTTAGGATGACTAAATGGATATACATATTTGTAAAGATCAAACATGAATAAAATCTAAGTTTGACTGAAGGATTTTCATGTGCATTATATTATTGTTGTATCATGCTTAAGTGCTTAAATGATTTGACAATATTTAATATCCAATTAAAAGTTATTATATAACTTGTGTAATAGATATTCTAATGGAAAATGTTTGAAATTAGAATAATGATCCTCAAACTGGAATAGCTCCTAAACATTACACATTGGATATTAAGTTTACGGAAATTTTAAGAGCATATTGTGTTTAATATACAATGATGCTGGTTTAATTGAGATGACACTCAATAACTAGTCATGGTAGGATTTTATCCTTGTTAATGGCCATGAGAACTAGTTGTGCTTACTAAGAGCATAGTTGCATTATACATTAAAGAATTAGAATACTTGAAACTTTAAAAGGTTTGAAAGTTTGATTATCATAAATTGGTGAATGAGGATATCACACTATTTATAAAGAATTATGTGGCTATATCAAGATAGTTGGATGAACACATACAAGAATTTTACTTATTGAATTCTTGAATTAAGTATTCTCAAAATTCGGATAGATCAAAGTTAGTTGAAATAATGCCTTGTCAACATGAATGATTGTCATTGCTTGAGGCATAATTGTCTTCAAGTTATTACTTGAGACAAGATTCATTAACTAGAATTATCATGCATTGATCTATTTTGGTATTTGGATAAGGGACGTTAAGCAATTATTATTTATAATGAATTAAAGTACTTAGTACGTTTGTTTTCATTAATAATAAATTGTGTCCTATATTTGCATGTTTAAATCCGTGAATAACTTATGTTGTTCTAAATTGTCCATTGTCGATTAATGATATGGGAATATCATTAAACTAAGATAAATCTGAGTATTGGTTAAGAATATACTTGAAAGTATATTGATGCGTTGACATACCAATTTCACATAATATTCGATGAATTGAATATTGGACTTATCCCAATAATATGATTTAATATTTAAATGTGAGAATCATATTTAAAGTTATCCTCAGACTTGAGATACCAGATAAGTGTCATGGATGTAGTGCATTTTTGTGAAGCAATCTACCGCTCACCGTAACAGGGAGTCATAAGGGTTGTTTTCAGAAGTGTTGCAAAGTTCATGGGTTATTCTTGTAGTCAAGAGAGAATTTGTTCCTTCTGATTTGTTCAGAAGTTTAATACTGCTGGGCCCCTCGTAGGGTTGACAAAATGTTTGCGTGGCCACGCCCAAAGTCTATCTGGAATACGTTCAGATGTTTTGGTAATTTTGTTAAATCATGAAGAGACGAGAAACAGAAATTTAATAAAGAACCTCACATCTTTATTAATGTGGTATTAGAAACAAAAGGATAATTATAATGATGAATCATTAAAGGTTTTTTCCAGAAAACCTAGCTCGGATTG
This sequence comes from Artemisia argyi, assembly GCA_030686995.1. Classification (NCBI taxonomy): domain Eukaryota; kingdom Viridiplantae; phylum Streptophyta; class Magnoliopsida; order Asterales; family Asteraceae; genus Artemisia; species Artemisia argyi. The sequence goes on along the minus strand of CM060708.1, from coordinate 262,628,030 downwards.
AACTAGGGGCATTGGAGTGTTGCAAGACGCTAACCAATGTCATTTTACTATTAATAGATATCCAAGTGGGAGCTGTTAAATATATGGATAAATATTAATATGTAAATGTCTAGTATCGAACCCGAGACCTCGGGATTGCACACTTTACAAACAAGAATAATGAATAATAAATATATATATGTTAAATGTATCGAATATATATATTTATAACACTTAATGGACTAAACGGTCGTTAGTTATTAACCGTATGGACTAACTATCGTTAAATAAGAAAGATAAGGACTAGAGTGAAACTTGGGTGTCAAGAAGGATCTAGAATCCCCTTGTGGGATGATAGGCCGGTCGAACAAGGGTGGGTCAAGCCCAACCCATGTTTGCTTGGTCACCAAGAAATCCTCTAGTATATATACAAGGCAAAGGGTTAGACTTTCACAATCTTTTGTGCACACACTCTAACCCTAAAACTTTGTTTCTTTCTTTTGTTTTCCTTGGTCGATTGGTTCATCCCTCCCCTAAGGGTTTGGATCGATTTTCCAAGCATTAATATTAAGTGTTTCGTTTACTTGCAACAAACCTTTATTCGTTGGTAGTTTGTGTGTACAAGAACGAGGTAACAACATACTTTTGTTGTTATCAAGGGATCGATTAACAAAACGGTAAGGGGTTAATCATTGATCCATATAAACCCTAATTAGGGTTCTACATATTGTTAAAGACAATTGCTTTTGATTCTTGTTCGGGCTAGAATCACCACGGTACGTTTTTATTTATGTTTTAGTTAATATTTATGTGTTATACTTGATCCTACGCTTCCGCATACGTGTGCACTTTGATTTATATGATTGTCATGGTAATTGGATTCTAACAGTTAATACAGTATCTCCTACTGACGCCAGAGTTACCGGACAGTGGTGCTATTCACCATACACCAATAAACCGTAAATAGCATTGAAGACCAAAGTACATTTGTTCCGAAATAAATACGGAGTAACAATTTTAATATAAGTATCTTTTACGAGTAACTACTAACAAAATGTGCTACTGAGAAAATCTATTTATTTTCTCATCTTGTCTCATATTCAAATATAAATATATAATTAGTTTTACATCATGGCACTGGACAAAGAAAATATCACAAACAGTTTAACTGATGTCATCACCTTTAATCTATCCGCGTACAAGTTAATCTTTCAAATATTTATGAAATGAAAAACCAAATACGTGTGTGCGACACATATATACTGTTCAACTTCGAGTGCCATTAAAATGGCTTTAACAAAATTTGTAAGTATAAATATTGTTCATAAACTAAAGTGTGCGTATCAACACGTACTGCATGTGCTTGTTGCAAGATGTGTCAACGTCAAATTCATACTAATGATGTATGAAAAAGGTTTTGACTCGATAACAATTAATTCTAGCTTGCATAGTGAATATTGTCGAATACCATTAGTTCATATAATCATATTATATGTTATGTTAAATATTCACTTAACATGAGAGTTATGACAAAATGTTTATAAAAATATATTGGAGTATTTGAGTAATGTATATAAAAAAAGGGAATTTTATTATGTTAAAATATGAATATGCTTTTAATACCGTCTAAAACCATCTAAAAATTCAAAGTAAACATTAGTATCCTTGCAACATGCATTTAATAACTTCAAAATAGACATTAATATTCTTGAAAAAGCATTTAATTTAAATGCAATCTTTTTTGTTACCAAAATGCTTAATATAAATATTCATGAACAAGGAAAAAGGTCTAATTATGTTGAAAAGACCATAATGATCCCAAGATTTAGGCAATATGAATAACTTCAATACTAGTTTTATCTATACTTTTGCTAACTTTTCAACAACCAAAAAAAAAGAAAAGAAAAATCCACAAAAATAAATATCGATTTCACCACAACACACTATGTATAGTTGGAACATTTATACATCCTCTTAATTCCACCCTCAACTGTATATTCAAGCATTTTTCTCTTTTTTATACCTTCACAATCATTCATAAAAACTCACATCTTGTTCATTCTCTCAAACAACAACAATGGAGTTTAGTCTTTATCCCCATATGCTACTATCTTTTCTAGTTTTATTGTTATCATGTTTCATACTTTCCCTGAACCGGAAAGCTAAATCCAAACGACCGAATCTCCCTCCGGGCCCACCCGGATGGCCGGTCGTTGGAAACTTGTTCCAGTTTGCTCGTTCAGGGAAAATGTTTTTCGAGTACATTAGAGACTTGTTGCCAACGTATGGTCCTATTTTTACTCTAAGGATGGGAGCACGTACCATGATTATTGTGGCTAGTGCAGATTTGGCTTACGAAGCATTGATCGAAAAGGGTTTAATTTTCGCAACTCGACCGACCGAAAACCCGACTCGAACTATTTTTAGCGCTAACAAGTTTTCTGTTAACGCTTCTTATTATGGTCCGGTTTGGAGGTCGTTAAGGAAAAACATGGTGCAAAATGCACTTACTACGAGTAAATTACGTACGTTTCGACATGTGAGGGATACCGCGATGGATAAGCTTGTGGAGCGATTGAAAGCAGAGGCAGCGGCTAATGGTGGCGCGGTTTGGGTGCTTAAAAACGCGCGTTTTGCGGTGTTTTGTATTCTTTTAGCCATGTGTTTTGGTGTCGAAATGGACGAAGAAACTGTTGTAAAAATGGACAATATGATGAAGACGGTTTTGATCACTTTGGACCCGAGGATCGATGATTATTTGCCGTTGCTTAGACCCTTTTTCTCCAAGAAACAGAAACGCGTGACTGAAGTTAGAGAGCTTCAGATCGCGACGTTAGTCCCTTTTATTGAGCAGAGGCGATCCGCGGTTAAAAACCCCGGATCAAACCCTACTGCCGCGGAGTTTTCGTACATCGACACGTTGTTTGATTTAACTGTCGAGGGACGAAAACATCCGCCCACGAACCCCGAAATTGTCACTTTGTGTTCGGAGTTTTTAAACGGTGGGACCGACACAACTGGGACCGCGGTCGAGTGGGCCATAGCGAGGTTTATCGAGAACCCGAGCATCCAAACAAAGCTGTACGCCGAGATCAAGGCCACGGTCGGGGACAAAAAAGTTGACGAGAAAGATGTCGAAAACATGCCGTACCTAAACGCTGTCGTAAAGGAGTTGTTACGAAAACACCCTCCTACTTATTTCGTATTAACCCATTCGGTCACCGAACCCGTTAAGTTAGCCGGGTACGATATACCCGTAGGTACAAATGTTGAGTTTTTTACACCCGCTATAGCTGAGGACCCAAAGTTATGGACTAACCCGAAAAAGTTTGACCCGGATAGGTTTTTGACGGGTGGGGAGGATGCGGATGTAACTGGGGTGACCGGGGTTAAGATGATGCCGTTTGGGGTGGGTCGAAGGATATGCCCCGGTTTGGCTATGGCCACGGTGCACGTTAATCTGATGATTGCGCGAATGGTTCAAGAGTTCGAATGGAGCTCATACCCTGAGAATACTAAGGTTGATTTTAGTGAGAAGTTGGAGTTTACGGTCGTGATGAAGAATAGTCTTAGAGCTATGATCAAACCACGAGTTTAAATCTGTACTCGGGGTTTTAGAATAATCGATATGGTGTCAGTTTTGTGTGGATCTAAACCGGATGAAAGATCCACATATGATAATGTTAGGCATTTAAGTTCAGTATGGTATTTCTAAATGACTTGATTAATGTTTTTGCAACATAGTTTGTATTGTGATTTTTCGGGTGTTTAGAGTTATAGACTAATTTCGCTTTTTAGTTTCTTGATATTAGTATGTTTGTAAGCAGAATGCATTTAACAGATGTTTTTTACTTGATTTCGCAATCTTGATAAATGGCTTTTGGTTTGATTGTGTGATTTCGGCCTTTACTCTATTAACAACAAATCAATGTGTTAGGTGCCCAATAAAAAAAACCAAAAAAAAAAAAAAAAAAAAAAAAAAAAAATTCAATGTGTTTCTAGTCAAACCGATTTAGCCATTCAGGTGGTTGGTGTTTGTTAGGGTGATGCACTTGTCAAGATTTAAACTGATGTTCATCGATATGACATTGAGGTAACTAGTTTTGTTGGAGCTGTTCAAGATCGCACATATTTGTTTGATCAATCTCAACTGTGACACTGTCTGTCTCTTAGAAGTAGGCAAATCGTCGACTGATATTGTGGCTCAACTCAAACCTTTTCATTTCTCACTTACATATCATGCAATCGGTCTTCTGCACAAAGTTTGCATTTCTCTGTTTTGGCTTCTTTTTTCGTCGAACACACGTCACAATACTTGTCTACCTCAAACATCTTCAATGTCTTCTGTTTTATCTATTAATTTGTTAGATGTAAAACATATGACAATGTCGTTTCTATGGATCTATTGTAACACCCTAGGCAAATCCAACATCGGCTGTGGCCTGGAGAGATATTGGGTTCATAAGATAACATTCGCCTTACAATGACACAATGCGTTTTGTGATCTACTGCGAGTGAGGTTCTTAGGAACTGACAGTTAAACGTGCTCATGTGAGAGTAGCACTTGTATGGGTAACCTGCCAAAGCGAACAATATTGTGGTTTGAGCAGACGGGATGTTACATCTATCGTCCCAAAAATAGCCATCACCATTCATAAATCTAAACTTAGTCCAACATCAACATCCGCTTTACTTTCTAGCTAACAATGCATGCACTATAAATTCGTTGACAGAACAACACTCTTTGAAATACAACCCGACCCCTGTTTTCAAGTAGTACTTAATAAGTTGCATTCATTTTCCTTATTTATGTAGAACAATTACTGTAGTATAATAGGTTACATTATTGGAAAAAAGTGTTTGGTACGGATGTTGCTAATAATGTTAATTAATCTCGAGAAAAAAGTAAAATTATAGATTCAAAGGAGGTTTTCTCATTATCTCATAAATATATTTATGTGAGTCTATTATACTCTTTTCCTTACAGATTATTATTCTCGGATAAAAGATAAAAAATACACGGTTTAAGAAAAGTGAAACAAATGTACTCTTCAACTAATTAAATATTATCTTACCCTGTCTTTTTTGACATATGACAAATAAAAGGATTTCAAATATAAAGATGTATACTAAGTTTTTTATTTATGGACGATGGGTAGAGATCTAGTTAGAAGAAAACTTAAAATGAGAAGGATGAGAAATAACAATAACCACACATTTGAGATGCGACGGTTTGAATTAGATGCATCTCTATTCATTTAGATGCATCTTAATTAGTTTCAAAAGTGATCTTGAAGTGAAAACGACGCAAAGTAGTACTAGCAATAAATTTGACCCGTGAGGGATAAAAAAATACATAGGATTCGCCATTTTGATGAAATGCATCTAAAATATGTATATGCATTAAATTTTTTGCTAGAATATATATTAAGATGCATCTAAAAGATTATAGATGCATCTAATTCAAGTCGATGGACATCTAATTTGTGGTTATAGTTATTTCTCATTCTTCTGATTTTAAGATTTCTTCTCATTTGATCCTAAGCATATGGAACGATAACTCTAGAACGAGGAAAAATATTTACCTGCATTCGTATTGTGAAATTAATGCTAACCAAGAAAAATGGGTTTCATTTAGAAGCCATAAACGCCTAAAAACTGTGTTTGCCAACTTGCAAACATATGAGTATCAACTACTTGCATTGAATTGAATGTGTTTCTACTAGAAGACTGAATTTGGGATATTTACATGCAAACGGATGCTTTATTTTTAGCAAATCTTGCACGCACATTTATTCTTTCCTATGCTTATCCTAATGATTATTGCCAGTGTTTAAATTGATAAATTGATTATAAACATGAAAGTTACCACATTTACTTTTATTTCTATGTAATATGGATAGAATAGCTAGTAGTGTTTGGAAATGAAATGATTTTTTTTTTTTTTTTTTTTTTTTTATTATTATTTTTTTAAGTATACATTTATATTTGTGTTTTCATTAAGATGTACGAATGTGCTCTGTATTTTCATTCTGATACTATACATGTTATTAGTATACGAAATATTCCACTTTTAACACAATATTGATCAATGTAAGTAAGCTAGATACTAGTACATATAGTGTAGTTTGTATTTCCCTATTGTTTATGCATGTAAATATACCAATTTAGAAGTTCAGTCATTCTTTTTGATGCTCTTAAAAGCTTGTCTATGCATGTAAAATGAAGTCCAGTTGATCTCTTTGATGTTTTATAAGCTTTTCGATATAGGTAGGACTTCTGTTTAAAAGTTTCTGTTTTAAAAGCACCAAAAAGACTACACAGTAAAGTTTGTAACTCCTAAAACTAGGGGTGTTAATCGGTTCGGTTCTCGGTTAATCGGTTTATTCGGTTCGGGTTGTTCGGTTAAAAAACTTTTTTGGGTCATAACCGAAAACCGAACCGAGAACCGAACTTTATGGGTCAAAACCGAAAACCGAATTTTGTACTTGAATTACACTATTTATATACTTTTTTTTAAATTTAATTATATATATTTTTGGCAAAAAAAAATATTTCAAGCATAAAAAAGTGTTTTTTTATATTAGTATAAAATTTTAATAGACATTTTTATATATAAAATAATATAAATATATAAAAAAATATATATATTTATATAAATTTGGTTTTCGGTTCAGTTTTTGGTTTTCGGTTCAGATAGCCAAACTCATATCCAAACCGAAAACCGAATTTTTAATTCGGTTCTGTTTGGTTTTAACAAATTCGGTTCGATTATATGTTCGGTTTGATTTTTTTTTGGTTCGGTTCGGTTCAGTTTTCGATTTACTCGGTTTATTACCCGAACCATGAACACCCCTACCTAAAACCAGTCCAATTTGGACCATCTTCTAACATTTTTGAAGGCTCCTTAAACAATAAACATAGCATTATAGCAATTCATTTTGGTTATGTTACACAACTGGGCCTGTGTCTTACATTACCTAAAAGCTGTAGAACCAGTTTTCTTTTCTTAAACAAGAACCAACATTTATAGGCTAAAATGTAATGTGGTAACTTGAAAATGAAAGTTGCAGGCAAAACAAAACTTGCAACTATCTTAAAGTAATTAACTCGATATTCTTATTTTTAAGTTAGGAAGATCTATTTAGTCAAGCTCATATTATCTATTGATTTCTAGTGCCAAAAAGTAGTTAACTATAGAGTTAATTAAGTTTAGAGTAGTAGCAAATCTTGTTTGATAAGTTCTGGGAACGCTGAAACTTTCTAACAGTGCTTTCTAAGCATAGATCATTGGTATTGGATGTATTGCTAGGCTGTATACTAGACGATTCTACTAGACATGTTGAGGGTACTAAAACGCAGTTTGAACATTTATGTTTCTATTTCAAACTGCATGAAGTTTGTTAATCCTCAGGTCACTAAAATGCAGTTTGAACATTTATGTTTATATTTCATTGTTTGATCTCCCCCATAAAGACTCAAATTGAGATCTCCTCACACAACTGAGCCTGTCCTGCACAAAAGCAATGAGCTAGGATCTCCTATTGCCTATATGTTAGGCCCATACCTAAACTCAAGCGACTCACGTTGACCCAAGGATTAACAAACTTCATACCAACATGCTTATGCGCAATGAACCGAAACTGATCAGACTTTCCATTTGACACACGCCAGCTCATAAAAAAATGTCTAAAACCATCATGTGGTTATACTCGGTAAACCATGATAATATGATAATTTTAACAGGTAGGTTGAGACAACGTCAATACAATGGGTCAACTTTCTATATACGTGTACAACTGAGGCAAAAACAAGCTACTTACCAAACTCTTCTAAACTTTTAAATACTTACAGATACTAGTAGACCAAAACAAACAAACTCAGAAAACACAACACAATTCCCCTGCCATCTTTGAAATTTTACCATCGCTTAAGTGCTGCGATTTTGGTTGCTGATATGCTTCTAAACGTCAGACGGGCTTTCAAACTGTTTGTTACCCGAATTTTTTGATCCAGCCGGACTGTTCTCATTCACGTTTGAGTTGTGCTGTCCTGCTTCTTGTTCGTTGTCAGTTGAACGGGGTTGAGTATTAGATGTGGGGTTCATCCGAGGACTTTCACCGGATCTTGATGAGAATCTCACTGCTGAACTGGACATGGGTTGCATTGCATACCGTCTATCAAACATCTCACGTAGTGAGACTCGACAAACAGGGCACGTGCAGTGCTGCTGCAGCCATATGTCGATACACGATGAATGGAAAAAGTGTCCACAAAAAGGCAGAATCCGCAGTGTATCATCTGCATGGTATTCCGAAAGACAGACTATGCATCTACAAGAATTATAAAAATTTCAATCAAGACTAGCATTTATGGTCAAATAGTCAAAAAGTCAACACACCCAAAAGTCAACCAAGCAAGATTGAGTAATCCAATAAATTCCATTGACTAAAACTTGTTCGAGATGGGGTTATGTTGGGTAATTGGCTGTTGATAACTTCTAATCAAAGAGAATTAAGTATTAAGTTGACTTTGCTTTTAATATACACACCATCGATCCCTTGAAGCAACCAAAATAGAAATGATTCCCCCACCTCAAAAAGTTTTGACCTTTCCAAAGTGGTTTATCCTATTCAAACTGTTGTTGGTACAGAAGTTAATATGAAATGATCATATTATAACTTCATGATAGGATAGAATTTGTATACACACTTGCAATTAAAAACGGTTTTTTCTTACATAATACCCCAACCCATCTCATTAATCATGGCTTGCAATATAGTCTTTAACACGTCACTAAAGTATACGTAAAACCCGAATAAAAAATGCAATTTATAGCAAGTCTTCATATAGCATTGCCCTCATTACAAGGTCCCATTTAATAAAATAGCTAGCTTTAGAAAGATATACTTACTGAGCATCTTTCGCACAAGAAAAGAACGGATCACTATACTTCTTTGTAGGAAAATTTGCAGCAACAAAAGGTTCTGCACCACGTGCGCCACGCTCCAACTAACAGAATAAATAGAGAGTGAAAATCATAGGTAAGTATATGAACTATGATCAAAACTCAAAACCATGAAACAGAATTTCTATAGCCTAAACACTTCCTAAATCAACAAGAAACAAAGAAAAACATGAGTGAAAACAACAAGAACCTAACACAATCCGTACATAAACAATAATTCGGTATACAATCCTTATTAGGCTAAAAGCTGCAAAAAAGAGGGCAACTTTAGAAACTTGATGCCGAACCCGGTACTACTCTTATAGGGGGCAATTGAGATTTTGTTTTGAAATTTACTTAATAACCAGCTTTAACTAAACTACTTCCAAACTCATTCCTATTCAAGACTCGCTACTTGACACTAAAATAATCACACCCAAACACTCAAAACTATTGCAATAATCAGTTTTACTAATAAACAACATTCTACGCACACTTTAGTCCATTCTTTTGCTTTTCAATATCAACCATTCATTCACCTAAAGGCTAAAGCTAATGCTTTTGGACCACTTGTCACAAACCCATATTCCCAATACCAAAATTGCTATATAAAAAAAAAGATAGCAATACACCACTAATTAAGTAAACACATGTGCTACTAAAATTAGAAAAAACAGTGTTAAAACAATAGTGGAATTAAATAATTACAGTACAACTCAACTATTAATAAATAAAAAAATAAAAACATATGTAACAAATGTAGGTACTACTACTTACAGAGTTGAGATCAGATCTAGAAGACATACGAAAAGATCTTCTTGAAGATATGTAATGAATTCTGGCACATATTAACCTCGTACAAACAAACACAATAAACATGGTACTTACTGTAAACCCAATCACTGTCATCACTAAATTTATCCCAGGAGACATCATATTATTATTTTCTTCCAAAAAACCAAAAACTAACCAATCAAGAACTATAAAGAAACTAATGATTGTAGCTCACAAACATCGTCTAAAATTGTTTTTTTTTTTAAATCATGTTATGTTTCTGTAGATAGAAACTAGAGCAGATGACACTCTGTGTTTGTTTGAAGTCTTGTTGTTGAATATTTTAAGTTGAAATTTCATTGTTTGTCTGATAGACAAACGTTTGAAAGATTTTGAATCTTTTTAATGTGTTTGTGAATAAAGATTGGAGATTTTTAGTGGGTGTTTGATGAAATTGTTGAAGATGGGTTTGTGATGGAGATTGAGAGAGGTAATAGTGCCACAGTGTAAATATGATAGGGATTTATTACTTGCAAGATTTTATTTATAGGGGGTTTATAGATTAATTATTGGTTGTTTTCTTTAAAAAAATGAAATGGAACATTGATTATCTATAAGTAGTAGTATGTTTTAGCCCTTGTAGTATTGTTGAGTGACCATTTTGTTTTTTTGATAGTGTAACAATTCTTGTCCATGTTGTTTATTGAACAAAGCATTTGACTAGAGTTTGGATCAAATGAGAAAGTGAAATAAATGATATTATGAGAAGAAAATTATAACTTAAATATTTTAGATGCATTTACAAAATATATATATATATATATATATATATATATATATATATATATATATATATATATATATATATATATATATATTTTAATTTAAAATGTGTTGTTAGAAATCTTTTTCAGCCTTTTCATTTTAATTTTTCTTCTTATTTTATTTTTTCCTAATAAAAAAGTCTGAAACTAGTCATGAGAATACTAGTTATGCCAAGTATATCAAACAAAAAACTCAAATGTACATTAATTCTACATACTTATAAAGACTTATAAATCATACATATACTCATCCAAAAATCAACCTTAACCTCAACTCTAAAATTAAGCTGAGACTCATATTCATTATTGACCATTTATCTATATTACATATAATGCATCAAGCACACTCTCTCTAAAATTTTCAGATTAGAAGAAATAATGCATGATTTACAACACTTTAATGCACCTAATTTTCAGAATTACAACAAAGTAGTCATATTGTACAACATAAAACAACGTGGTGTCATTTTACTACCAAAATTCTAAAAAACAACATTAATGCTATTAAAAACAACATTAATGCTATTAAAAACACCCTTTCACAAAAAATAACAATCATTTAAGCACAATGTACAATAGCTTTTAAATAAATACAAGTCATAAAACACAAAGCACAAGTATGTAAAGCACAAATTAATTCAACACATAATTAATACACTAATTAATTCACCCCTTCACCAAAATATACAATCATTTAACCATAATGTACAAACTAATCAAGCTACTAAGCCAAGTACTTAATAATAAAGCCATTAGGCTGGGTACAGTGGTCGGTCGACCGAACCGGTCGCCCTTGCGCTGACCGAGTCGCCGCACTGCAACCACAAGATCGATGAAGGTCGGACGGCTCCAAAGTTCACAAACCAGTCACCCCCAACCAATTAATGCATTCCACAAAAGAAGAAAAAAAGGTACCCTTACATATCAAAACAAAAACGAAGATGAAACGAAAGAAGAAAAGAACAATCATCAATCAAGCCAAAACAAACATCAAACTTATTTCATCTATGGTCAACGAACAGAAAGTATACAACAACAATAAAACCCAACATCTACATTTACCTCAGTTCTAACCCTATCTTAAAACCACCATCACGGTCAACACAACATAAAACCTTACAAAGAGTTTTCGTTTGATATTTAAGAAAAGGGTATGATTTTCTTGCAAACATAGATTGTTGGTTATGTTCGGTTATCAAGATAAGAAAGAAAGGAAGAGTACGTGATGTTTGTGTGGCTGCAAATCATGGCTGCGTATTTTTGTGCGGGAAATTAGGGCAGGGTTGAGGTAATTTAGGTTTTGTAAACGTATTTATAAGTGCTAACATTTGGGTTATATAATGGTTTGGTTGTTAATTTGGCTAGCCAAATAATATCACAAATTGTTTGATAGTTTTATCATGGGCCTTAATAGATATTGATGATTAAAGTTTGTTTAGGCTGAAAATGGTTATAAACTAATTACTAATTGAGCCGTATATTATTTGTATGGTATAGTTGATTTTTGGCTAATTTTGATATTTGGTTCATGTGAATAGTGTATGTTAAAAATAAAAATATATGAGATATATATAGTGTAAATAAGATTGATTTTTTTTAATAAAAATATAAATATAAATTTCGGTCGCCTTACTATGCCTACCCCTACCTAAGGTAGAGATGCTGCTTTGAGTTCTATCCAAGATATGAAAGGACCTCCGACCTTTTTTAGGGAGTGAGGATCGAACCATTGACCTCTAGGTTAAGATGCGAGGGGTTTTCCAACTGATCCAACCCTAAAATTATTGTTATTTGAAAATTAATCGTTAAAAAAAATATGGCCGCATAACATCATTTTACCAAAAAAATATAGTCACAGATTACCCGCCGCCGTATCGCGCGGGTACCCTGCTAGTTTAAATGAATGTAGTTTGCACCTCACATACCAAAAACCAGTTAGATATTGAATAACATAATCGTGACTATCATTTTGGCGGGTGCAATACTAGTGTGTTTTAAACAAGATTTAAGGGTCCGTTTGGTTTTTGGGTTTTAGGACTTTGGATTAAAGCCAAAGTAAAAAATCATTGTTTGTTACAAATCAGTGGATTTGGATTCTGTCAGCATAGCCAAGAACAAGGGGATACGCAAAAGTCACCCCTTCCATCAGAATTTGAGAGTTTCAATAAGAGTGTTGGCCCTTTCAAATATAAACCACTCATTCTCATATTTTTGTTTACAACTATATATATATGAATTTAAAATAATATATTTAATTATAAAATAAACATTAACATATATATATATATATATATATATATATATATATATATATATATAATTGAGATCATGTAAGATCAATGTTAAAGTTCTAAAAATAAGATTAATGCAAGAACTAATAGGAGGAGGGCAAGTGGCTATCAAGAAAAATTTAATTAATAAAAAAGTTGAAAATTAAAAATATAGGAAAAAGGGTATTATAGGTATTTTTCTCTTTTTCAATAAACCTAATAAACACTATTATTTACTCCATTTCAGTTACCAGCCTCCATCATCTCTCTCCATATCTCCTCCTCACATATATCCTCTGATTTTCCGGCGTGATTTTAACAACCATAACCAAATCTCTCAATAACAAATAACATTGATTCGAACAAAAAAAATAACAACCATGATCTATGTCTCGAATGGATTTGGGTTTCATATGGAGGTCTCGAATGACTACAAGTCACAAAAAAAAATTGATCTGTTAAAACCATCGAACCCCCACATGATTTTAGGTAAAACGCCACAAAAAAGTTTTCCGACGAGGATTCGTTATCGGAACAGGGCTTCGTTTTGATGGTTTTGGATACATCGCCGGTACACCGAAGCAAGATACATACCGGAATCGGTTTGGTACACCGGATACATCTTTGTTGATAAACATTTGAGATTTGCTGATACATCTTTGTTATATGAGTTTTTGTTTTAGACCCAAGATGAGTTTGGTAGAACTTTCTGATGTATCAGATGTTTAAGCTTTTTGATATGTAATATATATCGGGTTTTTCGTATTTTGTATCAGTGTATCATTTTTGTTTCAATTGTATTTTTTGTAAGATTTATAAATCTGGGTGTTTCTCGTTATGTACAAGATAACAATACATGTGAATCAATGTTCGAATAAAAAGGTTCTAAAAGTTTAGGTGAATCAGTACTTCTTTATCTTTATTCTTTATCTATTTTAGTTTCCTTTGGTGATAATACATCTAGTATTTCTGGTTCTGTGTGAGCTTATTATACAAAAAATGTGGACTAGATTCTTATATAAAAAAAAGGCCAAAAATTTAAAAATGATAGACCACATTTGGAAATGAATTCTCCAAAATACCCTTGAAACCCTATTTAATAACCATAATGTCATTCATTTATTGTTAATCTCATCTAAAACAAATAACAAGATCCAACGGTTTAGATTAGGATCTTACTTTTAGAACTTTAAGCTTAATCTCACATTAACCCTCCCCTATATATATATAGTGTAACTTTCAAATGAGAACCATTTTAACTGTGAGAACTGAGAGAACTACCAAAAACATACATGCACGCCTTCAATAATTGTATTTTTGCACATATGTTTTAAAAACAACACATATGTTTTAAGAAAAACACAGTTGTTCTAAAGAATTTGATAAGAAATTGAAAATACAAAATTTTTCTTTGAAAGTGTGCATGTATGTTCTTATAAGACGTGCAACGACAATATTGCGGCCGTGGATAAGGTTTTGTGAAAAAAGATGATGAGTTCATAATGATATTGAAGAACATAGGTGATGCTTACGATTATCGATTATTTGCATGTATTTTTATTTTATTTTAAAAGGCGTGCATGCATGTTTTTTGTGGTTCTCTCAATTCTCGCAGATAAAATGGTTCTCGTAAGAAAGTCCCCATATATATATATATATATATATATATATATATATATATATATATATATATATATATATATATATTTAAAATAATAATTAATTTTCTCTCTCAACCCTACATCAAATCCAAATCCAAATCAAATCCTAAACTCATCTACGAACCAAACGGACCCTAAACTCTTAACATCTTAAAATAAATAAAGGAACACCTTAGTTACATGTATTCAAATTTTCATAATGCTTGATCAATGGCTTTCATGTATATAAATTTGTGTATGAAATAGAATGTGCATAAAAGCGGATGTAAGGGTAACACTACTGCTGAATAATAATAATAATAATAATAATAATAATAATAATAATAATAATAATAATAAATAAAACCCAATTTTGTATGTTATAGAGGCCCATTTTCAATCTACATGGCTCTATTTGAAAAAATAAATATATATAAAAAAATAAATAAATAATTATGTTGTAACTCCAACTATTACAACAAAAAATGGCAAAATGAGCAATGTATTGATTCGAATTAAGAAGATTCATTGTAATTCAATTACAACTTACTTTGTGTTGATACAATGACATTAATCTTAAGACTACATTTGCAAACAACACGTTGGAAGAAGCTTCCTTAACATTGCTAATGATAAGCTTTGATGACAAACTAAATATATATAAATAAATGAGAGTACATTTCCTTGAGTTTCCATGACATAGATAATGTTAATTTTAGACACTTAGAGTCAAATATCTTCTAGTAACCAAGCATAATCAAAACCCGTGTTGCGTAAAAGAATTCTCGAGCCATGGCTACACCAATAGTATCACAGAAAAGACACAATGTCGCGGTTGCAGGAGCTGTTTCACTGAACTTTTGTCGCGCCATGACATTTTATTATGCTTGGTTATAAATACAGGAAGAATATGACAGTTAGCAATAAAAACAAACATTATGTGTATATAGCTTATGCTTCATTTATCGAAAAATTTGCTAGATGCAAAGAAACATGATATTAAAGTGGCTATGATGTAGTTGCAGGACTAATATGCTCACAGGAGCAATGAATGATGTTGATGGCTTCGCAGGGCCAAAAAACTGAAGGTACGTCATAAAGCTAGGGTTGAGCAGGAGCAAAAGCAAGTGAGTTCACTACATTAGCTTCTTCCAAAACTGGCATATCAACAGACATGAACATGAACTATGCTGTTGTGACTGGTCTTGGGGCTCTTTGACGGTACCTTAAGTCAAAGAATAAGAGTTGTGGCCTCCGACAAATTTTGACACTCCCCATTGCTGTTTCAATTTTTACAAAGTAATTGTGTATAACCAATTTTTACGTGAATTATTAGTGGTTGCTTTGTTTCCAAGTCATTTACGAAATAGAAACATGCTGCTAATTTGTGCTCTTTCATTTAGTTGACGAATGGGGTTGTGACGCTCTTTGTGGGGTTGGTTGTAGTGACTGGAGAGATGGCTGCGGACAATGAGAAGCCGGTGACTAGAATGGCGAAGAAATCGAAGGTCATTTTCAGTAGTGTGCCGATGTGGCTATCAAAACTCACGAATGCGGTTAGGCTTCTTTCCGCCTAAAATTTTCTTTTAAATTCTCTTTTCCCTTCTTCGCAAGTTTAACTCTCCAACTGTCGGTTCATGCCTTATTAGAAACTAACATTGTTACGAACCTAAATGATTGTTGCAGCCACGAAGTATGTACCGAAGGTGCTTGATTTTGATGCTAGTGTTGTTCGTGAGGCCGCGAATTTGTATTCATGAGTTGGTACATTGTATACCTATGCACCTATATTGTGAACAAACACAAACAGATGTTATAGAAGAAAAGTGTAGTACATAAGTGAAACTGCTCTGCGTTATGCACATCAAAAAATGTCAGCAGCCGATGTTGACAGAAATAAAAGAAAATCGCAAAGTAAACTGTCAATTGAACTATGTAATGTACTTATTTACTAACGGTTGTATATAACCAATATTTATATCAAATTTTGTTTGGGTTTCAGTTGAAGTACACCGAACATCTTGCGTCATCTCATCCAAAAATAACAAACGACTATGTTATGTAAAGAGAGGTTAGCACTATGTATATTTATATAGCAGCTAATATTTTTACCAAAAATCAAAGAAACTAATTACTAGTGTTTTATCTTTTTTCATTGCAGTGGAAGAAGAAGAGAATGAGGAGGTTGAAGAGGAAGTGCCGAAAGATGAGACAAATATCCAAGTAGATGTTGATTAATATAGCATGGAAAAAGTGGGAAAGGTTGACCATGACCGACAAGTAAGTCCAATAAATATTGATTGGTTTCCCTAACCTTCTAACTGAATATACTTAAATGGTTAATAAACAACTTAGTTTTGTGAGTATACTTAAATGGTTAATAAAGTCAAATTAATTGCAATGCTCACAAATTAAATTCTTTCTACACCATAATACTAACCAAATCTCTATTTTAAGAGAAACATAATATCATATCACTTATATATAGAACATATTTCAATGTTTATTATGACAAAATTGGTTACATGCTAATCGATCCATTGACCCGTGAAAAAAAGCTACCTCACTTAAAAAATTCTTTGGTACCAAAGAAATGATCTGGAATGTCTTCAAAGTAGTTATCGACTTCTAACAATGATGGCAAAGCAACATTAAAAATCGAATCATTTAACTCGTCACCAAATGGTATTTCACCGAGATCATCAAAATGAAATGGGTCAAGTGTCCCAAAATCATCACCCATAACATAATCTGAAGTTTCATCCCCTTTTTGTTCCAATTCGGGTGATTTAAAAGCAAATAAATCATCCAACAATGTCACGTCTTCATAAGGACCCAATAACTCTTTCTTAACAATTACCGAATTACATACTGGTATTCAAAGAGATTATCCAGCATTGACAAATCTCCAAAATTACCCAACCCATTCTTTTCCAGTTCTTGACACTGATCTGACCAATTACTTGACTGACATTATTCACGTTCTTTCACCTCTTCAATAACATCTTTCGACGGACCATTACTCTCACTCATGCTTTTATACCTAAGAACAGAAGTCGGAGACAAAAGAGTGCGCGACTCGTCACATGAATTGCGTACTCTGGTTATGATGATTCATGTGACGAGTCGTGTACTCTTTTGTCTCCGACTTCTGTTCTTAGGTATAAGAGCATGAGTGAGAGTAATGGTCCATCAAAAGATGTTATTGAAGGGGTGAAAGAAGGTGGATAGTGTCAGTCAATTAATGGGTCAAATCAGGGTCAAGAACTAGAAAAGAATGGGTTGGGTAATTTTGGAGATTTGTCAATGCTGGATAATCTCTTTGAATACTAGGATGCTAATTCGGTAATTGTTAAGAGAGAGTTATTGGGTCCTTCTGAGGACATGACATTCTTGGATGATTTATTTGCTTTTAAATCACCCGAATTGGACCAAAAAGGGGATGAAGCTTCAGATTATGTTATGGGTGATGATTTTGGGACACTTGACCCATTTCATTTTGATGATCTTAGTGAAATACCATTTGGTGATGAGTTAAATGATTTGATTTTTAATGTTGCTTTGCCATAATTGTTAGAAGTCGATAACTACTTTGAAGACATTCCAGATGATTTCTTTGGCACCGAAGAATTTTTGAAGTGAGTTAGCTTTTTTTCAAGGGTCAATAGATCGATTAGAATGTAACCAATTTTGTTGTAATACCATTAAATATTTAAATATGTTCTATATATAAGTGATATGATATTATGTTTCTCTTAAAATAGAGATTTAGTTAGTATTATGGCCTAGAAAGAATTTAATTTGTGAGCATTGAAATTAATTTGACTTTATTAACCATTTAAGTACACTCACGATTCGTATTTAATGCATGAGAAGAAAATTGACTAATCTTCTATAGGATACTAAAAGTGTCGTCATAAGAAGAAATAGATATTTATAGAGTTGGGGAAGATTGTGCACACCCCCACGACTGGTATTAAGGAATACAACCCTTCAACTAAACAATTGCACTGTGACACTCAACTAACCAACCAGGGGCGGAGCCAGGATTTGTAGTAAAGGGGGACCGAAGTTCATTATATAACCCGAAAAATAAAAGTTTAAAAACGGTTTCCTACTTTAGTTTATACAAATAAACCATCTCAAAAACTTACGAATGCATTACCAAATCTAATTTTTCTAACATATTTAGTGGATAAAAAGTATAGTAAACTCAAAATAAGGTCATGTTTTTTTTTTTTTTTAATTAATTTATTTATTTTAATATATTTTGATACTCCTAAGTATATAACTAGGGGAGAGCAACAAAGCCGAAACTTTCTAGGATTTCTAGATTTAGGTTTTGGGTGTTCAAAAAATATACGTATTTGGATATCAGAAAACTTGATCATAATTTACTAAAAAGTTGGGTTTTATAAAAGGACATTTTTGGAAGTCATATAAATTTTTTCCAAAAATTATAGATAACTGGATATTCAGATACATAAAACTGTAATCTGAAATTTCGGATATCCAAATTACAAAAAACTTAAATAAAATATTATGTCTAATATAAAACCATCATTGCAAATTTCAGATATCTAAATTTGTGATATAACTAGTTGTTGACAAGTCTTTTAAATTTTTTAAATTAACAACAAAAAAATATTGTCAAAATTGTCTCATTTCATATTTTCGCTTCAGTAGCCACTTAGATAGGAGATATTTCATATCGTTTGTTTTCTTTTAATTCATGATAGAAAAGTCGCTAGTTGGGAGATGCTCGTGGTATAATAAACGTTAAATTATAGGCTAAACAATGGTATGTTAATACAATCATTGGGCTTATTGGAGGGGGCCTAACACCCGCTAGCCACCCCCTCCCTCCGCCCTTTTAACCAACAAGAGATAACTAGAGAGTAAGGAAATCTAAGTAAACACGTTTGTCTCACATACGTAGTCCATTACATTTACTTTTCTTGTTATTTTTATTTTATTGTTTTTGGTTTAATTCATAGTTTTTGGTTAGTTGATTAGCAACTAATTCCGCCCACTCTTCCAATACCCGATATTTTTATTGCTTTCATAAAAAATATAAAAATACAAAAAGAATCATCTCTCACCTTTCGACCTAGTTGGCCTACACTTCAATCCTAACGATACTATTCTCCTAGAGAACGATCAATCCCCGGACCTACCATATACTACACTACAATGGTTAGGTACAATGCCTGGAGGATTGCAAGCTTCTCAAGATCCCTTGAGAAGTAAAACCTTTTGTGAGGTTGCAAAATCCCGCATCAACCACATGCTGATCCTTTTGATGACTTTGAAGTAGATGTAAACAACATTCCTCTCACCTATGAAGTTCCCTCAACTCCTCATACAAGAGTTTACAAGAATCATTCACTTGATCTAGTGATTGGAGATGTACAATAATGTGTTAAGACAAGAAGACAAACAAAGAACTCAGATGAACATGGTTTTCTTAGTACAGTTTATGAAGAGAAGACACATGAAGACACCAATACATGTTTGTTTGTTTGTTTTCTATCACAAGAAGAACCCAAGAATGTTCTGAAGGCTCTTACAGACTCAAGCTGGGTGGAAGCTATGTAAGAGGAGCTTCTATAGTTCAAGATTCAAAAGGTTTGGGTGCTGGTAGATTTGCCTAAAAGTATGAGAGTGATTGGTACAAAGTGGATCTTCAGACATAATAAGGATGAGAGATGGATTGTTATCAGGAATAAGGCAAGGCTTGTAGCACAGGGGTACACTCAAGAGGAAGGAATAGATTATGAAGAAGTTTTTGCGCTTGTAGCAAGGATTAAGGCAATAAGGCTTTTTCTAGTTATGCTTCATTCATGGGCTTTATGGTTTATCAAATGGATGTGAAGAGTGCCTTTCTGTATGGTACTATTGAAGAGGAGGTGTATGTTTCTTAACCTCTAGGTTTTATAGATCCTGAGCATCCTGACAAAGTCTACAAGGTGGTGAAAGCTCTTTATGGCTTGCATCAAGCTCCAGGAGCCTGGTATGAAACCTTGGCTAATCACTTATTGAACAATGGGTTTCACTAAGGCAAGATTGACACAGCCTTATTTATCAAGAAGCAAAAAGGAGATATTTTGCTTGTTCAAGTCTATGTGGATGACATCATTTTTTGTTCTACCAAGAAGGAGATGTGCACAAAGTTTGAAAAGTTGATGCATGAGAAGTTTCAAATAAGTTCCATGGGTGAACATACTTTCTTTTTGGGGCTACAAGTAAAGCAAAAGGATGAAGGGATATTTATCAGCCAAGATAAATATGTTGCTGATATCTTGAGGAAATCTCAGTTCACAGTTGCCAAGATTGCAAGCACTCCTGTGGATACGGAGAAGCCTTTGCTTAAGGATGAAAATGGGGTAGATGTGGATGTACATGTATACAAATCTATGATTGGGTCATTGATGTATCTCACATCATCAAGGCCAGATATTATGTTTATTGTGTATGCATGTGCAAGGTTTCAAGTAACTCCTAAAGCTTCACACTTACAAGCAGTGAAGAGGATCTTTAGGTACCTAAAAGGTCAACCTAAATTGGGCCTTTGGTATTCTAAAGATTCTGCATTTGAATTGGTGGCTTATAGTGATAGAGACTATGTTGGTGCTAGTTTGGATAGGAAGTCAACAACAGGTGGTTGTCAATTCTTAGGGAACATGTTGATATCATGGCAATGCAAGAAGCAGACTATGGTGGCCACTTCTACTACTGAAGCTGAATATGTGGCTGCTGCAAGTTGCTGTGAACAAGTACTTTGGATCCAAAATCGGATGCTGGATTATTGGTACAACTTTATGAATACCATGATATTTATTAATAATAGTAATACACTTTGTATTATTAAAAATCCAGTTCAACATTCTAAAACTAGGCATATAGAGATTAGACATCACTTCATAAGAGATTGTAATGAGAAAAATCTAGTTCAGGTGGTTAAAATTCACACAGATGAAAATTTTACTGATTTATTAACCAAAGATTTTTATGTGGGGAGGTTTCAGTACTTGGTTGCAAGTATTGGAATGCTTAATCCCTGAAAATATAATATCTTAATGTTTTTGTAATGAAAAAGGATTTTGTATTGCTAGTTATTTAAATTGGTACTGTTATGTATAGTTTGTATTGCTAGTGCAATTTAAGTCTGTTGTAATTGAAATGTTAGTGATACTTTATACTGTTATGAAGTAAATGCTTTGCATTGTGTTTTCTTGGTCTTGGACTAACATTTGTAGGATAAGAAAGCAATATGATTAGAGTTTGCAATGTGTGAGAAGCAAAAGTGGTGGACTGTTTGCTGACATGTTTGATTGATGATGGACAAAATTTGGGAATCACTTGACAAAGGTTTTACACCTGAGTTTGGAGGTTCTTTAAAATCTCTTTCTTGAAATCTAATCATGCTATTTTTGAACATGTATTGTAGGGGTGGCAATTGTCGACATGACACGATAAACGACACGAACCCGACACGAAGTTAAACAGGTTTGGGTTGAGGATAAATATTGTTAGCATGAATATTACGACATTTAATCTAAACATTCTCTTCATGTTTTGATGATGACAAAGAAGTAAGTTACAACATATAACATAAAGTGATTAAGTTACTTGTGATCACAATTCATCTATGCATTCTTACGTCAACAAGCCTCGACATCTCAACGTCTCGAGTTTGCCTCAACAATCACTTAAGGTATGTACAAACAAATGTCTAATACATTTTATGATCAAAGAGTTTTTATTTAAACATTACAAAGTTTATAAAATGATATAAACATGTTATATATTTTTTGAAAAACAATTTTGGTAATTAAAGGAAAATGTTTAAATCATAAAAAATATATGAATTCAAATTTTTAACCAAAATCAGTTAGTTTTTCACCAAATAAACTTTCACCAGAAAAGACAAAGATTTCTGGCCGTTTCAGTAGGGCGGCCCCCTTAATTATGGGCGGCCCCTTTAATAATTAAGGGGACCGGCCATACAATTAAGGGGACCGGCACGCTCCTCTGTCAGAAATCTTCTCCTATAAATACCACCTCACTGGTATTTTTCTCACCTTTTGCACAAAGATTTTCAGATCCAATTCTCTCTAAACATCCTTCTAAAACCCTTTGATCATAAGGTTATTAATCTTTGTTTCAAGTGATCCAATCTCTCATAACTCAAAGTGCAAGAGAAGAATCCTCCCCATCATAAAGCCAAAGATGTAGTTAGTGCTTATGTAAAGTTGTGAGCTTTGTATATGTAATAAGTAGATCAAGATGATCTTACTTAGTAGTGAGTTTATGTAACAATTCACATTTTTTAGGATAATTACTATTCCCGGAAAATTTCACTATTCACTTTTACTATTCATTTTTCCCGAAAATTGATTTTTATTTCTTGGGCTCAAGTGATAAATCGTTTCCATGGCAAATTAAAAGTTTGACATTCATAAGCTCATTTTCGTGAAAGTTATTAAGGAATTACACGTTTTAGGGTAAAACGACATTCAGAAATTCTACGCACAACGAAATTCGACCCCTTCAGGTGACCCCACATCGGAAAAATGTTTGACACACTCATGATTTATTTGAGAATTAATCGTGACTGAGAAAAACATGACCAAAATAAGCCTCGGCCGTGAAAAACTGGAATTTTCAGTTTTTAAGCGTTTTTACTCAGCCGTAACCTTAGCCTATACCTGCACCGCATTTCTAAGACGATTTAAGTTTTCAACTTTTTAGAAAAAGTCAACATATTTTTTCCTCCTCCTTTGACCAAAAATCATTCCTTGACATTATAAGTCATTCCTTGATTTTTAAGCTTACGGTTTGATGTCTAAAAGACATTTAATACCAACCGACACTAGACTAAGCCCAGTCTAAACATTATAAGTCATTTTAAATCATTTATAACCTATTAGAAAAGTAATATTTTACTTTTCTCAATTTTACGCAATATTCGTACATTTTACGTATTACGCGTTTTAGACCCGTGTTTCCAGTTTTTAGCAGGGTTTTACCACCCAAATGGAACCTACCGCTCATTTTATATTTTATTATGGAACATATGGACATGTTTAACAATACTTTCGAATTCCATAATTTTACGACACCTGGTTTTACGTTTCGTGGCTTAACCATTTACGGTTAGCATTTTACGGAGCCAAAACTAACACCATATCTTGGATAATATCACCAAAAAGCCAAACCTTCCTCCCCAAGCTTTGTGAACCGCCCTAGGAGGGGGGATTCACCACCCATGTGGCTTCATCTCATGAATTTACCCATAGTTCATCACTTAATTACAACTTGGTCTCCAAGGGTTGACAAGTCAACACAAGTAACCTCCTCATTTTTAGTATAAAAGAGACTCATTCTCTTCCTTTCTCTTGCAATACCAACGACCCAAAACCATATAAATGCACCATTTTGATCATTGATCTTACTCATTCAATCCATCACAAGTTCAAGTCATAGTTCCTAGTTGATCCTTAACACCTTTCAACCATAAAACTCTATAAAAACACCACAAAAACTCATCAAATTTCCAAGTGTTCTTAGTGAAGATTTTTACTAAGGCTTGTTTTTGTGATAGATTAGTGTTTATCAAGGGATTATAAGATAGGGTTTTTGATATGGAAGCTTGGCTATGGTTGGAAAATATTTGGAAAATTTTTGGAAGATTAAGTAGTGGTTCTTGGTCTTGATCTTGGTTCTAGTTAGTTTCTTCACAAGTTGTAAGCAAACCCTAACTTGCTTCTTGTTAATTAATCATGTTCATATCATTTACATGTTATTCTTGTTATATTATGTCTTGTATGAATGTCCATGGTGTATAAAAATGACTAAAACATGTTATTGTAATTGATTGACAAGATAAGTTACTAAAACAAGTAAACTAGTGACTTTCTTGGTAAGACCTGATCAAAATGGTAAAAATATGATATTTGATCATTACATATTACAGTAGAGGACTTAACAAGGAAACCGTAGCAACTTGAACCACCCAAAACGAGTATACGAGTCAAAAGTTACGCCCATTTGAAGTTACCAAAGATTTCCGGCAAAACTGCCTAAATAGCATTCTGATCAAATTTGGGTTTTGAAAGTCATACTTCTGGTCCGATTCATCAAAAAGTTAAAACACGAAAGTTGTCCGGAACGCCGTTTTCGTTCAGGATTAAAGAAGCTCGAGCCCTAAAAACGCTTTCCGTGTGATAAAATTCTTCAAATTCTAAACAGCCCATTTTTAGGCGAAAGTCACTAGATTATGGTTGTACTTTAAAGGGAACAAGAGGTCTTATGACCTATAATCAAGACCAAAACCATGGCTAGAGCCAAGGTTGTGTCTCATGACCTTGGAACAAGGACCAAAGGTCATGGCTAGGCCATGACGAAATGACCATACCAACTTACATAGGCGAAAACATGAAACAAGGAATTGGCGAGAACTTGAACAAGCAATTTGGATCTACTTCACTTAAAAAGGAACCATGAGATATACAAAGAGAAAATGGTCATACAAGACTTATGAAACTACCCCTAATAACAATCTTCATGTACAAATAAACTTTCCTAAGTTTGTTCAAATATCGGACATGTAACCTTTCGGATCAAAACTTATATCTATATATTTCATCAACTACTACAATAGTAGGGAGCCTCATGTGAGGAGTTCATTATGTAATCCGTCGAGATGAGTTGTGGATTTACGAGTTAAAGTGTCCTGGCTCCTCGAACGCTTACTAACATGACTTCTGAATTATGTCGGCCCGAACGGTAGTAAACGATATACAAGACATACATGTTTCATGAATCATTTCTTTCAACGACTTACATTATACATCATACCACATCATGGACTAAGTGCAAGACATACATATATTGGCATGTTTATGTTTCCTTAGACATTATTCCAAACCTAAGTTGCAACAATTATTCTAGGTTGCTCGTAGAAGTTCTTACGGCATATCCATCATTCTCATTATACATCATCCAACTCAAGGTGAGTTCATAGCCCCACTTTACATTACTTCAATGTTTTACAAACCCTTGGGGGGAATACATGCTATTTTAACCGAGCACAATGTTTTTAAATTGTATGCTTGCCTGATTGTTTTATTATCACTAAGTACCAGCCTTGCTAAACCGAGATCCCTTATTATGAACCATTTAATCACTAGCAATAGTGAGCGCAAATATTGTGAATAGGCCTATTGGGATTGACGAATCCCATTTGTATTGACTAAGTTCAAACAAATGCACTAATATTTGAGATTTAGGTATGTTAGCAAAGTACCTACCGGGATAAATCTGCCGATCGATATTGGTACACGTTAACGTTTTGGTGTCATAAGCTTAGTGTATAATACATTTTATGGGCGTATAACAACATAGCCTACCTATTTTGCTTTCCAAACATTGGTGTGAGCCTATAACTCACACTACCAACATATTGTGTTCAAACATTAAACAAACTCTATGAATATCACTCAACCTTTGTGTTGACCTCTCAAGCATGTATTTCAGGTTCATGACGATCAAGGATGGCACGGAAGGACACGGATACTCAAGAGGGCTATAAATTTTATTATCATTCAAAAACTCATTTAATGTAAATTGTAAACATGGAACCATTTGGGACCTCATTTTGTAATCTCTGATATTTATACAATTTGAATGATAAATCTTTTAAAACGACTCAATTGGAGTTCGTTTTCTATTATTGTGACTATTGTGCCGTCGAGTAACACCCAGTTCGAATTCCGCTGCAACCATGAATTGAGGGTGTTACAGTTTATGAGTGAGTAAGAAGTAGTGTGAAGAGTTGTGAAGTAGTGAAGAAGTCGTGAAGTTGTGAAGCCATGAAGAAGTCGTGAAGCCGTGAAGAAATAGGTATGTTGTGAAGAAGAAGTAGTGAAGGTGTATTAAGTAGTGTAGTAGTAGTGTTGTGAAGAAGGTGTGTTGTGGTGTGAGATTGGTTCTAGCTACTATTAGAACTCGACATTTAGCTTAGTGTCGTTAAATGGTATAAGCAAAAGTTGTGTAAGGTTTTCTCCGCCAAAAGGGAGCTTGTTGAGTAGTGAAGAAAACTCTCGAGTAGGTGACTCGGGGAGTGGAGTAGCGCAATGAAGGTGTCCTTGTAGCCGAACCACTATAAATCATCGTGTCCGGTTTGCATCCTCTTTTTCCTATCTTTTTACTTTCATTCTTGCATTTATCGCGTTATATCTATGCTTGCAAATATGTGTTGATTGTTGCTTATATTGTCATGATGATTGATTGTGGTGTAGTTACAAGTTAATATTGTGATATGATATAAAATTGTATGATATTGTCTAATGGACTTATATATTATTAACACTTCTCATTTCAAGTTTAACTTAATCGATAATTTGATACAAAACATTTTAAGGTTTTAAAAGGAAAACGTATTCACATAAAGATGGACTAAAGCTTCATTCATAAAACTAAGTTTCCAAAACTAATTCATAAGCGTACATATATAACCGATCATATTGATTATATGTTGTTTTCACACTAAACTCTAATTGAAGGTTTTTCAAACAAACAATTGAATAAATTTGAATCAACATTTTGAAACCAAGTTTTTATAAAATTAAAAAGAGGGGAAAACTATTCAACCCCCCTTCTAGTTTTCCACAAATATGTTTGGGTAAAAAACAGGTCAACCCGTCTAACCCGTTTAATAAATGGGTCATGTTTGGGTTGAGTAAATACTAAACAGGTGAACCCGTTTAAATATATAAGACACTAAAAATAAAATATATAACATGTGTTTTTATGTTAGATGTGGATTAAATGTATTCTGTTATGAACTTAATACGATTGAATTACGATTATATCTCTGATATCGTATAAATTGACGCTTATAACTGACATATAGTTATTTATCTGTTATTTTTATCATATTTTAAATCCTTATATCATTTTGGCATTTAAACTAGTTAAATCAACAAATAACCAACCTTATTCACTCCTATTTATTTAAATAATTTAAACGGGTAAAAAATGGGTTACACGTGTTATGCAGGTGCGGGTTAGGGTTGAGTTTCTTGACACGATTAATAAATGAGTTGTGTTTAGGTAGAGGTTATACTAACCCGCCAACACGCGAACCCGAATAGGTTAACACGAACACGACTCGATTGCCACCCCTAATGTATTGATGGCATAGTTAGTCAGATAATAACTTAACTAACTCACTCTTTACCTTTTTATACTTTTTTTTATTATAATGTTTAGTCTAAGGACATCTGGTAAAGAGAACAGCGAGTAAAAGTGAATCTAACACATTTGTGTTAGAGGTAACACCTACCATGAGCTGGAAACTCTGTCAAGATGGCTCTATTAATGAGTCTTACTGATCACAAGCAGTTATTTATAACCGAAATTATTGGTTCTCACACAACCAGGGGTTAAATGCAACCGAATTTTGATTGGGTGTCTTCCTTTACACTTAATCCCTTCAAAATATTGTGGGCAGTATGTTTTTAAAAGCACATTGAGTTTATACTGCTAAAGAAATTTTTTGTCAAAAGTTTGTACTGATAGGCAAAAGTTTGTACTGCTAGCGTAAAATTAGTACTGCCGTATAGTCGTTGGTACTGTTTGGTCGTAACCGTTTTTCTAATATAGTCGGTGAGTTATTTTTGCTCCTTTACCATACTTATAGGGTCACTATTTGGGATAATATCTTCTTTCTAAAAATTCTTAGATTTTCTCTCTAAAGATAATAATTATCCATTCGTAAAAATCTTAAACCCTAAAGTATCTCTTATAAAAACTCAATTGGTTCTGTCATATTTCAATTCATTCATACACGACCATAACCCTGCCTTCTAATCAAACTTTTACTCATAATCATGGCTAATTTGGAATTTGTGAAAATGTACAAGTCAAACTTTTAAGAAAAAGGTCAACGTGCAAAACACAACAAAATACGATGTAAGAATCCGGATAAGTGATACCACTAGTACAAAAATGGCCTTTCGTCACACATGGTCGATTTTGAACGGTCACACGGTAACATTTTTACGTGACTAAATGTACCAGAATAAAATAAACAACCACACTTGATCCGACTTGTGTGACCATTTCGGAATTCTATTGTCACACATTCGTTTATTTATGTGACTAGAGAGTAACTGGTAAATATTTTTCGATCATTTAGTCACTTTTAATTTGGGACGTGTGACAGATACAAATCAGCTTTAAACATTAGTCACACTACAGATATACATATGTGACAAATATATGTTACACAATTGAAGAGTGTGACCAAAATAGATATATGGTATCATGAAGTAATTATGTATGTGGCTAAATTATATAGTCAAGTTTGTCACACATTATTTAAACGTGACTGCTATTCTTTGCTAAATATTTAGCCACATATGAATTTGTAATGTGTTACAACTGAAAAGTAAGTTTGAAGTGTTAGTCACAATATGCATTTAAAAGTGACAAATATATGTCACACACTTGAAGAGTGTGACCAAATGTCATATATGGTCACACGAAACTATAGAAACATGATTAAGTGTAACGAAAATTCGATAAATATTGTCACGTAAGTTAATATGTGTGTCTAAATTTTAGTGTGTGTTTGCTTGCCACAACCTAATATGTATAGTCATATTTAATTGTAGCACGATCATGTAACTATAGGCTTTACAATAGTCACACCATATCACAAATGTGTATCTAAATTATGTTTATTGCCACATTATAAGGGTATTATATGTGACCAATACATTCAAAATAGTCACATTGTGATATTTATGTGACTATTATTTATAGCGAAATGTGAACTCAGTTATCATTAACCTTGATATTAGTCACATTGAGTGTTTGTGTGACTAAATTCAAGGTGTTATATATGGTCACATGAAGTATTTATTTAGGTGTCTAAATCATAGTCATATTTTGTCACACGTTATTTAAATGTAGTCACAATTCGATACATATAGTAACACATTTCGGATAACTTATGTAATTTTTAGGGGTTAGGTATGATTTTATAGTCTCTCTAGTTTGAGTCTAATTTGATATTAACTGTATGAATTGGGTTCAGACTATTAGTCGATCATGACTCTTCATTTGCCCCATTACAATGCTGCTAGTTATACTTAGAACTGCTAAGTATAATTAGATGTTGTGATCATTGTGCATATGTTATGGCTTGTGTTTTCTTTGTTTCTAGACTAACATTTTGCAGCAAAGGCAAAGAAAAAGCTATTTGGAATGGAATTTGGGTGAATGCTAGTAACTCAGAACTTAATGCTGCTTGGCATAACTTAATGCTGCTATGCATAAATTAATGTTGCTAGGCATAATTCTAGACTAACATAATTTTTTTTGATTATAACAATATGTATATGACAATGTTTTCATCTTTTTTTGGTTTAATGAAGCAAGAAAGTTAAAATTCATAGAATAATAAACCAAAAAAAAAAAAAAAAAAAAACAATCCCATAACAAATTAAAAGTAAATTAAAAATTGTTCATACATAAAAAGATTAACAATTAAATTTATGAGATTTCTCCAGATCAAAAGCCAAATATACATTATCGTAGTCAATGGCGTCCTCTTCGTCACTCAAAAATCCAACATCAGCCGCATCCTCTTCCACTGAACCAACCAGCGGCTTTGATTGCTTGTATTCCGCCTCATCTTTGGCATTTTGACGCAAACTTGCTTTGCGTGCTGCCTCCTTTCTTCCAGATCTCCACGACTCATACCACTCGTTAATGTTAAACACTTTCTCTTCCTTACCTGCATAAAATAAAGATTTTTCGATAATTAAATACTATACATTAAGATAATCAAATATGTATATCAAATTAATCCTTATATATACATGGTTACATTAGTTTGAACTGCTTTTTTATTGAACATATATGACATAAATATATCTTTTGAACTTTCTCCTTCAAAACGTGGTTTCCTGAAATCAAATAAGCATTAGATGACAAATTTATAAAAGTTGCATCATGCAATGTGGTTTGAATGTTTACGTGTACAAAAGTTTACTTACTTTGAGCGCTTCTTCTTGAATGAAACGGTAATTGTTCTTTTCTTGTTTCCAGCCATTTTCTTATAAGATTAATTGTTTAAAAAGTGTTTGTTGAATGCTAAGTGCGTGTGGCCTTAAAAAGGGATACATATAATAACATCAAAACGCCTATATGGTAGTCTTAGTTAGTAGGGAATTTTGAAAGTCTAAACATTAACGATTATTGCAATTTACCAAGTTGAACGTCACATTAGCATGTGAAACGCACTAATTACTCGTGCCTAATTGTAATCATTTTAATTTTACACATTAAATGCGCGCTCCAAAACATTTTATAATTTTATTTTTAAACTTTAAATGGTAATAAGCATTGTAAGCTAAGTGATTTCAAATGTTAGAAAATATAGTAAGAATAAACATAATGGTATTACTCTAGTTATTAGTTGTGTAAAATTTGTGTTTGTAAAAGTTATAATCTAATTACAAATTCTTGTATTTACAAACGAAATAAAGTTAAAACATCAAGTTAAATGAAACGATGAAGAGTTATAGTAACTCAGAACTTAATGCTGCTTAGCATAACTTAATGCTGCTAGACATAAATTACTGTAAACCGGTGTAACTGTAAACCATTGTGACACTTTGTAAACCGTTGTGACACTTAAACGTTGTGACATTGCGACTCTTGTGTGCCTATAAATACAAAGGAATTACAACCAACTTCTTTCATCTTTTCATTACGTATTCAATTTTTGTTTGGAACTGCAATGGCTTCATCATCTTCAAATCCTGCTTCAAAGAAAACAAAACGTTCAAGGGATACTTCTCCTCCTCCTCCTCTAATGCCAGAAAAATATAAAATCCATGGCTTAACCCAGGAGTGCTGGGACAAATGCCATTCTGTAGGCCAATATGGTACTGAATGACAGTTGGTTGAAGTTTACAACAAACGAATCGCGCGGTTGGAAGAACAAAACAAGAAAGACCAAGAGATAATACTGGTGCATCAGAACAAAGTTAATGTTCGTAATCAAGAAATAGAACAAATACGTGGAAACATTGTTGATATTTACAAAGGCATTCAAAATGCCTTTATATAATTTTCATTGAATTAACCCTGGTGTAAGATGATATTAATCATTATTATATTATTTCTTTGAAGTTTAATGTTTTTGTGTTCAAAGAAAACTTATCTTATGTTTCTTTGTGTTCAAAGAAAACTTGGATTGGAATTTGGGTGAATGCTAGTAACTCAGAACTTAATGCTGCTTGGCATAACTTAATGCTGCTAGGGATAAAAATAAAATGCCTCAAAAATTAACCGAGACATATTTAGTTCATTAATGAGAAAATTAAGCAATGACAACATGTTTATTCATAAAGTCAAACAAAGTAGTACAAACGGATTACACAGGTTTATTCAAATTACTTCCTAACTCAACTAATGCATTTTCTTTTTACCCTTCCCTATTGAACAAACTTTGGGCATTTTTTGTTCCCATGGTTTTATACCCTTGTCTTCACAAGTCTTAGCATTGGGCATGCCTAGCACCTGAACCCTCTCATCAAAAAGCTCTTTGGCGGTTCTTTTTGGAGTTTTAACCTTCCTAGCATCTTCCTTTTTTGTGCCTGATCCAGAATATCCCTTTGGAAAGTAGTCTGCCCATGTATTTGGAGGACCTTCAGAACTGCTTGATATGTGAAATGAACTTGAGTCACTGCTGTCAATGTATGATTTCTGCAAAAAATAAAAAAATATATTAAAATTTAAAAAAATATAGTGTAAATGAAATAAAAGATAATGTTGCAATTCAGGGTGTATTTGAAACAACCTTTGTTCTTGAAACTCCAATGGCCACATTAATTGGTGGATGGTTGGTTTTAGATCATAAAAAAAATGGAATGCAATAAACCAACATACGTAACCCTTCTAAGTTCCCGATACAACTCCTTTTGTCGTTTCAACTTTCAACTCCCTTTGAGCAAAGGACTGCACCAGCCGCATTGCTAGATTGTTGAAAAAATAAAAGGAACTGTATGGGAGCTTAGAATGGAAAGGTATGTTGAAATTACAGACTCATTTAGATCATAAAAAAGAATGGAATGCAAACAGAGTGATACAAACAATCTAGAAATGTTAAGTAAAGAATAGAGTCTAAGTAACATCACTCATCTTGAATGCGATGATGAAGGAGTGTGGACTGTCATGCACAATACACACTATATCATCATCGCATTGAAGACGTCTTAATAATCAGGCCAGATCTATCTAAAGTTGCAGAAAGGTTCCATTGCTTTGTTTTTTGGACACCGTCTAATAACGGTAGTAGAGGTTTTCCAAATTAAGTAATGGAACCATACTACAACTTTAGATAGATTTGCCCTAATATTGAGCTTTAAGTTATTAGAAAACAGATTCTTACTATCGTTTATATTGCTGATTTAGATGTGACGAACATACATATTAATTATGTAGATTTTACGACATTAGAGAGCTAATCGTCTATGAATGAAATCATATTAAACTTATAATAACAATGCAATGAACTACCATCCTTTCTACCCTAGCCAACAACAACATATCATTCAGCCTTGAATCTGTAACCTACCAACATCCGCCACTTTTCTTCCTTATTCTCTCAATACAAATGCAACATAATTCTTATACCAGATATGTAAAGTTATGTTGAAATTCCAGACTCAAAGTTTTACAAACTCACTTCCTACATATCAAAAATACATCATACATATAAATAAAGCAAACAGAGTGATACAAATAATCTAGAAATGTTGAGTA
This sequence comes from Artemisia argyi, assembly GCA_030686995.1. Classification (NCBI taxonomy): domain Eukaryota; kingdom Viridiplantae; phylum Streptophyta; class Magnoliopsida; order Asterales; family Asteraceae; genus Artemisia; species Artemisia argyi. Next base: position 262,594,747 of record CM060708.1, on the reverse strand, counting down.
AAGAATAGAGTCTAAGTAACATCACTCATCTTGAATGCAATAATGAAGGAGTGTGGCCTGTCATGAACAATACACACTATATCATTATCGCATTGAAGACGTCTTTATGATTAGGCCAAATCTATCCAACGATGTAGATGGGTTCCAACGCTTTAATTGGACACCGTTTTCTAACGTTTGGTGTTTGATCTTGATTATCAGTTTTGGTTCTTTCAATAATCAAGATTAAACATCGTTAGAAAATGGGGTCCAATAAAAGCGATGGAACCCATCTACATCGTTAGATAGATCTGCCCTGATAATTGAACTTTAAGTTCTTAGCAATCAAATTCTTGATATCATTTATATTGCTCACTTAAATGTGACGAACATACATATTAGTTATGTAGGTCCTACGACATTAGAGAGCTAATCATGAATCAATGAAATCATATTAAATTTATATCAACAATGCAATGAAAATATTTTCATTGTAACTAAATACATGAAAAAATCTTTAAGTTCTTGATATGTTTATTGTACTTCAAATTAATCCTAAGATAAAATATTTTCATTGTTTCTGTATTTTGGCAAAGAGGAAAGATGTATCAGTAATGGATGAAACACCAGAACAAGTTTATGTTCATACTTGAAAGTGGTGTCTTTTCATCCATCACTAATACTTCTTCCATCTTTGATACAAATACAAAGATGTTTATACTTGAAAGTGGTGTCGGTTCACCCATCCTTGACATTATGTTTATACTTGAAAGTGGTGTCGGTTCACCCATCCTTGACAAAGAACAAAGATGAATCAATAATGGATGAACAACACCAGAACAAGTTTATGTTCATACTTGAAAGTGGTGTCGGTTCACCCATCCTTGATACTTCTTCCATCTTTGATACTTGGATGTTTTAGCCTAAATATTTGCACTAAAACTAAAAAATAACCATAAACCCTAACAATAAAAAACACAAATATACAGATCATACATAAACCCTAACACTAAATAACACTAATTAAATAAACACAAACAATGAAATAATCAGATAAACCAAAAAAACAACTAAATAATCAGATAAACCAAATCATCTGTCAAACTTAGGGTCAATATAGAAGCGATCTAAGTATGTTACGATATGCTTCCGATCTAACTTAGGGTGTAGTAGTGAGAGAGAGAAAGAAAGAACAAGGCATAGCTGTGTGTGAGTGTGAGATAGAGTATTAAGTATATGTTGGAGTGTGTGAAGTGTGTTTGATAAGCTTTGTAAATATTATATATTATAAGTGATGTGTGTTTGATAACCTTTGCATATGTTATATATTACTAGCGGGGCACACGCGCGTTGCGGCGGGAGGTACCCTGTAATTAAAGTTTTGGCGAACGCTCTATATATTACTAGTAGTATTTATTTACGATGAAAATTACTTTACAGATAGCGAAAATATTTTTAGATGCATGATAAACTGTTGAAGTTATGAGAAAATGATATATTATTTGAGTGACCAAGTCCACTTATAAAAAAAAATTATGCATAAAATGTCTTACAAATTTTATGAAGAGGGTGTTTAGCAGCTTGATTTGTTTGTACATTGTGGTTTATAAATGATACTTTTAATTAAAATGGTGTTTTAAATGTTATATATATTAATTATAAGTGTTGACCAGTCAATGTGTGTAGGTGCTAATGCTTAAATTGATTGTACATGTAGCTTAATTTGTTGTATTTACTTAAAATGTATAAATGAAAATCTTAAAAAATTGGAAGAGAGAGAGAGTCAAAGATGCATTATAAGATGTATAGATAAGTTTAAAATGATTAAAAGTATAAAAACTAAAAGTAATAAAATTTTAAAAACTAAAAGTATTAAAGGTACATACATTTGTATTTTAGTGTATCTTGTATTTAAAAAATGGCCCAAAGAGTACATATGGTAAGATGTAAGGTTTTCAAGATCGGGATCAGATCCTACCCAGGATCGTTTTCGTCTTTGCAAGATCATGATCGTATGATCGGATCAAGATCTTAAGATCCTACTAGCTATAATGTCATTTTCTTAGTAGTCTCACTCTTTAACATGCAGTTTTCTTGTAAAATCAGATACATGAACTTGCATGCCTAACTTAGCTCATTAGTACTTGTTTGAGTCAAATGCGCGTATCGAGTCACAATGAATGTTTTGCAGGATTTTTAGGATGAAAACATATTTTATATTACTTACAAGCTCGAGAACTCAACAATAACTCGAGTCGAACTCATTAAAGGTTGAGCTCACCACCATCACAGTCAAGCCTCCATCACCCTCTCGATCATGTTATCCGGGATCGAGAAAGTTTGAACTCGGCTTGAAATTGACTCGAAAAACTCGATTTATCTGTAAAGATGTGTTTTCTGACACAAATTAAAATTGAAATATAATATAACCTAATAATTGAATTTGGTTCAACTTCAGCTTGAAAAGCTTGATACATTTATAAATAAATATTTACACTTAGTACACTTAAAAAAAACATATTTTATATTACTTACAAGCTCGAGAACTCAACAATAACTCGAGTTGAACTTATATAAGATTGAGCTCAACTCGTTAAACATTTCGAGCTTATTTTATTGGCTTTCAATCTCTAAAATTTTAATCAGGCGCTCCAGATCTCAAGATCTGTAACACCCCCAAAATTTGATACAGCGGAAGACTTAACAAGCTTTCGGGGTGCTACGGGGATTGGTATCCAACACAAGACATAAAAGAATGAGATAAAGTAAACATAAGAAAAATACAACCACGCGGGGTTTTAAAGTTTACATTTATCCCAAATTCATCCAAAGTCAGGCCCAAAAGAAATAAACATAGGTCCCCAATTATATATCAGAGTTTTAGAAAATAGATCCATAAACCAGGTGCCATTGCCAAGCCTCCAATCCAAGCATCCAAGGGCATCACTTAATTACCTGAGAAAACATGCTAAAAGTCGGCTTTCGTTGGTGAGATCATAGGTTTAAATTCATAATTCAATATAGTGGACATATACGCAAAACGCTTGCTAGCTAGACTAGGCCTCAATCATCCAACCAAAATAATCTAACCAAAATAATCCAACCAAATCAAATCAACCCTATAGGTGCACACTATAGTCCAATAACCAAATCCAATCAAATCAATCTGTATGCGTAAGGATACGACATACCCAACATGCGTAAGGATACGACATGTTCAACTTACCTAGATCTAGTCTAGGCCTCGTTGTATAGCTTACCTAGTTCTTGACTAGGCCTCGCTCTATAACCAAATCAAATCAATATGCATTCGCAAGGATGCGACATGCCCAACATTCGTAAGGATACGACATGTTCTTACATTCGTAAGGATACGACATGTGCTGCATTCGTAAGGATACGACATGCTATACACTACCTAGTTCCATAAGCATAGCAAGTTTTAACATAAACAAAGCGATAATAGTCCACATAAAACATTTTGCACGTTTCTCACCCCAAGTATTGAAAACAAAGTTCAAGAGTAAAAGTGGGGCTATGACTCACCTCAAGTCCAGAAATCCGCAAAAGAAATTGATGGATGAAAGACGTAAGCAAACTCAAGTAACGGCAACTACAGACTCGACACTTCCTAACAATATCAAACTCGTTCAGAAATCATTTCCTCAAAATCAAATATTCCCATTCCCGAACGTATTCCATTTTACTTTCCAAAAATATCCATTTCTCGAATTATCTTCATAATAAGTTGAAGTTTGACGTTTGGTATCCATATGGGTGGAGGGTCGACACAACTCAAAACAAGAAGCCACAATAAAAGAATAATAAACAATCTATAGGTCTAATATTAGCCCAATATATTATTTAAATAAATCATCGAAGTTTATCAAATCCGTCGATTTGATAATCCCCCATGTTTATTTACGTAATATATCGTTCCAAGATTATACCCAACCTAGATCACATAGCACAAGGAATACTATGTGGTAAATATCGTAGTCCAATAAATTCCCTATATATATCGTCCAATTTGCCAAATTCGTCAATTTAGCCAATTCCACGAGAGATATAGTAATTTATTATCCTAATACACGTACCAAAACCTATGGGCGTCGTAGGATACGATGCCCATTAATATACTCATTTCTATAGCTAAATAAACCCTATTTAACCCGTCGATTAAATAAGTTACGTAGTTATAGTAAATGGATATATTAATCGTCATATATCCGTGACAACACAAAAGTCACATAATAAAGCTCACTTGGACTTAAGTAACCACAACTCGTATAACTCGAAAAGTTTTTCAAAATTATAAAAGTCATTATGTTTTTATTTATTACTTACCCGACATATTAGTTCTCGACATTATTTATAGTTATTTATTTATAATAATACTCCGACATTTATTGCACTATTCGCATAGTATAATAATTATCGTTATATTATTATAACATTTACTCGTGATCGTTTTATTATTAATATACGCATTTATATTTATATACATACGTTTATCACGTCTATATACGTATATAAACGATTATATTATCAATAATATTATTACGAGTATTATTATGAATGTTTGACTTTTAATATTTATCGAGTCATAAGAATTTGGTCATATGTCCGAGTCATCACTCTCGGCTCATAGTCCAAGTCCAAAATAAAACAACCAAGTCAAAATAAATAAACAACTCCGTCCAAATCAATCCCAAATCCACGTGCTACAACATGAGGGTCCGACTACGGCACCCGACTAATCCTATCTCCGTCATTCTAAGTGACCGTCTCACAATCGGTCCCCAAATCACTTCGTCAACACAACTCCAAATTACAATCCAAAGTATACCATTGTCGCGACCACAAAAGGGTCTCGACCCATCCAAAAGCTTCGGTCCAAAAATAATGCCACAATAATAATAACAAAAATGAAACAACCACAAGTAATCATTAAATATGCACATTATATGGTTTGGTTTACCACGCCAAACCCGAGCCAAATGACCCACTTGGGTCTCGGCTAGAACCATGAGTCACAAGGACTCAAAACCAAGGCCACTAGGCCACGACATAGGCTCACTTGAGCCGGTCCAAAACTGCCAAACGGACCATCATGGTTCGCGGCACAACAAACATCAACAATCACCAAATCGGTTAACCAAAATGACCAAGAATCAAACCATTCGGACCAAGGGTCCTCTTAGCCTCCCAAACGAGTCAAAATATAGCCACACCGAGACCATAGGGTCTCGGCCAAGCTCCAACGAGCTTCACCCAAAACCAAACGCGACCCAACATCAAAAGTCGAGCACCAAATCGCGTCAAAAACCAAAGCCCAAGATACCAAACTTCATTTTTATTACCAAATCATCATTTCCCACTTGTTTTAATCAAAACCCAACAAGAAAGATTTCGTATACCCACGGTTTGGGTACAAATCGAGACACACGAGTGGAAACTCGTGGTCACTCACCTTCCAAATGCTCCAAGAATATGTTTCTTCAAAAACCCAACAAGAAAATATAAGAAAGATGGTGTTTAGGGGGCGGTGATGGTGCGTACGAGGTGATAGGGTGGTCCAAATCGCGCGTGAATTGTATCAAAAGATAGATCGGGACGAAAGGGTTAAGATGGTGGTGTTGTTTTTGGTGTGAGAGTGGCGGTGGTGGCTATGGTGGCCGATTTAGGGGGCGGCGATGGTGAGTTAAAATGAAGAGAGAGAGAGAGTATTGTGTTGGTGAGGGTGAAGATGGGTTGTGTTTGTGTTATCCGGTTTTCACAAGGACGATTTTAAATTTACTCTTAAAAAAAAGAGATTTTATTAATAATAATAATGTTAAGGGGTGAAGTGGGTTAATTAACTGATGAGGCGAAAAATGATCCATTTTTAGGGGGTTATTTAAGCCCGAATCCGACTTTATTTAATCAAATATTGCCCTAAATCGTTCCTTTTGTGATTTTAGGTACTCGGAGAGTGAATTCAGGAAAAGAAGCCATTTCGGACGTTTTTGGAGCATAAAAGTGAAGAAAACGGCAAAGTCTCAAATTTCTATGCTGGGAACAGTACCTGAAGGCGTCAAGAGTTGTTCTTGACGGCGTCAAAGTCCCAAGAATAAAATACCGTGGTTGATGACGGCGTCACATAGGCCGTCATAAGTAGATCAAGGTCGTCCGAGGAAGTATTTGGCGGCGAGATGACGGCGTCACACCCTTGCTCTTGACGCCGTCACCCTTGTTTTCCTATATATAGTTTTCTAGTTTTTCACATTAAAAAAGAGAAGTTTTGGAGAAACCCTAAAGACGAATTTGGTGCAACTTTTACAGGTTTTTCAAGGGTTCCAAACCCTTGATACCTTGCATTGTAATTGAGATACGTGTTCTTCTAATTCAATCAATATGTTTATGTGTTGGTTGTCTATATCTTGTTCTTGTCTCAATTCCATTATGCTAGGCTAGATCTCCTTTGTGTTTGCTTAGATCTAATGAAACCTAGATATTGATTATGTGTTGATTACTTGTTTATTCTTGTCTTGGATGAATGATTTTATATGTTAGGCTTAAGAAAACTGGCAGATCTCCAAATGGTAACATGCTTGAACGTCTTAAGAAACATGAACCGAGGCGTACTAGGTCTTTATTGGTTGTATTTAATGCATGAGCCACTGTTTACAATCCCTATAGTTGTGCTGGGTCATGGTGTAGGAGGAGATAAGAGCTCATAGAATTGGGGAGTTATGTATGCCACCCCATGAATGGTATTAAGGAATACAATCCGTCATCCATGCAATTATAACAAGTAATTAACGTGTAAAAGATATCTAAGGAGTAGTGAAATCTAAGTAAACACATTTTCTCCAATTACTGCTCACAACCTTAGTTTAATTAGTTTATTTTCATTTTTAGTATTTTATTTTAATTGCATCTTAGTTTTGGGTTAGTTGAATAGCAACTAATTCCGCCCACTCTTCCAAAACCCGAGATTTTAATTGCTTTCATAAAAATATAAAAACACAAAAATAATCATCCCTCACCTTTAGAACTAGTAATTTAGGCTTTCTAATCCTAGCGACACTATTCCTAAGCTGAACGATCAATCCCCCGGTACTTGTCACTATACTATACTACAACGATCAGGTACACTGCCTGGTGGGGGTTGTAAGCTTCTCGAGATCCCTCGAGAGGTAAAGCCTGTTGCGATTCCCACGCATCAAGTTTTTGGCGCCGCAGCCTGGGAAATAGTTATTGTCTAGATTAGAATTTCTTTTTATTAGGTCTACTTGCTAGATTCCTTTCTAGTAAGATTTTATTTTTATTTTTAGGTCTTCTTTAGTCTATCTTATTTCTTTGTGCCTTTGTTCGTAACTCTTTACCATCCGACATCATGGAAGGTGTTAACATCTTTGAACCCGTCATCCCACCACAACAAAACCCACCATTAGAACCCCTTAGGCCCCGAACCTTAGGAGAGTATTCCCGACCTAGCCACCAAGGCTACCGAAACACCATTGAGCTCACCGGAGCCAATGTGACCCCCTTGCGATCCGACACCATCCGGTTGGTGCAAAGCGGATGTGCATTCCATGGACTTCGTTCCGAAGATCCAAACCAACATCTTAAGGACTTTCTCAAAATCGTAGATTCCATAGACCTAGGTGTTGAAACTAGAGAGACTACCCGTTTACGCCTATTCCAATTCTCTCTACGGGATCAAGCTAGTCAATGGCTTGAGCGTTTACCCGCGGGATCCATCACCACATGGGATGATCTCATCACTCGTTTCCTTGCTCAATTTTTCCCACCGGGGAGAACTACTAAGCTTAGAAATGACATCTTGACGTTCCAACAACGTCAAAATGAATCTCTTTATGAAGCATGGACTCGTTTCAAGGACTTACTCCAAAAAGTCCCTCATCATGGCATAGATCTTTGGCTCCAAGTCCAAATCTTTTATGACCATATCGACATCTCCACGAGGCGAGCCATTGACCAATCGGCCGGTGGTAAGCTACGTGATCTTAGTGCGGAACAATCATGGGAACTCATAGAAGATCTTGCTCTCTATGACAACGAAAGTTGGAATGATCCCCGTGATTTGAACAAAACGGTCAAGGCAATATCTTTGCCTTCGAACAACTCTAGCACTCCCGACCGTAGGATCATGGAACTTGAGGACCAAGTCAAGTTTCTCATGAAATCTTACGATGCTCCTAAGCCTTCAAGCCAAGTGAACAAGATCACTTCTTCATGCGAATTATGTAGTGGTCCCCATGACACTCGTGATTGTGTGGAACTCCCCAGAACAGCTTTTGCGGACTACGCATCCACGCGTACCGACGAAGCGGGAGATAAGTGGTACACTTTCAAGCCCGAGCCAAACCCTTACGGTGATTCATACAACCCCTCATGGAAAAATCACCCAAGCCTTAGGTGGAAACAAAATCAACCTAATTCTTCCAATCCGCCTAATCGCTACCAACCAAACGGTCCACCATCCAACCGTACTTTCAACAACAATCCTTCTAACAACTATGGTAGTACCAACAATCTTGAAGGATTGATGTCAAAGTTCATGGCATCTCAAGAAGCCCGCATAGCTAGGTTTGAAACCGAATTTAACCAACAACAAATGGAGATGACCAACAAGATTGACAACTTGTTAAAAGCCCTCAACAACCAATCGTTAATCACACCTAGGAAGGACACTAGGGACACCAATAGTGGAAGCCAAATTAAGGATCCCTCATCATCCAAACATGTCCACTTCGTCAATGTTGTCACCATTAAGCCAATAGATAAGGAGATAGAGGAGAGTGACAAGGATGAAGTTAGAATAGAAGCCGATAGTAAGAATGAGAGTAGGGAAGTTGAGGTTAATAAGGATGAGGAATTAGAGGAAGTAGAACCTATAGAAGAATACTTTGATAAGTTGCCAACCAAGGAAGAACAGGAATACCACAAGGATTTATTCGATAGTCCCGAGAAAACATATATCTTTGGCACACCCCTTATCAAAATGGGAGACCCCTCTAACATTAACATCCCATGCAATATCGGGCACATGCATATATGGAAAGCTTACATCTACCTTAGATCCCCCGTGAACATCATGACTAGGACTTATTACAATTGGGTGATGAAGAAGCAACTCAATTTTAGGATGATGCCCGGTAAGAATCTGATAAGTAATTTTGCAGGAAGAGTGAAGGGACTGCATGTGATTATAGGGAATCTCACTTATGAGACCGATTTTATGATAGTTGAGGACACTCGTCCGGTGATTGATGCTAACCTAAGCCAAATAATATTCGGAAAACCATTTGTTGAGGCCACTAGGATGAGTTATGATCCGACTTTAGGGATAGTTAGATTCAAGAAAGAGAATGATGAGGTTGCTTATCAAATGCCCTACAAGATCGAACAATACCGCCTTCTCTCCAATTTCAAAAAGGAACATAAGCAAGCGGCTTATTATAGGAATGAGGAGGATAGACGTAGGGGAGTAGAATATGTAAAGAATAGGATGCTTGGTTTCTACAAAGAGTGTTTGCAACTAGGTCCGGAATACAAAACTGGTTTAGAAGATGACCTAGAGAGTGGAACCAATGATGGAATCACGTAGTAACCCATAACCTTGAGTCTAGCTACAAGACTCGTAAATAAAGAAAAGCACTTCTTGGGAGGCAACCCATGTTTTGTGTGATTTTATTTGTTTGTTTGTTATTTGCTTCCGTATGCATGTTTTATTTTTATTGTTGGTTGATCATGTTTCTCTAAATTAAAATGTGGAAATACTTTACTATGTTGTTTAGCCTAGTCTTAACTCCACCTAGAAGTATTTTTGCAAAAGATAAGTGTAAGGGGAAACCCCAAATATGTTTTTAAGAAACAAACCGATCATGATTCTCCACAATATTAAATGAACATGTATATTCGTATTTGTTAGAGTCAAATGCTTGTATTGAGTCATAATGAAGTTTTGCAGGATTTTCCAGGAAGTAGGACCAAGTTTTTCCAGAAATTTTCCGGAAACTTAACATAAGAATTTCTGCAGGTCCATTCTGACGGCGTCAGGAGTTAAAATCTGGAAATTTTACCGGTTTTGTTTTTCTAACGGAGTCTTATGGTTTTTGTGAATTATTAAGTTTTATAATCTCCAGGAAATCTGCAAACCTCATTCCACAAGCATTATATCTTATCTTGTTTTCTAGGATTTAGTAACTTATATAGGATGCCGCCGATTTTACGCAAGGTTGCCTTGTCTATTGTTGTCAGGATTTACAGGTTATGTTCGACAAGGAGATGATTTATATTCTGGAAGGGAAGCTTTGATTATTCGTTTTCTTGGAGGAAGATCTAACCTGGCCAACCTATAATCCATACCGAGCGAATCAGGGGAGTATTTGATTTCATTCTCTTTACTTTTTCACTTTTACATTCTTTACTTGAACATTGGGGACAATGTTCATCTTAAGTGTAAGGGGAGGGTAAAAAGATGATACCTTACATATGCACTTTCGCTTGAGTTTGTTTTGTTTGATGGTAGATGTGTAATAAAACTATGAGAAATACTTGTTAGTGCAATTTTAGCGCCAAATTTAAAATTTTTTACAACATTTAGGAGTGAAACTTTAGCCATAGCAAGCGTATCATGGATAGGAGATTGTATGACTAGCACATAACCGTATATTCAGAAAAATTTTCCACCCAAATATGTGAGGTTCGCCTTTAGATTTGATAGGAAAAGCATTCATTATTAGTGCTTATGAGTGTACCGGTAGCATTCAGATTCTAGAACTTGCGTTAGTGATGCATCCCGAGACCGCTAGTGAGACTACATTCGTGTGGTAGGATTTACTACATGATAAGAGGCATTAGGATCACCCTTGTGTTAAACCCGTATGATAATTACTTGACCATTTAAGTCATATTACTTGACTACTTAAGTCAACTAATTTTTCCCACACCCTTAGCGTTGTACTCATTTTTAGTACACGAAACCCCTAGTACACCCCTCCGAGCCTATCTTTTCGTTTCTAACTTTAAGCATCTTACTTAAAGGAAGAATTTGTTACACCCCACTTAAATGTACACCCAAATCGCCTTAGCCTTCCGTGTATGCGCTCATCTTTAGTGCATTATTGTTATTTGTTAAACCCTAAGTTAACTTTCTAATTGATTACATGGTTGCTAAGTCGAGTCATATCCTTGTACATATTGTTTTGGGACGATTGGGACTCATGGGTAAGTACTTATTTTATGGAGTAATGGGGAAGAACATTATTTATTACCCCCATATGTACGTTAATCTTAAAAGTGCTCCAAGTGTTTTAATTTTCTTAATTCGAGTCATTAGATTAGTTGAATGTAAAGTATGTAAAGATTCAAGTGTAAGGGGAATGCTCAATCCCCTATGATGTATTATTTTGGATGGTAGGGTAAGAGTGTATGCAAAAAAAAAAAAAAAAAAAAAAAAAAAAAAAAAAAAAAAAAAATCAAGAAAAAGAAAAAAAAAATAGAAAAGAAAAAGAGAAAAAAAAACATACGGACTACCATCCCGTTTCATTCTATGTTTATTTTATGTTTTTGTTATTTTTCATTTGTTAGCTTAAGTCGAGTCTAGTCTTGGCTTAGCAACGCCATCTTGTACATGTAATTAACTAAGATTGTTAACTCGCCACCAGTAAAACTTCCTTTATCCAAGAAAACCGTGTAATTCATATCCCTATACCTAACGTTACAACCCTTTAAAAGACCTCTTTGATAGTTTATCCTAGGTGCTTACGCCATGTGGTGGAGGTTTGATCCTTTCCCAAGCCTATGGTAATCTATTTTGCTATGACAGGTAGTGAGAGATATCTTCCATTTCCATAATGTTATATTACTTTATTACACCCGAGAGATGTGAGTATCTAAACACTATTTGTGAGGTGCTTGTGTATGACCTCCGTGCTTGTCTATTGGTCTTTAGTGGAACGATTATTTGTTGTAATTACTTTTATATTAGTGTTAAATGACCCCTAACTTGTCTTTTGAGTAGAATAAAAGCGCATTTGCTTGAGGACAAGCAAATCTCAAGTGTAAGGGTATATGATGAGGCGAAAAATGATCCGTTTTTAGGGGGTCATTTAAGCCCGAATCCGACTTTATTTGATCAAATATTGCCCTAAATCGTTCCTTTTGTGATTTTAGGTACTTGGAGAGTGAATTCTGGAAAAGAAGCCATTTCGGACGTTTTTGGAGCATAAAAGTGAAGAAAACAGCAAAGTCTCAAATTTCTATATTGGGAACAGTACCTGAAGGCGTCAAGAGTTGTTCTTGACGGCGTCAAAGTCCCAAGAATAAAATATCGTGGTTGATGACGGCGTCACATAGGCCATCATAAGTAGATCAAGGCCGTCCGAGGAAGTATTTGGCGGCGAGATGACGGCGTCACACCCTTGCTCTTGACGCCGTCACCCTTGTTTTCCTATATATAGTTTTCTAGTTTTTCACATTAAAAAAGAGAAGTTTTGGAGAAACCCTAAAGACGAATTTGGTGCAACTTTTACAGGTTTTTCAAGGGTTTCAAACCCTTGATACCTTGCATTGTAATTGAGATAAGTGTTCTTCTAATTCAATCAATATGTCTATATGTTGGTTGTCTATATCTTGTTCTTGTCTCAATTCCATTATGCTAGGCTAGATGTCCTTTGTGTTTGCTTAGATCTAATGAAACCTAGATATTGATTATGTGTTGATTACTTGTTTATTCTTGTCTTGGATGAATGATTTTATATGTTAGGCTTAAAAAAACTGGCAGATCTCCAAATGGTAACATGCTTGAACGTCTTAAGAAACATGAACCGAGGCGTATTAGGTCTTTATTGGTTGTATTTAATGCATGAGCCACTGTTTACAATCCCTATAGTTGTGCTGGGTCATGGTGTAGGAGGAGATAAGAGCTCATAGAATTGGGGAGTTATGTATGCCACCCCATGAATGGTATTAAGGAATACAATCCGTCATCCATGCAATTATAACAAGTAATTAACGTGTAAAAGATATCTAGGGAGTAGTGAAATCTAAGTAAACACATTTTCTCCAATTACTGCTCACAACCTTAGTTTAATTAGTTTATTTTCATTTTTAGTATTTTATTTTAATTGCATCTTAGTTTTGGGTTAGTTGAATAGCAACTAATTCCGCCCACTCTTCTAAAACCCGAGATTTTAATTGCTTTCATAAAAATATAAAAACACAAAAATAATCATCCCTCACCTTTAGAACTAGTAATTTAGGCTTTCTAATCCTAGCGACACTATTCCTAAGCTGAACGATCAATCCCCCGATACTTGTCACTATACTATACTACAACGATCAGGTACACTGCCTAGTGGGGGTTGTAAGCTTCTCGAGATCCCTCGAGAGGTAAAGCCTGTTGCGATTCCCACGCACCAGTAACCCGGTGTAAATACACGGACCAAACCCAAAACCTTAAATAACAAATCAACTCTCTCGAACCGAAATCGTTCCAAAATAATCAAAACCTCGCGATACGTTCCAAAAATATAAATATCCGAACCAATATTAAAATAATTAAAATTGTTAGGTTATCCTAGTGCCGGAGTCAGTGTAGTGCGAAAATAATGATCTCAAAAATAAATCATCACGAATGAACCAAACCAAACCATTAATAAATAATCGAATTCCATAAATAACGTATGATAAAAAAATCACATTCCAATGTTCGTAAAATATATCGTCACGATAAACTTTTCAAATATTCCAAAATTATAATTTTTAAAGTAATGCGGGTTTTCAAAACGGCTCACTAATTTGCCAGTTGTCACATCCTCCCAGCCTCAGAAGAAACCCGTCCCGGGTTTCACTCGGAACAAAACATCTACGAAGTAAAAAGCTTCGGATATCTCTTGCGAAACTCATCCTCACGTTCCCACGTGAATTCCGGTCCATGCCGCGAATTCCAACGAACTTTGATGAGCGGAATACGACTTCTCTTAAGTCGTTTAATCTCTCTATCCAGTATCTCAATCGGCTCTTCCATAAAATTCAAACTTTCATCCACACGAATATCCTTAATTGGTATAACCGGCGTTTCATCCGAAAGACACTTCTTCAAATTGCTAACGTGAAACACATCATGGACTTTACTCAATTCCGGTGGTAATTCCAAACGATACGCCACGGGCCCAATTCTTTCCAAAATAAGAAATGGTCAAATGTAGCGGAGATTAAGTTTTCCACGTTTCCCAAAACGTATCACACCCTTCCAAGGTGAGACTTTCAGCATCACTTTGTCTCCAACCTGGAATTCTAGGGGTTTACGTCTCTGATCGGCGTAACTTTTCTGCCTATCTCTTGCTGCTTGCAATCGGTCTCGAATTTGCGTTACTTTCTCAGTAGTTTCCAAAATAAGCTCAGGGTCTGTGAGTTGGCTATCTCTAACTTCAGCCCAACCAATAGGTGAACGACATTTACGACCATATAAAGCTTCAAATGGTGCAGCTTTAAGACTTGTGTGGTAGCTATTGTTATAGGAGAACTCCGCAAGGGGTAGATATTTCTCCCAGCCTTTACCAAAGTCTATGATGCATGCACGAAGCATATCCTCCAAAGTCTGAATGGTTCTCTCACTTTGACCATCGGTTTGGGGGTGATATGCGGTACTCATATCAAGTCTCGTCCCCAAAGCAGTTTGAAGTGATCGCCACAACGCTGACGTAAAGCGGCTATCGCGATCAGAAATAATCGATATCGGAACTCTATGACGAGAAACTATCTCCTTCACATACAACCTCGCAAGTTTGTTAACACTGTCATCTTCACTAATCGCCAGGAAATGAGCAGACTTAGTCAATCGATCCACAATTACCCATATAGCGTCACAACCGCTAGCTGTCTTTGGTAATAAAGTCCATCGTAATCCGCTCCCATTTCCACACCGGGAGTTCTGGCTGCGTCAATAATCCTGACGGTCTTTGATGTTCGGCCTTAACCTTAGAGCAACTCAAACACTTACTAACATACAATGCTATATCTGCCTTCATATTTGGCCACCAATATAACTTTTTCAAATCCTGGTACATCTTGTCGGACCCAGGATGAATAGAGTATGTTGATTTATGCGACTCATGCATAATCAACTCTCGAATTCCTCCATACAATGGTACCCAACTTCGGTCTCCAAAACATAATACTCCATCAGAACGCTTAACAAGTCCCTTCTCATTTTCTTCCATCCCAAATATGTTCTCAGCAGGTCGATTTTCTGCTTTCAACGCTTCCGTTTGAGCTTCTAATATTTGAGAAGGTAATGGCGATACGATAGTCATTCCTAATGACCTAACTCATAACGGTGGAATTCTCTCCTTTCGACTAAGAGCATCAGTAACAACGTTTGCTTTACCAGGATGGTAACGAATTTCACAATCATAATCGCTTAGCAACTCAATCCAACGTCCTGTCTCATGTTAAGCTCTTTTTGGTTCAAAATGTGTTGCAGACTTTTGTGGTCAGTAAATACAACACACTTGGTTCCGTACAAGTAATGTCTCCATATCCTTAAGGCAAAAACCACAACACCTAACTCCAAATCATGGGTGGTGTAGTTCTTTTCGTGCTTCTTGAGCTGTCGGGAAGCATAAGCTATCACTTTCTCTCGTTGCATTAACACAGCTCCTAAACCTTTATGCGAAGCGTCACAATAGACGACGAAGTCCTCGTTACCTTCAGGTAACGCTAAGATAGGAGCACTACACAACATTTCCTTAAGTAATTGAAATGCTTCCTCTTCCTTATCTCCCCATTCGTACTTAACACTCTTTTGAGTCAATTTGGTCAACGGTTTTGCTATCTTCGAAAATCCCTCAATGAATCTTCGGTAATAACCGGCTAATCCCAAAAATTGACGAACTTCTATTGGGGTCGTTGGTGCAGCCCAATCTTTAATCGCTTCAATCTTAGCAGGATCTACGTGAACTCCTTGTCTATCAATCACATGACCCAGAAATTGTACCGTCGGAATCCAAAATTCACATTTAGAAAACTTGGCATACAGTTTCTCCTTCCTGAGCAATTCTAAGATAAGTCTTAGATGCTCCTCATTCTCCTTCTCACTCTTTGAATAAATTAGGATGTCATCGATGAACACAATCACAAACTTATCCAAGTAAGGCTTACACACCCGATTCATGAGGTCCATGAATACCGCCGGTGCGTTAGTCAACCCAAACGGCATCACCTGAAACTCGTAATGCCCGTAACGGGTTCTGAAAGCCATTTTCGGAATATCTTCCTCGCGAACTCGAAGCTGATGATATCCCGATCTCAAATCGATCTTCAAATACACACTCGATCCTTGAAGCTGATCGAACAAATCGTCGATCCTCGGTAACGGGTATCTATTCTTCACCGTTAACTTGTTCAACTCTCGATAATCAATACACATACGAAATGATCCATCCTTCTTCTTCACAAATAAGACCGGGGCTCTTCCCGTTCAGTAGGTGCAAGACGATAAGGCGCTCGTGCCACGGGTTCAGCACCAGGTATCAACTCAATCTGAAACTCTACTTGTCTAGTTGGCGGAATTCCCGGCAAATCATCGGGAAACACATCCGAAAAATAACGAACTATAGGCACATCTCCAATGCACCTTTCCTTCTTCTCCTTCCCTTCTTTCTCAGAAATTTGAGCTAAGAAAAGGCAACATCCTTTTTCCATTAGCTTTGGCAATTTAGTGCAAGATATGATTGCTAATCTAGATGGGCCTCTCAAATCTTTTCTATCTCCTGGTATGTTCAGAATCTCCTTGCCGTAAGGCACACGCACGATCTTCTCATCGCAAAGTATATGAGCATTTTACTTCGACAACCAATCCATACCAATAATGACATCAAAACTTCCTAACGTGACGGGTAGAAGATCTATGTTGAAAGGACGATTTAGAAAGTTTAATGTGCAACCGCGAATGATAGTCCTAATCCTCTCTATATTCCCATTAGCTAACTCTACATCATAACCAATTCCTAAGGCCATCGGGGGTTTCTCTAGTAAGGGTGCAAACTTAGTGGACACAAAACTCTTATCGGCACCAGTATCAAATAGTATGGAAGCATAACGATTATTGAGAAGGAACGTACCAGTAACGACGTTCGGATCTTCTCCTCTCTCGTTCCCAAGTGCATACACTCTTCCATGAGCAGTTCCAGCTTCCACACGTTGGTCCCCATTATCTTGTCATCCACGGTTTCCTCCAGCTCCACGGTTTCCATTATTGTACCCATTACCACCCGATCCTTGATTTCCTCGGTTCCACGATTCCCTACACTCATTCCTATAATGTCCCTTCTTTCCACATCCATAACAAGTAACATTTGCTTTACTCATAGTTTCAGGAGTAGCTCGAACCATAGCAAGTGGTCGAGCTCTACAATCCTTAGCTATGTGTCCCATCTTAGAGCAATTCTTGCACACCACAGTACATCGTCCAGAATGATTCCCATAACATCGGTTACACTTGGGTGCATTTCCATTGTAGCTCTTCTTATCTCCATCTCCCATAGTATAGGCCCTAGTAGTTGTTTGTCGCTTGTTTCGACGATCATTACCCTTAGAGTGATTATCCCTCTTCCTCTTTCCATTCTTGTCTTTCTCAGCTTCTTCCAATGCCAACGAGTCCATCAATTGTTGAGCAATAGTGATAGCCTCATGAATGTTTGCAGGCTTAGCAGAAATCATATCGTTCCTTGTAGCTACCGGCAAACCATCGGTATACCTCTCAATCCTTTGAGTCTCAGTCCTAACCATATCGGGACAAAGTAAAGCTAACTCTCGATAACGGCGATTGTAAGTTGCCATATCGGTACCTTTCACCTTATGGTTCCAGAACTCAATCTCCAGCTTCTTAATCTCATTCCTTGGGCAGTAAGTCTGAATCAGCAAGGACTTAAATTGCTCCCAAGTCATAGCATAAGCCACATCACTCCCAACCGAATTACGGTAATTGTTCCACCAAGTTAGAGCTTCATCCTTGAAGGTAAAAGAAGCAAACTTTACCTTCGCATTCTCCGCACAACCACTGACTCAGTCTTCTCCTTCCACCTAACCAAGTAGACCACTCCTTCAGTTCCACCAAACTCAATGGGTCCACAAGTTTTAAACTCCTTGTAGTTACATCCATTAGCACGAACAGGTGGAAATGTTCCAGCAGAATTGTTGGAATGATTTGACTCAGCTAGTAGATCAGCCACTCGTTGCTCCACAAGTTGATTGATCATTGCTTGATCCACAGTAGGTGCATTAAGTAGAACATGATCATTGTCTCCCTGAACATCAACATTTTGATTCCTGTTGTTGCGGTTAGTAGTGTCCAGGTTATCAGGAGTAGGGGTCTCAACATTTCGAGTAGGACGGCGTCCTCGACGACCAGGGGTAGTCGTTGCAGGACGGGTAGTCGTTGCAGGACCAGTTCTGGTAGCTCTAACAGGATTTCGTCGCGGGGCCATTGATCTGAAACATCATACAAGTTCATGAGTCTCCGATAGAACTTATCATATGCTCAACAAGAACTAAATCAACGAAGCCAAGTCATGGAAAGAATATCGACAATACACCACAAGACATCAATGAGGCGAATAGGAACTCAATTTCCACAATATCCAAAAACCACATAATACCATATAATAATAACCATCAACCATACAATAAAGATCCAACATCGTTTCAGCTACCGAAAAACACAAAAGATAATAATCGTTCCACACGAGACGAATAATCGACGGAAAATATATCAAAATAGGATAACTAGCTTCTCTAACCGAACACTCCTCGGTTAGAAAGCAACAAGACAACATAACTCAAACATCTAGCTACGCTGCTGGCGGAGGTTCCTCAACTCCTGCCTCAAGCCATCAAGCTCTCTCCATAGTGATCCTAACTCCACACCATGGGTGTCGCTGTCTCTCTTGAGGTCAGCCACCTCCTTCTCCAACTCGGCATTCCTTTGCCATAACTTGCAGTCGGCCTCTCGAGCGGTAATAAAACCTCGCTGTAAACCCTCAATATGCTCGTGAATCTCCATCAAACCTCTCCTCATCTCAGTAACTCTCCTCTCAGTCGTAACCATGTCAATCCTCAACTCCCCAATGAACTCAACGGTCACCCTATCAATCTGCTCAGACATACGTGTAACTCTCTCGCCAAGATCAGTAATCTGAGCCCACATCCTACCAGTCTCACCTAACTCTACATGGTCAGCAGAAACCTCAGAAGGTGCATCCGACTCAACGGGACTACCAGGTGGCAACTCAAACAAAAATGGATGATCAGGTGAAACAGGCTCTACCGGATGTATAGGTGAATCAGGCTCCTCATCCTGAGCTGGCGGCACTAACAAATCATCATCATCAGGCATCTCCTCCTCCTGAGGGTCATTCTCCTCCTCAGGGTCATCATCAGCACCCTGCTCAGCCTCCTGAGGGTCATCAGCCTCATCCTCACCCTCATACTCCTCCTCCTCCTCATCGGAAGAGTACATCATCAATCGTCGTTTCCTAACAGGTGAACCATGTGGTGAAGGGGTAGGTGATCTAGGACGACGACGCAATGATGCAGGTGGTGCATCTGACAGGAGAGAGTGAGCATCCAACTGTAAAGGTGGTGAAGTAGGGCGTACCGACATACGTGCCGTAGCTCGGTGGGCAAAACGTGGAGCCACACGAGCCAAAGCCTGATGAATACTGAGCTGCCTCGATGTACCAGGGAGCCCTAGAGAATATGAGGGTCCCTGCGTAGATGCAGCAGGCGGTGCTGAAGTAGAAGCTGTCGGTGACACAGTAGCTGAATGCATGGCAACCTTGTAAGGATCATCAGGAGCCATGGTGATCTGTGCTGGGCGTACAGGTGTAGTAAGAATATCCTCAATAACGTCAAACATACGGGAGGCCATAGTCTGTGACAACGGCGTAGGGTAGGTGTAAGTGTTTCAAAACAACTAAACCGCGAACTCCAAATACCATATCAAAACCATCATATAATTCCAAATCATATATATCAAGAAAGATTTAAAATACCGCATTACTAAAATCATTCGTAAAACAATTAAGCCATATAATTCCTCAAAATGCATATAATTCCTCAAAACGCCATCATATCACTAAATCAATAAACCTCAAATCCTCAAATCATCTCCAGAATCCCATATCTAATAATCATCTCAATATACCTCAATAATAATAATGATGCTTCGGCTTGGCGGGCTGGCGGGCAATGGTCGAGGATCGTTTTCTATAAAACTCAGTTATAGTTTAGGTGTCTATTTACCTAGTTCTCTATAACCTTGGCTCTGATACCAATCTGTAACACCCCCAAAATTTGATACAGCGGAAGACTTAACAAGCTTTCGGGGTGCTACGGGGATTGGTATCCAACACAAGACATAAAAGAACGAGATAAAGTAAACATAAGAAAAATACAACCACGCGGGGTTTTAAAGTTTACATTTATCCCAAATTCATCCAAAGTCAGGCCCAAAAGAAATAAACATAGGTCCCTAATTATATATCAGAGTTTTAGAAAATAGATCCATAAACCAGGTGCCATTGCCAAGCCTCCAATCCAAGCATCTAAGGGCATCACTTAATTACCTGAGAAAACATGCTAAAAGTCAGCTTTCGCTGGTGAGATCATAGGTTTAAATTCATAATTCAATATAGTGGACATATAAGCAAAACGCTTGCTAGCTAGACTAGGCCTCAATCATCTAACCAAAATAATCCAACCAAAATAATCCAACCAAATCAAATCAACCCTATAGGTGCACACTATAGTCCAATAACCAAATACAATCAAATCAATCTGTATGGGTAAGGATACGACATACCCAACATGCGTAAGGATACGACATGTTCAACTTACCTAGATCTAGTCTAGGCCTCGTTGTATAGCTTACCTAGTTCTTGACTAGGCCTCGCTCTATAACCAAATCAAATCAATATGCATTCGCAAGGATGCGACATGCCCAACATTCGTAAGGATACGACATGTTCTTGCATTCGTAAGGATACGACATGCGCTGCATTTGTAAGGATACGACATGCGCTGCATTCGTAAGGATACGACATGCTCTACACTACCTAGTTCCATAAGCATAGCAAATTTTAACATAAACAAAGCGATAATAGTCCACATAAAACATTTTGCACGTTTCTCACCTCAAGTATTGAAAACAAAGTTCAAGAGTAAAAGTGGGGCTATGACTCACCTCAAGTCCAGAAATCCGCAAAAGAAATTGATAGATGAAAGACGTAAGCAAACTCAAGTAACGGCAACTACAGACTCGGCACTTCCTAACAATATCAAACTCGTTCAGAAATCATTTCCTCAAAATCAAATATTCCCATTCCCAAACGTATTCCATTTTACTTTCCAAAAATATCCATTTCTCGAATTATCTTCATAATAAGTTGAAGTTTGACGTTTGGTATCCATATGGGTGGAGGGTCGACACAACTCAAACCAAGAAGCCACAATAAAAGAATAATAAACAATCTATAGGTCTAATATTAGCCCAATATATTATTTAAATAAATCATCGAAGTTTATCAAATCCGTCGATTTGATAATCCCCCATATTTATTTACGTAATATATCGTTCCAAGATTATACCCAACCTAGATCACATAGCACAAGGAATACTATGTGGTAAATATCGTAGTCCAATAAATTTCCTATATATATCGTCCAATTTGCCAAATTCGTCAATTTAGCCAATTCCACGAGAGATATAGTAATTTATTATCCTAATACATGTACCACAACCTATGGGAGTCGTAGGATACGATGCTCATTAATATACTCATTTCTATAGCTAAAAAACCCTATTTAACCCGTCGATTAAGTAAGTTACGTAGTTATAGTAAATGGATATATTAATCGTCATATATCCGTGACAACACAAAAGTCACATAATATAGCCCACTTGGACTTAAGTAACCACAACTCGTATAACTCGATAAGTTTTTCAAATTTATAAAAGTCATCATGTTTTTATTTATTACTTACCCGACATATTAGTTCTAGACATTATTTATAGTTATTTATTTATAATAATACTCCGACATTTATTGCACTATTCGCATAGTATAATAATTATCGTTATATTATTATAACATTTACTCGTGATCGTTTTATTATTAATATACGCATATATATATATATATATATATATATATATATATATATATATATATATATATATATATATATATATATATATATATATATATATATATATATATATATATATATATGTATATATATATATATATATATATACATACGTTTATCACGTCTATATACGTATATAAACGATTATATTATCAATAATATTATTGCGAGTATTATTATGAATGTTTGATTTTTAATATTTATCGAGTCATAAGAATTTGGTCACATGTCCGAGTCATCACTCTCGGCGCATAATCCAAGTCCAAAATAAAACAACCAAGTCAAAATAAATAAACAACTCCGTCCAAATCAATCCCAAATCCACACGCTACAACATGAGGGTCCGACTACGGCACTCGACTAATCCTATCTCTGTCATTCTAAGTGACCGTCTCACAATCGGTCCCCAAATCACTTCGTCAACACAACTCCAAATTACAATCCAAAGTATACCATTGTCGCGACCACAAAAGGGTCTCGACCCATCCAAAAGCTTCAGTCCAAAAATAATGCCACAATAATAATAACAAAAATGAAACAACCACAAGTAATCATCAAATATGCACATTATATGGTTTGGTTTACCACGCCAAACCCGAGCCAAATGACCCACTTGGGTCTCGGCTAGAACCATGAGTCACAAGGACTCAAAAACAAGGCCACTAGGCCACGACATAGGCTCACTTGAGCCGGTCCAAAACTGCCAAACGGACCATCATGGTTCGCGGCACAACAAACATCAACAATCACCAAATCGGTTAACCAAAACGACCAAGAATCAAACCATTCGGACCAAGGGTCCTCTTAGACTCCCAAACAAGTCAAAATATAGCCACACCGAGACCATAGGGTCTCGGCCAAGCTCCAACGGGCTTCACCCAAAACCAAACGCGACCCAACATCAAAAGTCGAGCACCAAATCGCGTCAAAAACCAAAACCTAAGATACCAAACTTCATTTTTATTACCAAATCATCATTTCCCACTTGTTTTAATCAAAACCCAACAAGAAAGATTTCGTATACCCACGGTTTGGGTACAAATCGAGACACACGAGTGGAAACTCGTGGTCACTCACCTTCCAAATGCTCCAAGAATATGTTTCTTCAAAAACCCAACAAGAAAATATAAGAAAGATGGTGTTTAGGGGGCGGTGATGGTGCGTACGAGGTGATAAGGTGGTCCAAATCGCGCGTGAATTGTATCAAAAGATAGATCGGGACGAAAGGGTTAAGATGGTGGTGTTGTTTTTGGTGTGAGAGTGGCGGTGGTGGCTATGGTGGCCGATTTAGGGGGCGGCGATGGTGAGTTAAAATGAAAAGAGAGAGAGTATTGTGTTGGTGAGGTGAATGTGGGTTGTGTTTGTGTTATCCGGTTTTCACAAGGACGATTTTAAATTTATTCTTAAAAAAAAGAGATTTTATTAATAATAATAATGTTAAGGGGTGAAGTGGGTTAAGTAACCCGGTGTAAATACACGGACCAAAACCGAAACCTTAAATAACAAATCAACTCTCTCGAACCGAAATCGTTCCAAAATAATCTAAACTTCGCGATACATTCCAAAAATATAAATATCCGAACCAATATTAAAATAATTAAAATTGTTAGGTTATCCTAGTGCCGGAGTCAATGTAGTGCCAAAATAATGATCTCAAAAATAAATCATCACGAATGAACCAAATCAAACCATTAATAAATAATCAAATTCCATAAATAACATATGATAAAAAAAATCACATTCCAACGTTCGTAAAATATATCGTCACGATAAACTTTTCAAATATTCCAAAATTATAATTTTTAAAGTAATGCGGGTTTTCAAAACGGCTCCCTAATTTGCCAGTTGTCACAAGATCCGCCCCTAATTTTCCCCAAAAATTTCAATCTCCCGCTCAAGATCCCGCCCCTTTTTCCCCAAAATTAATACACTAACACTTACACTAGTCAGATCTATCTTCTATCTATTCATCTATTCTCCTTCTCTCTAGAACCGACTCACACCACCGCCAAACTTCACCGCCTTATCTCGCCGTGGTTCCACCAACCATCGCTCCTCCACGCCATCACCGTCATCAAGACAAGGGAACTGTATGGGAGAGTTTGTTTGCTTTGGTTGTTTGGTTCGAGATAATCACCACATCCACCACCATCACAGTCGAGCCTATCACCCTCATCTCACCTATCCTACTCTGTTCATGGGTATGCTCAAACACATATTTAATTTATATTTTCTTAAATGTGTAATCGAATATAAAACGATTTACATTATTTTCGTGGATTAAACTAGCCTAAAACATGTTTTTGATTGTAAATTCATGTGGTGGTAATCGTTGCAGGTAGACTTATTAAGACGACATAGTTTTCCTGTTTATTAGAACGGAGATAATCGACGTGTTCTAAGAGGCCACTGTTTTGCTCGTAAAGGGAGTCTTACTTGGTTTCCACTCCGAGAGGATGTTGCTGAACAGTTGGAGTTTGCTTATGGCAGTTGCGTAAGTTATCTATCAAAAGATTAACATAATATCTGTTATATAGGAAATTAACTCAAATATGGTTGCTTTTTATCAAACTGTTTCATTTGTACCAAATGTTAGTGATTTGCTTGCTTGGTAATGTGTTTGACATTCATTCGTTCCACATTTGGCACTGCATAAAATTGCAACCAATTATATATTATTTGTTGCCCGAGTTGATATGCAACCCGTATGTTTGTTTTTGAGGCTAAACTTATATTTGGGAAATCTAATGTTGTCATTTTTTATGTTAGCATTAATCACGTTACTTGTTTCTTGCAGGGGCTACATACTATTTTCACGGGTGAGGATGATACATGGGATGCCTGGCTAAAAATAACCTCTGCTGGATTTTCTGGCACACTTCATTTTCGAGGCGTTTGTATGCTCCATCTCAGTCACCAAAGCCAACCCATGTATATTTTTACTGTTTCATGGTTGGCAGATCTTATATTATGCATCGTTATTAGTGGCTTGGTTTCTTACATTTCCCATATTTTTTTTGCAGAAAGAAACTGCCATTAGACTCATATGTAAGCCATTTTTTTATGTTTTTAACAATTTCATTTTCTAATGATAACACCATTGTATTTCTTAATTTATATTGCAGGTGACCACTCCAATGGCCATTGAAACTTTGGAAAACGTACCAGTAATGGAAACAGTGGTAAGTAATAAAACATCCACCTTTGATTTTTTTAGCTTTACGTACATGACTAATGTACCGTGTTTTATATATACATATAGGAACCTGTTAAAACTATCGGACATACGAAAACGCTTAAGCCACGACAAACCGGTTCTACAGGTTACACCACCAACTATGATACCAAATATTAGTGAACAAAATACTGGACTAAAATTAGTACCAATGAAGCGAAAACATTTGGTCTCTAGTGAAACCTTGCAATAGCAAGTTAAGGCGGCGAAGAGTCAACAAGTTTTAACTTATGATAGTTGAGAATTTGATTATATACGACATTACAATTTTGATATATATTTGCTTCATTTATATACATTCTGTTATATATATATATATATATATATATATATATATATATATATATATATATATATATATATATATATATATATATATATATATATATATATATATATATATATATATATATATATATATATAATATACACTAGCAGCAGCAGTACTAACGTGGTACTAGTATTAACTCTCCTATCATGTTTGTGCAGATAGTTGAACTAGTGGCTCATCTAGTTCTGTTATGTTGTGAGCTTTTACATGTTCTAGTTCTGCTCTCATCCTGATGTGTTGATATGCAGCAGCCTACATTTTCAAGGCTTTTATATCCAGATGATGAGATTAGATCAATGGGAGAAAAACTTGTAAGTTTAACTGCAAATTTTATTAGTATGTTTATTGTTTTGGATTAAAAGTCTTCATGATGTTGTTTGAATTACTGCTGATCATGTTTGTGTTAATATTGCTTAGATGGATTTAGTGCAGCTCGTGAAATTCAAAGAAAATGTGCCAAGTATTTACTACTGTTAGTACATAAGTTACTACTGCAAGTTAAAGTTGGTACTGCTCAGAGATTAAAACCGCTCGAAGTTGCTACTTGCTTATGGAAAAGATTATAGATATTTATAAAGAAACTATTGTAAGCCGACTAGTACTCCTTGGTGTATAAAAGGATGTCCAATTTTATATTTTGTTCAGTTATATACATTTCAATTTTATTGTATCTAAATTTGTTTTGATATATATTTGAATTGCTTTGATATATACTGATTTTTTAAATGTGACTAAAAGATGCATATAGTCACACTTATTAACACTTTTGGTCACTCTTTACTTTAGTCGTTGTGTGACTAAATATTACCGAACGCCACACAAACATATAATTCACGTGGCCATTGGATGATCTATAGTCACACAAAATACACATTTTTTCACTTTAAACAGCATATGGTCATACTTATTTACACTTTTGGCCACTGTTTGATTAATGGTATGTGACTAAATACCCAAAACACAAAATGCTTTGTGTGACTAAATATTACAAAAGGCCACGCAAACATAAAATTCACGTGGCCATTGGTTGATCAATAGTCACACAAAATACACATTTCTTCACTTTAAACAGCATATGGTCACACTTGTTAACACTTTTGGCCACTGTTTGCTTAATGGTGTGTGACTAAATACTCAAAACAAACATGCTTTGTGTGACTAAATATTACAAAAGGCCACACAAACATAAAATTCATGTGTCCATTAGATGATCAATAGTCACACAAAATACACATTTCTTCACTTTAAACAGCATATGGTCACACTTATTTACACTTTTGGCCACTGTTTGATTAATGGTATGTGACTAAATACCCAAAACAAACATGCTTTATGTGACTAAATATTACAAAAGGCCACACAAACATAAAATTCACGTGATTATTGGATGATCAATAGTCGCACAAAATACATATTTCTTCACTTTAAACAGCATATGGTCACACTTACTTACACTTTTGGCCATTTTGTGTTAAATTGTATCTGACTAACTCCAAAAAAACAACACCCATTGTGTGACTAAATCATCACAAACATCACATTTATTGTATATTCATGTGGCCACAGGACGTGAAATAGTCACACAAAATACACATTTACTAGAAAGAATCATCTCAATTGTCACATATATTATATATTTATGTAGCCAAAGGTTGAAAAATAGTGGTAGCGTAGAGATTGCACCAGGCTTTACCTCTCGAGGGATCTCGAGAAGCTTACAACCCCCACCAGGCACTGTACCTGATCGATGTAGTATAGTATAATGACAAGTACCGGGGGATTGATCGTTCAGCTAGGAATAGTGTCGCTAGGATTAGAAAACCTAAAGACTAGGTCTAGAGATGAGGAATGATTCTTTTTGTATTTTTAGGTTTTTATAAAACCAAGTAAAAATCTCGGCTTTGAAAGAGTTGGGCGGAATTAGTTGCTAATCAACTAACCTAGTTACTAAGATGCAATCAAAATAAAATACTAAAAACGAAAATAAACTAAATTATACTAGTGGTGTGAGCAATATATGGGAGAATTGTGACCAATAAAACCTAGTACACATCGGTTCATGTTTCCTAAGACGTTCAAGCATGTTACACAATGGAGATCTGCCAGTTTTCTTAAGCCTAACATTGAAATCATTCATCCATTACAACTATAAACAAGTAATCAACATATAATTAACATCTAGGTTTCATTACATCTAAGCAAACACATGAAAGATCTAGCCTAGCGTGTTGAAATCAAGACAAGCATAAGATATATTCAAACAACACATAGACATATTGTTTGAATTGAAAGAGGATTTATCTTAATTGAACATGAAAGGTTTCAAGGGGTAAAAACCCTTGAAAATACTGTAAAATACGACCTAGGGTTTCACAAGTTCGGCCCTAGTATTCTCCACACAAGTTCCTCTTTTATGAATGAAAAATAAAAAAGTGTATATAGTTTTTCTGAGGTGACGGCGTCAAGAACAAATCTCTGACGCCGTCATCTCGCCGCCAAATAATTTCTCGGACTGCCTAGATCTGGGTTTGACGCCGTCACGTGTACTCCTTATGCAGGCCGTCACCAAAAATACTCTTGACGCCCTTCTCTTGACGCCTTTAGGTTTTCACTGGGTCGTCACGGATTTTACTCCTGACGCCGTCAGGATTTTCTTCTTGACGCCGTCAGGTACTGTTCTCAGCATGAAAAATTAAGACTTTGCCGTTTTCTTCACTTTTATGCTCCAAAAACGTCCAAAATGCTTCCTTTTCCAGAATTCACTCCCAAAGTACCTAAAATCACAAAAGGAACGATTTAGGGCAATATTTGATCAAATAAATTCAATTCCGGGCTTAAATGAACCCTTAAAAGTGGTTCATTTTTCGCCTCATCATATACCCTTACACTTCAGATTTGCTTGTCCTCAAGCAAATGCGCTTTTATTCTAATCAAAATACAAGTTAGGGGTCATTTAACACTAACATAAAAGTAATTACAACAAATAATCGTTCCACTAAAGACCAAAGACAAGCACGGAGGTCATATACTAGCACCTCACAAATAGTGTTTAGATACTCACATCTCTCGGGTGTAATAAAGTAATATCACAATATGGAAACGAAAAATATCTCTCACTACCTGTCATAGAAAAATAGATTACCATAGGCTTGGGAAAGGATCAAACTTCCACCACATGGCGTAAGCACCTAGAATAAACTATCAAAGAGTTCTTTTTAAAGGGTTGTAACGTTAGGTGTAGGGATATGGAATACACGGTTTTGTTGGATATAGGCAGTCTTTACTGGTGGCGAGTTAACAATCTTAGTTAATTACATGTACAATATGGCGTTATTAAGCCAAGACTAGACTCGACTTAAGCAAATAAATGAAAAATAACAAAAACATAAAATAAACATAGAATGAAAAGGGATGGTAGTCCGTTTTTTTTTTTTTTTTTTTTTTTTTTTTTTTTTTTTTGCATACACACTTACCCTACCATCCAAAAAATACATCATAGGGAATGTACATTCTCCTTACACTTGAATTTTTACATACTTTACAATAAACTAATCTAATGACTCGAACTAAGATAATCAAAACACTTGGAGTACTTTTAAGATTAACGCACATACAGGGGTAATAATAGATGTTCTTCCCCATTACTCCATAAAATAAGTACTTTACCCATGAGTCCCAATCGTCCCAAAATAATATGTACAAGGATATGACTCGACTTAGCAACCATGTAATCAATTAGATAATTAACTAAGGGTTTAACAAATAACAATAATGCACTAAAGATGAGTGCATACACGGAAGGCTAAGGCGATTTGGTTGTACATTTAAGTGGGGTGTAACAAATTCTTCCTTTAAGTAAGATGCTTAAAGTTAGAAACGAAAAGATAGGCTCGGAGGGGTATACTAGGGGTTTCGTGTACTAAAAATGAGTACAACGCTAAGGTGTGGGAAAAATTGGTTGACTTAACTAGCCAAGTAATATGACTTAAATGGTCAAGTAATTATGATACGGGTTTAACACAAGGGTGATCCTAATGCCTCTTATCATGTAGTAAATCCTACTACACGAATGTAGTCTCACTAGCGGTCTCGGGATGCATCACTAACGCAAGTTCTAGAATCTAAATGCTACCGGTACACTCATAAGCACTAATAGTAAATGCTTTTCCTTTCAAATCTAAAGGTGAACCTCACATATTTGAGTGGAAAATTTTTCTTTATGATACGGTTATGTGCTAGTCATACAATCTCCTATCCATGAGACGCTTGCTATGGCTAAAGTTTCACTCCTAAATGTTGTAAAAAATTTTAAATTTGGCGCTAAAATTACACTAACAAGTATTTCTCATAGTTTTATTACACATCTACTATCAAACAAACAAACTCAAGCAAAAGTGTATTTGTAAGGTATCATCATTTTACCTTCCTCTTACACTTAGTATGAACATTGTCCCCAATGTTCAAGTAAAGAATGTAAAAGTGAAATAAGTAAAACAAATGAAATCAAATACTCCCCTGATTCGCTCGGTATGGATAATGAGGTGACCAGGTTAGATCTTCCTCCAAGAAAATGAACAATCAAAGCTTCCCTTCCAGAATATAAATCATCTTCTTGTCATACATAACCTGTAAAACCTTAGAAAACAGACAAGGCAACCTCGCATAAAATCGGCGGCAATCTATATATGCTAACAAATCCTAGAAAACAAAATAAGATATAATGCTTGTAGAATGATGTTTGCAGATTTCCTGTAGATTATAAAACTAATGATTCAACAAAAACTTTAAGACTCCGTTAGAAAAACAAAGCTGGTAAAATTTCCAGATTTTACACGTGACGCCGTCAAGAGTAAACTCGTGACGCCGTCAGAAGTGACCTGCAGAAATTCTTATGTTAAGTTTCCGAAAAATTTCTGGAAAAACTTCGTCCTACTTCCTGGAAAATCCTGCAAAACATCATTATGACTCGATACAAGCATTTGACTCTAACAAATACGAACATACATGTTCACTTAATATTGTGGAGAATCATGATCGGTTTTGTTTCTTAAAAACATATTTGGGGTTTCCTCTTACACTTATCTTTTGCGAAATACCTTTGGATGAAGTTAAGACTAGGCCAAACAACAAAGTAAAGTATTTTCACTTTTTTAGTTTGAAACATGATCTACCAACAATAAAAAATAAAGCATGCATACGGAAGCAAATAACAAACAAACAAAATAAAAATCACACAAAGCATGGGTTGCCTCCCAAGAAGCGCTTTTCTTTATTTACGAGTCTTGTAGCTAGACTCAAGGTCATGGGTTACTACGTGACTTCATCATCAAACGTTACATCCTCCTCACTAATCATTTCATTATTATTTTCTTGATAATGTTTTACACGTTGTATGTTGACAGTAAATTTTCTACCTTCATCGTCTAATAACACAACGGCTCCAGTTTTAGAGGAACTTTTCACCGCAAATGGTCCATACCATCTAGATTTGAGTTTCCCTGGAAATAACCTTAACCGAGAGTTGTACAATAGGACTTTGTCCCCTTTTGAAAATTCCTTGGGTTTCTTAATACTTTGGTCATGCCATCTTTTTGCCCTCTCTTTATATGTAATGGAGGACTCATAGGCTTCTAATCTAAGCTCATCAAGCTCGTGTAATTGCAAGAACCTATTGGTTCCGGTAATTGTATAATCCAAATTACATGCCTTAAGCGCCCAATAAGCCTTATGTTCTAATTCTACTGGCAAGTGACATGCCTTACCATACACCATGCGAAACGGGGTCGTTCCAATAGGTGTCTTGTAGGCGGTTCGGAATGTCCATAAGGCCTCGTCGAGTTTAAATGACCAGTCTTTTCTATTCTGACTAACCATTTTTTCTAGTATTCTTTTAATAGCCCTGTTTGTGTTTTCGACCTGACCATTGGTTTGTGGATGATAGGCGGTGGAAAATAGATGGGACACCCCATACCTCCTCATGACCTTTTCCATTTGCGCATTGCAAAAGTGGGTTCCCCTATCACTGATGAGGGCTTTAGGAATCCCGAATCTAGCGAAAAGCTTTTTCAAGAAATGAATAACCACTCTGGCATCGTTGGTCCTAAGGGCTTGTGCCTCTACCCATTTTTTGAAACATAATCGATGGCAACTAAAATGTATTCATTCCCTCCTGAAGATGGAAAGGGTCCCATGAAGTCAATTCCCCATACATCGAAAACCTCACATATTTGTATAAAATTCTGAGGTGCTTCATCCCTATGTGATATGTTTCCGGCCCGTTGACATGCATCGCATGCTTGTACCATTTCTTTGAAATCACGGAAAATTGTGGGCCAATAGAATCCCGCATCGAAGATCTTTCAGGCGGTGGTGCTTATCCCATGATGCCCTCCAGAGGGACCAGAGTGACATTCCCTCATAATCTTTACTACCTCGCTATCCGAAACACAACGTCTGATTATTTGGTCAGGACACCTTCGGAATAAAAATGGTTCATCCCAGAAGTAGTATTTTAACTGAGAAAAGAACCTTTTTCCTTTCGTATCTAGTTAGGTGTTCTGGAATGAGTCTGCTTGCGAGATAGTTAGCAAAATCGGCGTACCAAGGCTCCGAATCAGTCATTGACATGAGTTGTTCGTCAGGAAACGAATCCCGAATCTCACTTCGATCGTGCTCATCATAGGGATTTTCAAGACGAGATAGATGATCTGCGGCCAGATTTTCTACCCCCCTTTTATCACGAATTTCAACATCAAATTCTTGTAACAACAGGATCCACCAAATTAGTCGTGGCTTAGCATCTTGCCTAGCTTAAAGATGTCGAAGAGCTGAATGATCAGTGAAAACGACTATCTTTGAAAGGACAAGATATTGACGGAATTTGTCAAATGCGAATACTACGGCTAACAATTCTTTTTCAGTGGTAGAGTAATTCTCTTGAGCAGGATTCATGGTTTTGCTAGCGTAGTAAATAGGTTGGAATAGCTTGTCACGCCGTTGGCCTAACACAGCCCCGACAGCGAAATCGCTAGCGTCGCACATGATTTCAAATGGTAGCTCCCAGTTGGGTGTAATCATGATTGGAGCTTGTGTGAGCTCTTTTTTCAAGAGATCGAATGCATCCTTGCATTCTTGAGAAAAATCAGAAGGAGCATCCTTCATTAGCAATTGAGTCATTGGCCGAGCTATTTTGGAGAAGTCTTTGATGAATCTCCGATAAAACCCGGCGTGCCCCAAGAAGCTGCGTATTGCTTTAACAGTCGTGGGATATGGTAACTTAGATATAGCTTCAACTTTAGCTTGGTCCACCTCTATCCCTTTCCCTGAGATCTTATGTCCTAACACAATTCCTTCTTTTACCATGAAATGACATTTTTCCCAGTTTAACACCAAGTTGGTTTCCTCGCAGCGCTTAAGCATTTTTTTCAAGATTAGCAAGACAGCGGTCGAAGGAGTTCCCGAAGACCAAAAAGTTATCCATGAAAACTTCCATGTTGTCTTCCATAAGTTCGTGAAAGATTGCGGTCATGCATCGCTGAAAAGTGGCGGGGGGCATTACACAACCCAAAAGCCATTCTTTTGTAGGCGAACGTTCCATAAGGGCAAGTAAACGTGGTCTTTTCTTGGTCCTCAGGCGTTATGGGGATTTGAAAATATCCTGAGAATCCATCCAAGAAAAAATAGTACTCGTGCCCAGACAATCTCTCTAACATTTGGTCAATGAATGGTAAGGGAAAGTGATCTTTCCTCGTGGCATCATTGAGCTTTCTATAATCGATGCATACCCGCCAGCCAGTAACCGTTCTTTGGGGTACCATCTCACCCTTGTCATTCTTAACCACAGTCATCCCTCCCTTCTTTGGTACAACCTGTACAGGACTAACCTACGGGCTGTCAGAGATTGGGTAAATTAATCCTGCATCCAGAAGTTTGATGACTTCTTTCTTCACCACTTCCTTAATGTTGGGATTCACCCGCCTCTGGGGTTGCACGATAGGTTTATAATCCTCTTCCATGAGAATCTTATTTGTGCAAAAAGTTGAGTCAATCCCCTTAATGTCGGCAACACTCCATGCAAGCACTCCCTTATACTTTTTTAGGACTTCTAAGAGCTTACCTTTTTGTTCATGTTCGAGGGAGGAGTTTATGATTATCGGCAGTTGGTCCTCCCCCTGAAGGAAGGCGTACTCTAAATGGTTAGGAAGTTCCTTAAGATCCAGCTCAGGGGGTTCGATAATAGAAGGCTTAAGCTTGTTTTCGGGTTTTCGGAGTTCGAGATGCTCTGTGGCCTCCTGTCTAGGGTAGAAGGAGACTGCACCAACATCCTCCATCTTTTCTACCTCCAACAAGGGGAGAAAACTCTCATCCCGTAACCAGCCTTCCTCGATCTGTTCATCAACACAGTCATCAATGACATCCATGAGTTCATCGAACTCTCCAATGAAATAGAGCCGGTTAGCTGCTTCGAGAGAGAGATCCATAGTGTCCTTAATGTCGAAGGTCAAGCTATCGGTTCCTACTCGTAAGGTTAACTTTCCGTCATGAACATGAATGACGGCACGAGCGGTAGCAAGAAATGGTCTCCCTAAGATGATGGGTACCAAGTCATCCTCCTCCATATCTAAGATTACGAAGTCGACCGGGAATTTGAATTTCCCAACCTTGACTAGCACATTCTCGCATATCCCTACGGGGTATTTGACTGATCTATCGGCTAGTTGGATGTTCATACGGGTAGGCTTCAGTCCAGAGTATCCTATTTTAAGGAACATAGAGTGAGGCATGAGGTTGATACTCACCCCCAAATCGGCAAGAGCATTCTTTATTGATAGAGATCCTATGGAGCAAGGCAAGGTGAAGCTGCCTGGATTGTCTACCTTTTTTGGCAGCCCTCGATGGGTCACCACCGAAGATTCTTCCCCCAGGGTCACAAGACCCTAGAGCTTCTTTCGGTTGGCGAGTAATTTTTTAAAGTATGCGCTATACTTCGGCATGTGATAACAAGCATCAAAGAGAGGTATGGTGACTACTGAGTCTTTTAGATATGACAAGAATCTCTTATTATCATTCTCAGTTTTCTGGTTTTTTAGTTGGGATGGGAATGGGATTCTCACAGGTTGGTTAGGTGGGGTTGATGGGGAGGGGATCGCCAAGGGAGGCCGTTCGGGAGCTTCGCTGCTCACATCCCCTTCCTCTTCGCGAGGCTTGTTTGGATCGGGGGTGATAGGGTGCGTGTTCGGGAAAGGGGGTCCTTGGTTGTTGTTCCAGCTCGAGTGGTTATCGCGAGCATGGGGTCTTTTTGGCTTAATGACGACATTTCTAGGTTATCGAGGGTGGAGTTGAGCTTGTTGAACCATTCTCCGATGTCATTCTGTTGCTCATCGACTGGTTCATTAAGACCTTTTAACTGTAAGCTTTTTTCTTGAGTGAAGTGACCAAGGTCATCTTCAAAAGTGCTCCTGATT
This sequence comes from Artemisia argyi, assembly GCA_030686995.1. Taxonomy (NCBI): domain Eukaryota; kingdom Viridiplantae; phylum Streptophyta; class Magnoliopsida; order Asterales; family Asteraceae; genus Artemisia; species Artemisia argyi. The sequence goes on along the minus strand of CM060708.1, from coordinate 262,559,511 downwards.
TCGAATTCAGGGCCTTCCTCTCCTTCTTTTCTCTTTACCAGATTCTCCTAGAGGGTGTAATCGTCGTTTTGGAAAAAAGGCAGAAGGGAGGGATCAACATAGATGTCACCTCCAGACAGGCATGCATGTTCAGTCGTGGTTTCTCCTCCGCATTCCTCTACCTCATGCGGGCCCCCACAGTAGTCGCAGATTAAGTAAGGATTTGAAAGTTGTTTAGGTAACTGCGACCCAGCTAGGTGTTCCATTCTTTTGTGAATTTTTCTTAACCGATCTGAAGATGTTGAAGTGATTTCAGATATGCTGGCAGTCGACTCAGGTTCATCCCAAGTGTCATCCTGGTCTTGAGCATATTCCTCAATCCTATCCCATCCTTCCTCGGCACTAAGATTGGCTAATCTCCCCTTTCTAGAATTGTTGATTCCGTTCCGATCATTTAAGGAGACATTGTCGTAAAAGATTTGGACCAAAAGCCAAAGTTCGATGCCATGATGGGGAACTTGTATTATTAAATCCTTGAATCTAATCCACGATTTATGGAAGGGTTCGTCCTTCCCTTTTCGGAAGTGGAGGATCCTATCTCTAAATGCTGAAGTTTTCCCAGGTGGAAAGAACTTTTCATAAAATTTGGATATGAGTTGCTCCCATGTGAAAATAGATTCAGAAGGAAGTTTATTGTACCACTTTTGCTTTTTCGTAGAGGGTGAAAGGGAAGAATCGTAATCGGGACGTGTCTCTAGCAGCCCCATCCGTATGGAGGGTGTCTACAATTTTCAAGAAATCCTTGATGTGTTGAATTGGGTCTTCATCATCTAACCCACAAAACTTGCACACACTTTGGACAAGCCAAACATCGGTCGCATGCAAGACCTCATTGGTGTGTTCGTTTGGGTAGTCAATGACATTCGAGAAGCCACGAGGGTTTGGGGAGGAGTAGTCCTTAAGGCGCTTAGGAGTGGGAGTTGCGGGGGGTACTCATCTCGTTGTTGGATTGGGAGCTAGGGGTTGTAAGGTGATTTTCCGAATTTTCTTCAGAAAGGGGTGCATCAAAATCGATGGCTATGCTAGATGGTTCAGGTGTTGAGTGGGATCGTCTTAGCCTACGCATTTCTCTATCGGGTTCTGCATAAGGCAAGACAAGGTCTCTAGCGGAACTACGACTCCTAGTGATCCTAAGGTTAGAGAATTCGTCGGTTGCCATAATGGCGGATGGTAAAAGTTATGAACAAAAACACGAAGAAATAAGATAGACTAAAGAGAACCTAAAAATAAAAATAAAATCTTACTAGAAAGGAATCTAGCAAGTAGACCTAATAAAAAGTAATCCTAACATAGACAATAACTATTCCCCGGCAACGGCGCCAAAAACTTGGTAGCGTAGGGATTGCACCAGGCTTTACCACTCAAGGGATCTCGAGAAGCTTACAACCCCCACCAGGCAGTGTACCTGATCGATGTAGTATAGTATAATGACAAGTACCGGGGGATTGATCGTTCAGCTAGGAATAGTGTCGCTAGGATTAGAAAACCTAAAGACTAGGTCTAGAGATGAGAGATGATTCTTTTTGTATTTTTAGGTTTTTATAAAAGAAAGTAAAAATCTCGGGTTTGAAGGAGTTGGGCGGAATTAGTTGCTAATCAACTAACCCAGTTACTAAGATGCAATCAAAATAAAATACTAAAAATGAAAATAAACTAAATTATACTAGTGGTGTGAGCAATATACGGGAGAATTGTGTTTACTTAGATTTCACTACTCCCTAGATATCTTTTACATGTTAATTACTTGTTACAGTTGCGTGGATGACGGATTGTATTCCTTAATACCATTCATGGGGTGGCGTACTTACTTCCCCAATCCTATAAGCGTCTACTTCACTCCTATGTCGAGCCGGCTAAGAAGCTCCTAACATGGGATCATTAGAATTTGCTCATGCATTAAATACAACCAATAAAACCTAGTACACATCGGTTCGTGTTTCCTAAGACGTTCAAGCATGTTACACAATGGAGATCTGCCAGTTTTCTTAAGCCTAACATTGAAATCATTCATCCATTACAACTATAAACAAGTAATCAACATATAATTAACATCTAGGTTTCATTACATCTAAGCAAACACATGAAAGATCTAGCCTAGCATGTTGAAATCAAGACAAGCATGAGATAGATTCAAACAACACATAGACATATTGATTGAATTGAAAGAGGACTTATCTTAATTGAACATGAAAGGTTTCAAGGGGTAAAAACCCTTGAAAATACTGTAAAAAACGACATAGGGTTTCACAAGTTCGGCCCTAGTATTCTCCACACAAGTTCCTCTTTTATGAATGAAAAATAGAAAAGTATATATAGTTTTTCTGAGGTGACGGCGTCAAGAACAAATCTCTGACGCCGTCATCTCGCCACCAAATAATTTCTCGGACTGCCTAGATCTGGGTTTGACGCCGTCACGTGTACTCCTTATGCAGGCCGTCACCAAAAATACTCTGGACGCCTTCCGGTTTTCACTGGGTCGTCACGGATTTTACTCCTGACGCCGTCAGGATTTTCTTCTTGACGCCGTCAGGTACTGTTCTCAGCATGGAAAATTAAGTCTTTGTCGTTTTCTTCACTTTTATGCTCCAAAAACGTCCAAAATGCTTCCTTTTCCAGAATTCACTCCCAAAGTACCTAAAATCACAAAAGGAACGATTTAGGGTAATATTTGATCAAATAAATTCAATTCCGGGCTTAAATGACCCCTTAAAAGTGGTTCATTTTTCGCCTCATCAAATAGTTACTCTCAAAAAACATTCGCATGACTATAAAGTGTTTACGGTCACTGATAATGACTAATCTAACAAAACTTGTGCCTAATTTGTTACACATATTCAGGGTTTTGGTCACTCTTTTTCGATGAAAATGGCCACGAACTCAACAATGTGACCATATGCCACCTACGGTGGCGGGACCTATGGTGACACACAACGAAAAAAACGTGTGTGACTATATGCATATCGTTACACATTTTTGGCGTGACCAATACAACTTTTTGTACTAGTGTACCTGGGTCGTTTCCCAACGAGGTATGAATTGAGGATGTCGTTTGAGGTTTGTTATTAAAATGCTTGAATTTTGGATTTTGGATTCTTGTTTTCTAAATTTTAATTAAAGTAAAGGAAAATAAAGAATACACAAAATTGAGCTAAAAACGATAACAATAATCTAAAAATCAACTAAATAGCATATAAAACAAAAACCCTAAGCACAATTAATCCTAAACGTAGTTTAAAATAAAAACGAGCCCGTAACAGGACGTTAACGAGCCTAAAAAGCAAAACTCTTAAATATTAACCGTATTGAAGCAAATTCAATTTTTATAAGTCCTAAATGACAAAAGAAAATTTAAAAAAGAACTACTCGTATATTTTTTTATTATGAATTAAATACTAATTTAAACTAATTAAATTAAAAAAATACTAAACTTAAAGTAAATCTAAAAATTTGTGGAAAAGTCTGTTAAATTAATCTAATTCTATGAAAAATAAAGTTGATGGTCCAACTTATTGGTAAAAGATGGAATAAGCTGAAATTGTTAAATAAGCTAACAAGTGAAAATAAAGGTTAAAGGATTTGATTGTGAGATGACTAACAGAAAAGTACCAAGGGCATTACTGGTAGCATGTGTGTGCGTTGAGGCTTGAGTATGGGGGAGGTCACAGGTTCGAATCCTGTGGCCTCCTTTTTGCCAAATTATTTTTTTTGGATTTTTCTTTATAAACTTAAAGATAGGTTAAAAATAAGCAAATTTAAAAAAGGAACATTTTTCAGAACTAAAAAATAAGCTATGAAAAAGCTGAATTAGCTAACAGTTATACTTAAAAACTTTTAAGACTAAAAATGCTAACTGTTTTGAGAGAATAAGCTCACATAAGCTACAATTAGACCAAATAAGCTATCAAGCACTAAAAACTAAGTTCACTAAGCTAATCTAAACACAAATAAGCTAATTAAATGAATTGATAAGCACTAAAATTGAAATAAGAAAATATTACAAGATGTCACAGAAAACAACCTAATCAAGCAACTTTAAGCTAATGAATAAGCTACCAAACAATAAGCTATTCTTGTGCAAACAAAAAACAGATCAAATTCATATGACAATGAACTCATAAACCTATTCAGGGACAATTTTGAGCTTTTTAGGAACTTATATAGAAGCTTAGAAGAAGGGTGATGGACTGTTTTAGGAAACTGTGACAACTTAAATCCCTTTCTTGCAGACTACAAATAAGCTAATAAATAAGCTTGAAATCACAAAATAAGCTTAAACAGATTAGGTAGAACCTATAAGGATCTCACAAAACCAAATTGAAAAATTTTGAACAAGATTAAATGCTTGAAATTTATTTGTATAAAAAGGAGATTAAACTGTTTTTGTGAGTTTGACTGTTTGACACAAAATGCAACAAGAAATGTTAAAGACCTAAGACCTTTCTATTTTCTAATACTTGACTAAAGCTTGAAAAAAGGTAAAATGGACTGAATAAACACTAATTCAAATGACCTTTTGATATCTTGCACAAAAGAAGCTGTTACAACAGTTTGTGAGCTTGAACCTTTAGAAATTGATATAAAAGTGATTGAACTTGATAAAAATGCAAAAAACTCAGTTGAAAATTACTTAATAGACCTAAATTAAGCTAAACTTATTTGTTTATAAACCAAAACCAACTTAAACATTTTTGCTTCTTGGTTGAAAATGCTTATGCCAAACACCCCCTTAAGTTGACTGTTTTGCATTTTTTTGACTTGCAGAAGCTGTTTTGAACCATTTCTTTTGATCACAGAAGTTAAAATAGGTTTAAAAACACTTAACAATAACAAATCAATCTTAGAATAAGCAATATTAACAAGTAAACAATAATAGGCGGTGCAAAGGCTAAATGGACATATATGAAAAAAAAAAAAAAAAAAAAAAAAAAAAAAAAAAAAACTTAAACAAAAGACTCTAAACTACAGAATAAGCATTCATAGCATATAAAAGATACAATAAGCAAGAAATAAGCAAATAACAAGTAGTTTAACTAAATAAGCAGTTTAAATAAGCTAAAAATGAAAAAAAAATGACTTACAAATACCCTTTGCTCAAAACAAGGGCTTAATATGCTCACAAGAGCTTATCAACAGCTTTAGCTTATCAAAGATAAGCTAGTAAAACCCAATGGGCCCATCCAAGTATGGCCCATCATCCAATAAGCTGTTTTGTGTGTGTGTGTGTGTGTATGTTTTTTTTTCTTTCTTTAAAACTGAATATGAACTAAGAAAATTTACTATAAGCCAAATAAGCTATTGATTAGCTTATTTAAGTTTAAGTAACAGGAATAGAGCTAATAAGAGCTTAAAAAAGAATTTTTTTTAGCAATAATGAAACGTTAAACTAAAAGACAGCTTTAAACTAAATAAAACTTTCATTAAACTTAAAAAAGAGATTATAATGCTAAAAAAACTACAAAGCTTAAATAAAAAGATTAACTAAAAAAAACTAGAAAAATTAAAAACTGCCTCAAGGGCTACAATTGAGATCCTATTTATACTTAAGACTAAGCCAGGGTTTCACCCTTCCTTTATGCTTATTTTCTGAGAGGAATTAGCATATGTCCAATCATGTGCTTTCTTATCTTCTATTAAAGCCATTTGATTAAACTTGGTCCCCAAAGATTAAATTTTGGCCGTAGGATAGGCTTTGGTGCCTTAGATTTCCAAGGTGGCAACGACATCTTGTGAAGGGGCTTGTCTTGGAGCAGAGTTGAGCTAGAATGGCTTGGACTAGAGCAGGCTTTAGTGAAAGTGACAAGGGAAGGAATGGCGGGAAAGGGTTAAACGGGGTTTAAGGGGTTTGATTTTTTAATTTTGACCATGGGTTTTTATTAAAGGGTGTGGTGTTGACCTGGGTTTGACCGGGTATAGGTGATGGATTTGGTTGGAATTGTATGATTGGGCCTGGGTTATGGATAATAAAAGGGTTAAGGGTTTAAGTATTATTAGGTTTAGTTTTAGTTTAGGATAATTAAAATAAAGTTTATCATTAACTTTGAAATTTGTTTTAGGATTAATGGCAAAAATGTGATTTTGGTTTCGGGTTCGTTTTTCCATGCTCATTCCAATGCCCGATCCCAAGATTGACTTTGACTTCGTCTTTACTTGATTAAATGCACAAACATTATCGAGTCGATCCGAAAATGTCCCTTTTTGCTATTTTTCCATTCCAAGCTTGTTTTTATCTGTTCTTGCCCCATTTTCAATCCTTTGTACCTGAAATACATAAAAACACAATCCAAGGATATTTACAATATAATTTGGAATTTTTGGGTGTTTTTGTGTGTTTAACGGTTATAAAATGATGAGTGAAAAGGGCACTCATCATCCCCCCATACTATCAATTACTAGTCCCTAGCAATCCGATCATATAAATTAATGAAAGAATCAAATGAATACCAAGAATACCCCATTTTGACTTTTTTTCAATGCAAGAAATTTAAATTAGTACATAAGTAAATGACATGCTTGATTTTCAAAAATGGCATCATGGAACGGGATTCACACAAATTGGGTGACTCCGGAGAATTGTAATCGTCATCCTCTTTTTATTACTCCTAACTAAGTTTAAAGTCCTTGTGCAAATGTTTTGGGAAAATGCTAATACTATTTATATTAATAATCTATATAAGCCGGAACTTAACTTTTCACTCCCACAATTATTTTAAAGATTAGGTGAATGTGCTCGTTTTCAAAATTTTGACCTGAAAAATCGACATTTATTATGGTTGTTTTTTATTTAAGTCAATATTAATTTACTGGAAACCACGAAATCTAAAGATCAAAAGGGCCTTTTTCATGTAGCGGCTTTCTTCTACGTACATCCCAAACCAGTTGGTTTTAGGTGACCAGGCACCTCACAGAGAATAGTACCGGAATCAGCGGGAATTTGATTCCAAAGATTTATGAGGCTACCGCTAAGTTAAAATTAAATACTTAAATAGATAACAACCGACGATGATTTAGAGACTAGAGATTCAAAGGAGAGATCACTCCATGTAGCGACTTTCTTTTCAGCTTGTCCTTAGTAAAACTTAGGAGGCTAGGTTTTTACACCCTCGAGAATAATATCGGAGCTCACGGGACCTTCGAAATCAAAAATTTCCAAATCACCGTCAAATTTTTAGGTAAAATTGACGATTACTAGTTCAACTTCCGATTTAAATTTAAGAAAAAGCAAGTTTCACACATTTATTCATAAGCAGCATAAACATTTTTATTTATTCAAGCAACATTTTTACCACTATTTTTTTTTTTCATTTTTCTTTATTTTTCATCATTTTTTTTCACAATTTTATACTTGCAATTTTACTTTTGAATCATTCTAGCAATATTGCTCACTTCATTTTGCAATATCATTATGATTTTAAGAAAGTATATTTGTTCCAAAATTTAAATAAAAATTTGAACTAGTACTCTATATCAAAATTGTATAAAAATTTATTTTTGCTTAACAAAATGGTTTTTAACGTTCAAAGGTTTGAAAATAGCACTTATTTAGTCAAATTAGGAGCTCCTGTGAGGAAGAGCCATAAATTACTTATATAAGCTCCAAAAAGAACTAACTACTCGACGCTTAGCATTTTCATTTGCACAATTCGCAAAAACTTAGTCCAGTGTTGGCCAATAACTCAAACTCACAAAATTCTAAATAAAAAGCCTCAGATCGAACCAGGACTGGATCATAGGAATGAGAGATTCAAGAAGCTTAAAGACATCTGATGGCTTCAAAAGAGAAATTGAATTTGTAATAATCTTCAAACAAACAAAAACAATCTAGTCAATACATGTTGTTTGGTTATCAATATTTAATTCGACATTTTACTACATTAAAGATCACCTTTTCATTTTGTCTGAATAAGCAATAAAGCAGAAGGGAATGATCATTATCATGCAATGCTTGTTTAAGTAGTACACGAACAAAGTTAGCACTAGGAAGCTTTACAGGGGACGTTTCTGGTTTTTCAAGACTTCCATCTTCTTCACCAATTATTATTGACCATCTATACAAAGATAAGTTCATGTTTTGGGCACATTTACAATCACAAAATTATAATGTAATGTGTACTAACCACTACCAGGAGGGCTACATCCGCATACGAGGAGCTCCTGCATCATTTTTGCCTTATGACTAAGTGTGTTTTCCTTTCATCTTGTTCATGTTTCTTTAAAACCAGAACTGATACTAAAATAGAGTAGATGCACATTAAATGCTACGATTATACAGTTTACGGAAACTGAGAACCGACTCCCCTCCCAAACACATACAAAACATACCAATGGGAGCACATAAAGCATATGACACTTTTGAGATTGGGTATAAAAGCCTTTATCTATACCAAGACATATGACAAGATTAGAACTAACTTTCCCTTATGCAAGAATGAAATAGAACAAATCATGTAATAAACAATAGAATTAAGCAAACAAATTACAGAAAATCCTTAAATAAGTTATTAGATAAACCTCAGTTTAATTAGACCTGAAATTAACCTCAAGTCCCAATTAACCCTAAAAATCATACATTAACTCTAAAAATAACACACACATATCTACCGTACGTTCCAATTAGAAATCTTGAGGTACTATGGGCCTGTTTGGTAGGAGCTTTTTTAGATCTTTTTATGAAGCTCTTAGTTTTTTGTTACTAAAATAATATTCTCTAAAATAAGTAGTTTCGTTTGAATACATCAATTTGAAACTTTTATTTTAAACAAGTAGCTCATAAGTGAAAATCTAATTTATGAAAATTTTAACATATTTTGAAGTTGTTAATCTTTAAATTACCGATATACCCTCCAACCATATTACAATCTTTTCAAATTGGATATGATGAAGAGATTTATGCATACAAACAAAACAATTATAATAATAATATTGGATACGTTGTAACACTGTTAAAACTATAATTTATAGATTTGTTATTGAATATGATGAACCATAATGATAATTAAAAAAAAAGGGAAAATACTTGATAGAATGCCCAATTTAGTGTGCAAACTCAAATTGATGTTATTATGGACGCATTTGCTTTGCATAACTGCATTCGTAATATTGATGAAAAATATATGATATTTACTACGATCGAGCAGCATCTGAATTACATAACACCTTATGAACTTCACGATGTTCGTGGACATGAAAGCTAAAAGTGTCACTCAATAAACAACTAATGAGATTAAATGAATCTGGAATGATATTGCTACATCAATATAGAATGCACATCATCAATGACTATTACAAGTATGTTCTCTTTAAGCACTACAATTATTAATAATAAATGAGTTTATTATTTTTAGTTTTTACATTTGTTAACAATTATATTATTATATATATCTTTTTTATGTCATTTTACATCTTATAATTACAGTCAACTAACTTACAAAACACTAAAAAAAAAAAAAAAAAAACCTTGTAACTCATGTTATCAGCTTTGCAGTTTACAGCTTACAACTAGTTTTGACAAAAATACCCTAAATGAAGAGATATGACTCACCATTAGACGTGAGGGGGTGGTTGATGGGAGAGAAGTAAGGCAAAGTGAGTGATTGAGATGGGGGAAAGTATGGTTGTGTTCTTGTGTTTGATTTATGTGTATTGAAAAATTGAAACAATCCCGTCATAAGAATAGAGCATGGTTGTAAATTAAGAAAAAGATCTTTAAGTGGGAGTATGCAATAGAGCCTGGTTAATTAAATAAGAACAGGGCTTTATTAGTGAAAAAAAATCAAGAATCACTTGTAAAACCTCATTTTATAAAAAACAAGGATTTATGTGAGGGTTTTATTTCTGTGTATGTAGTAGTGTCACTAAACAAAGCACCAAAAATCCAATCCGTAGTGGTAACTATCACAACAAACACACAAACATATCTCATTTAAATACAAATATATCTCACAAAATCACTCACAAATAATAAATAAATAATGAAATTTTGTTTGGTGAAGCTAGTTTTAATAGACTAGCCACCTTGTTGTAAATAGTTGGACATTTAGACACTTGGACTTTTAATGGCTCTAGTTTACAATAGGCAAATGCAAGTAAACTAAGGTGGATGGAGTGTATGTTAAGAGTCTGGTATTTACACAAAATCATGATGATCGTGCAAGATAAATTGGTTATTGAAATCAAGTAAGAAATTTTATTGACTCGTATAGATTCTAAAGTATAATATTCAATTTACGAGATAATATTGAATATATAAAAGCAGAAATGCATCTAATTACTATAATGTAAATATATAATAGTGCTTTGCAAAAAAAATATATGTTAATAGTGTTTAAAAGAGTGATGATTTCACAAACAAGTGACAAAGTCAACTATGCAATTGCATGTGACCTAGTGTACACAGTACATCGACTTTCACTAACATAAAATTAGACCCATTAGTGTTAATAAATTGTTTAACTCAACTTAATTGTTTATTAACTTTAATTATAACATCCATTTGAAAGATATTACAGTTTAGAGTACGTACGTAGTTATTTACTTCGTATTATTAGAAAGTATTAATTAATGTATTTGATAGCTTGAAAAATATTAATTAAATTGAATGTCGATTGAAACACTATATGCTTTCTAGATATCAAATTTTGAACGATGCTGGGTAGAGAGCCAGGATATGTTTTACTCGGAAGATAGGCGAAGCAAAAAAGGGTACTAATAAGGAGGTTGGTACACAACAACTAACCATAATCGATGGCAATGGCGGAGCTAGACCATTTTTTTTTGGAAGGTTAGAAACGAAAGTTACATAACTTAGCTTCAGACAATAAATATATGTCTAAATGATCTTTAGTTACGAGTTGTGAATGAACCCATGATCTACCTTTCAAAAAGCACTCGTTAACCGGTGATGTAAATATTTGCGATAAGAGAGTGATACCACTGTAGCTGAATTTAAACGGCTAATAGTCAACGGTGCATAAAGAGGTATTCAAACGTTTTACTACAAGGAAAGTTTTCAAGAGCTTGTTTGTGCGGTTATACTAATGACGTTTGCCATGAACCCATTTTTCAGGTAATATTTTTCATGCAAGTTTATAAGTGTATATGGTTTGTATATTATAACAATTTTATATACGTTACCAGAATTTTAAACCCAACCAGATGATTTCCAAGCAGCCCTAGAATTAGTTTTAGATCATTGATTGAGAAACATATGTGTCAGCATCGGAAACAGAAGACTCCTTCTTCACAAACCAATAATTTATTGTTACATCTATTAAGTACACAATTAGTCACATATTTTAAGCCTCCAATTATTTTTTTTATTTTTATTATCATATCATTTTCTCCTAAGAACATGTGATGACGTTGACCAAAAACTATTTGTTGATTTGTTCTATTTTTTTTCCCTGCAAAAACAAGGAGGCGCCATATACCACTTAAGGTCATCTCCAAGACTCCAATTACGTACTTCATAAATCATCAAATTTGAAATATGAGAAATTATATATCTTTAATTTGCATTCATCCTTCAAACAAGTTCATCTGCAAGACTCCAACCATATCTTCAAAACTTTAAACTCAAACATGTTTATGTTAAATTAATTGAAGAATTTCAACTAACGGTCCAATAGTAATAAAAAGATATTAAAAAAGTTGTAAATATTTTTATAAGATTAATAGTGATCCTTTAAATATAGAGAATTTTGAGCAATATTTTTAAAAAATTTCAAAATTTAAAGCGTAGTTTGAGATTAGTTTTAATACTCTATTCTTCAAATATAAAGAACTTAGTGATTTGAATACGTACCCTAGTTGAAGATGGCCTAAAATCATGTTGCCTGCACTGCATTAGAGATTACACGACCATATTTTTTTATGTCACGCATACCCGAAATGGTGATATTTTAATTTTTGATTAGTTATAACGAGTGGGTGCACCCGCGCGTTGCTGCGAGAATGTTATGTTTAATCTAAACTCGAAATAAAACGATCGTAAAAAAATAATTTTTTGTAGTTAAGGACTAAATTTGCAAAAAAATGGTAACGAGAGACTAACGATGCAATTTACAGCTAACCTTAGGGACCATTTTCGCATTTTTTAAACATGTTACTGTTTAATCAACAGTAGCATGAATAGTGCTACAGGACTTGCTAGTGCTACAGGACTTGCTTCCCATCTTTAGTATATAAGGATAATTAGAAATGACTAATGAGATATGACATGAACAAGAGTGAGCCTTCTTTTTATATCATATTATTTTTGTAATTAAATCCGAATCCACTTGCCTTTCTAAAAGAAAATTAAAAAAAATAATAATAATAAAAAAAGAAACAAATTCTAATCCACTCTTTAGTTTCTAATCGATACTAAAAAGTTAAAATATAATGTGAGGTAGGGTCTTGATATATAGATACAAGAAATATATAACAAAAAACAATCTTCCGCAAATTATGTCGTGTTATCGTCTTTTCGTGTGAATTGCAAAATCACAATATCTTATTATAATATTTAAGAAAATAAACAGATAAACAGATCTTGTATGTTACACCTTGTGAAAAGATTGGCATATATTTTATAACAACATTAATAAATTTATCTCAAAGCTAAAAACAAAGTATTTATGTTTGATTGACACCTAATAAAGGAAATTTCCCCATAGTAAGGGTTTGGAATTTTTGGAATAAGTCCAAAATACAAAGATACAACCTTCTAGCTTTTATTCCATGTTCTATGTTTTATTCTTGTTAACTCTTTTTTCCTTAAGTCACTTTCTTCTTTTTTCTTTCCCTTCATAATAATTTCATCATTATTTTCTTGCTATGTGTTTTCTTTTGATGTTGATTTTACTATGTAATAAGAGTAACTACATATGGAGGTGTTTGTCAACATTTTGACGTCTAAGGCGAGAATCATATGAAATTGTGTTGTTATTAGATCCTCTTCGATCCGCCATGCTATGCTTATTAGTCATACATAAAAAAGATGTACTAGCAAGTAGCAACAACTTCATAATGGGAAGAAAAACAAAATGCCTACTAGAGAGATATTTTTGTACGTAACAGTACAGTTTCCTTTCATAATTAAAAAAATATCTATAAAGTGTCTTTACAGACGTGCTTAAATTAAGTGGACGTCTTAGTCATGTTAATGTGTGCCCACTAACTAGGCAACATGATGAAAATGTAGTTGTGCCACAATGTGTTATCCTATTTTCAGTTATCATTAGGAGCCAATTGTTTTTACAATCATTTCATTTTGAAGACTTGATGCCACAGTTGGGGGACATGAAACTATTGTATACATTTTTGTCTTGTCAATCTTATCTAAGTATGAGTATTACTCATTTGTAAAGAAAGGGTGGTGATTTGCACACTCTTATAAATGATTGGCACACTTAAATTTTGAGTGTTTTGACATTCATATTCTCACATCACTTTTACTCATTTTCATTTTATAAGAGTATAAATGTCAAGTCATTTAAAATTTAAGTGTGCAAATCACCTCCAGTAATAAAAACACTGTAACACAACATACCATTTTGTTTCGGGAGTATCATGCAAGATGTTAATGGGGTGACGTCGCTATAGAAAGATCTTAACTTACGTTTTATTAACTAATCACGTTTTTTTAGCTATCCTGATTTTCTCTCCTCTAATAGATTTTCCTTCACTTCTTCTCCCTTTAAAATTTCGCTCTTAAAACTTGATGATTACATCAAATTCAGTGTATTTTACAATTCTAATCCATACATTTGATTCTAAAAAAAATATATCAAACTCTAACATATTTTATAAAATTGTACGTACGTCAAAAGTATATCAATATTGTGCTCGTTTTGTTTGTAAACGAGAGCTCTTCACAACGGTAAATTTTTTTATTAACGAATTGGTTAGATATTTGACGAATAAAGTTTGTTATATCAAAAAATTTTAAATATCCAAAAAGTTTAGTGGTGGTTTTGCACTTTTTTGTATTTTCATCTTTTGCAATGAAAACTCGTGTAACCCACATAAACATTTTCACTATGACGTAGCATGGTGTTAGTTTGTAATTCATAGTTGTCAGGATCCCGATCCTGATCTTAGGATCTTAAAAATGATCCGGATCCTACGTAGGATCTTAACAACCTTAAGATCTTATAGGATCCCAATCTTAACCATAGGATCTTAAGATCTACACCGATCCGATCTTACTTTTCTCGAACCGCAAACTAAAAAACTGCAAATTTATGGTTTATGTTTCTATATAATTTAAAAAACAACATATAATTCTTCTTAAACATTCTATATTCATAATTTAAGACAATATTTCCATAAACCATTCATATAATTTCGTATTTATAATATATAATAATTTGTAAATTAGAATAATATTACAAATATCATTAAAAAAAATGACATTGTAGTACGATCTTAGGATCCCGATCCGATCTTGCAAAGACAAAAACGATCCTAGGTAAGATCCCGATCTTAAAAACCTCTTTGTATGGTTGATTTTTGGTCTTACACGTTTCACTCGTGTAACCCACATAAAGTTTTTCACGAGTTGTCAATCTCTTTCAGTAAAATGGCAAAAAACGGTCCTCTTTTTGTAAACACACTCTCTGACAATCCCAACACGTAATTTTCGGATTAGAAATGGTGGTAAAAGAGAAAGAGATGGTATCGTGATGGTAAATGGTAAGTGAGAGAAAAAGAAAAAAATAATAATAAAGAAGGGTACTTTTTGACAAAAAATGCTTAGGGTATAGAAAATATGGCAAATGGCATGAAAAGGCATTGAACTTAGGGTATGTTTCCAATCAAGGTACTCAATTTTTTTCTTGCACATAAAGGCAGTCAATTTATTTATTTATTTATTTATTTATTTTTTTCGAATTTAGGTTTTTTTCTAACTTCCGTTAACTCACTTCGTTAGTAAATTACATGTTTGATCCTTGAGTTTGTATAGTTATTTGAAAAACCATATTCTTATTTTCTAACTTCCAAAAACTATATTCTTGTTTTCTCAAACAAATCCAAATAGCAGAGCAATAAAGATTCGATCCAAAGAATTCCTTCATGCCATTGCCGACGCACACACACCTCCATCTCAATAATTTCGTTACTCACTTCCCTAAAACTTTATAAAAGTTAACCAATCACAAAAATGAAAAATGAAGATCCACATCCACTCCCAATATCATCACCAACACTAACCCCAAACAACAAAAAGACACCATAAACTCATCCACCAAAAACCGTTTCAAATTTTACGCACTAGAGGCCATTATCTTATTAGCATTCTGGTCAATGCTCACTGACATAGTCACTCTCAACTTCTTCGCTGGTAACCTCAACAACTTATTAGACGACATCGTTTCCACTACTCGTCACGATATCGATGTCCTTGTTCGTATGATCGTATCCATAGTTTTGAACTAATTAGAATTTTATTGGTATTGTATGATTTTTTTTTATGTTATTAGTGATTGTTCGAATTTGCGTTAATAGGAAATGGATGATAGGGAGAAGGTGGTGGAGCATATGTGGGAGGTTTATACGAATAGTCGAAGAGTTGAGTTGGCGAGGTTTTGGAGGGAGGCGTTTGTGGCTGCTTTTGTGGATTTGACTAGTGATGTGTTTGGAGTTAGGGAAGCTGCGGTTTTCAAGATTGCAAAGATGTCTGTTAATTCTGTTGTTAATCCTCCTACTTCTGAATTGATGGTGCGTATTTTGTAATGTACCTGTATTCTTATTAACATTGTGGTTATTTGATAGTTAGTGAACCGGGATCGATTAGTTTTATAGGTTAGTTTAATGTGTTGCGATTTATATAAGGACTAGCAAAATATACTTGTATTGGAATCTTTAGCAGAGTTATTGAAAATAAATCCTCAACCAAACATCATTGTATATGCTTAGAAGATGATGGGGGAAAAGAGTAGAAGATGGTGGTAGACAATGGTGGTGGTGGTGGGTGATGGTGGTGGTGGTGGATGGTAGTGGTGATAGCGGTTGGTGTTAGTGGTGGCGGCAGGTGGTGGTGCTGGCAGGTGGTGGCGGCTGGTAGTGGTGGGTGGTGGTGGATGGTGCATGAAATGACTATACAAACTAAAGGACCAAACATGTAATTTACTAACGAAGTGAGTTAACGAAGTTAGAAAAAAACCTAAATCCGGCAAAAAAAAAAGTTGGCTGCCTTTATGTGCAAAAAAAAAAGTTGAATGCCTTGATTGGAAAAATACCCTAAGTTCAACGCCTTTTTGTGTGTCATTTGTCCTAGAAAATATTGATTTTTAAATTGTTATGCAATTACTCCGTAATAATGTTTGTTTAGCTTTATAAATGGGTTTATTTAGGACAACCAGGGACGGACCTATAGTATAATCATGGGGGTCCGGTGCCCCCCACGGCTAGCCGAAAAAGTTAAAATTTTAGTGTAATTTTTTTAAAATTTTGACCTTTTTTAAAAAGTGACCCCCACCCAAAACTCAAATTGCCCCCCACCCACATACTAAAACCTAACATTTAATGCTCTAAAGCCTTATAAATCATTCATCTCTAAGTAAAAATACTAGATTTATCATTACGATCTTTTTTTTTTCCGTATTTTATTGTTATTGTCAAAAAAAAAAATTTTTTGCCCCCCACATCTATATTCCCTGGGTCCGTCAATGAGGACAACCCAAATATAAAGAACTTTATATTGTTTATCGAACACTTGTAACGATCAGATTCATTGGTTTGAAAGAAAGGAACTAGATACCTACGATAACGAAATGGACAAGATATTATGGAACCCATATTCTCACTTTTATAAGCTCGAGTGTACGTTTTAAATGAATGATTCTTCTTTTTTATAAATACAAGGTTGTAAACTAGTAATGGCACTTTCAAGTCGTTTTTGTGAGAAAGCCTCAAGTCAAAAGCATATATATATATATATATATATATATATATATATATATATATATATATATATATATATATATATATATACTTTCGTGTCATTTGCTTATTTAAGAATATAGTCGGGTATCCGCGCGCTACGACAGTGGGTACCCTGCAATATAATTTATTTGAGTTCACATGTATGCTAAAATAGTTACGATATCAGCGTAAGAGCATCTCCAATGCAAGAGCTTTTGATATTATTAACTCATTTTTCAGCGCAACATGACACCCACGCAAATCAACAGAGGCGAGTACTATATTTAGGGGTGATCCTTTTGCTTTTCTTTTTGTAAACGATGTTTTCAATGCTAACAAATAGCCTTTAGCAAGTTGTGTAAGCTTAAAAAGTTTAAAACTTTTATTTTTATAAAAGTCCTATATATGACAAATATCATATACTAAACACAATGAAAACTTTGAAAGTATGGCAAATACACTTTCATCTTGAGCTTGAAGAGTCAAATAACATCCTAATAAAATATCACAACCACTCATACGCTAAGAGGGAAGGGAGCCATAACGTGATATAGGCGTTATTCCTATGTGGCATTAGTCCAACTTGAGTTATGGCATTACAATGATTTCCAAGGGCTTGGCGTTGGGGCTGCGTTTCAACGCAAGTTACCAGCACAACGTGCGTTACAACGTGAAAGTGGTGTTATTTTATTTTATTTTTTTATAATGAAGCCCTAAAAGTGGTGTTATTGGCTGTTATGATTTCGTGGTGTGTTTTGGTGTTATGTTATTTGGTGTTGAGATGATGTGGCGCTGACGTGACGCTGAGTTATTTCATAACTCAAGTTATGGCTCCCTTTGCTCTACCCAAACACAATTAAAAATCACCGTGCCTGTCCTTAAAGCTCATCCCCACAATATCCACATTAAACTAAATCACCTCTTTCAGCAATAGATGTCGGATCCCTTGCAAAGGGGAGTAATTTTAAAAAGTCTAAAAAGATTTCTGGTGATGCCACGTGTCCCCCGTCCCTTTTTCACTCAAGGGCATGATTGTAAATTCACTCCCTTCCGCTTTTTTCTCTCTTTCCCTCTTTCTCTTTCTCTTATCTGATATCCTTTCCTTTTTCCGATCTCTCTTCTTTGATTTCTTTCAATTTTCTGGCCATATATAAACAAATTTACACAATGATTTCGATTCAATTCATTCATTCATTCAATTTTACATTTTTTTTATTCTTTCATTTGTTCATATTTTGCAAAATTAGGGCTTTTTTGTTCTCAATTCATATTCCTTTATTTGAATCGTTAATATTTCTTCAAATCGTGTTAATTGTTCATATCGGCTTCGAATTAGCCATTGGATTGCTTAATTGCAATATAATTAGGGTTTTTTTTATCATTCAATTGGTTAATTGGAAGAAAATTAAGGTTTTAACCGTTCAAATTTGGGGATTTTGATCGTTAAATCAGTTTCTGATGGCTGAGAGTGATACTCATGTGTTTAATCAAGGTAATTTCATTTTTTGTTATATATTAATCAGTCAGTATGTTTTATTAGGTTCATCAATTAGTTGTTGAAGATATTATGCCTGCATTGTTTGCTTAGTATGATGTGGATTCATTAGAACATATTAGAATGAGGTTCATTAGTTATTTCTTGTTATTCTGGATTAATTAGAGGTTCGGATTCATTAGAATAACTTGTTAGAACGGATTAAAATGAGGTTCATCAATAATTGCTAGTTATTGTGGTTTAATTAGATGTTGCGGATTCATTAGAATAACTTGTTAGAACGGATTAAAATTTATTTGTGGTTTAATTAGATGTTGCGGATTTATTATAATAACTTGTTAGAACGGATTAAAATGAGGTTCATCAGTGATTGCTTGTTATGATGGCTTAATTAGAGGTTGCGGATTCATTAGAATAACTTTTTGGAAGGGATTAAAATGAGGTTCATCAGTAATTGCTAGTTATTATGGTTTAATTAGAGGTTGCGGATTCATTAGAATAACTTGTTAGATCGGATTAAAATGAGGTTCATCAGTGATTGCTTGTTATGATGGTTTAATTAGAGGTTGCGGATTCATTAGAATAACTTTTTAGAACGGATTAAATGAGGTTCATCAGTAATTGCTAGTTATTGTGGTTTAATTAGAGGTTGCGGATTCATTAGAATAACTTTTTAGAACGGACTAAAATGAGGTTCATCAGTTTTGCTAGTTATTGTGGTTTAATTAGAGGTTGTGGATTCATTAGAATAACTTGTTAGAACGGATTAAAATGAGGTTCATCAGTGATTGCTTGTTATGATGGTTTAATTAGAGGTTGCGGATTCATTAGAATAACTTTTTAGAACGGATTAAAATGAGGTTCATCAGTAATTGCTAGTTATCGTGGTTTAATTAGAGGTTGCGGATTCATTAGAATAACTTGTTAGAATAGATTAAAATGAGGTTCATCAGTGATAAAATGTTATCATGGTTTAATTAGAGGTTGCGGATTCATTAGAATAACTTGTTAGAATAGATTAAAATGAGGTTCATCAGTGATAAAATATTATCAATTTTATTTGTCTTGGTTCATCAATTATTGATTGTAATAATATATAATAATGAGGTTCATCAGTGATAAAGTGTTTTTGGTTCATCAGTCATTCATTGTATATATTTTTTTTTCAGATGATGATTATGAACTTGTTCCATATTCTGTTGGTATTGTTTCTGAGGAGGGGGGGGTGAGAAGTTATGGATTCCTGATATTCCTGATGGTGAGAAGCCGGCTTATGGTATGATGTATCATTCTCTGGAGCATGCTTATGAGTATGACAAAGATTATGCAAAAAGAGCTGGTTTTGAGATTCATCTAGGTCAACATTATAAATCTACGAAGAATAAGGACAATAATCCTGATTTGCAATATTTTGTTTGTAGTAAAGAAGGTATAAATCCTGCCCCAAAGAAAGTTGCATCAAAGAGAAAACATAGGAAACATCCGTCTAAGCGTACTGATTGTAAGGCTGTTTTACGTGTGAGGTATGTTGAAGGAAGAGGATATTGGTGTGATGAATTTGTTGAGAGTCATAACCAAAGCCTAGTGAGTCAGGAAGATAGCGTTTTTCTGGTTTCGTCTCGTGATGTTTCTTATACTCAGCAAGTTTTTCTATATCAAGCATCGCTAGTGAATCTTGGTCCAGTGAAGGGCTTTCATTTACTTAGGCAGATTTATGGGGACTACGATTTTGTTGGGGTTAGTTCGGTTGATTGTAAAACTATAGGAGAGATGTGCTTCATTGGTAAGAATGATGCTCAGATGTTAGTTGAGATGTTATTGAACAAGAAGGATTTTCTTCATAATTTTTCATTTGAGTATCAAACTGGTAAGAATAATGCGTTGACGAATCTTTTTTGGGCCGATGAGTACGCAAAAAGGAATTATTATGCTTTTGGCGATATTATGTCATTTGATGCTACATTCAGGACTAATAAGTAAGTTCATTTTATATATGTTTTTTATTTTTCAACTGATGAACATATTTTAATTAATAAGTTCATCTGTATTTTAAGATAAGATAGATATTTTTATTTGATTCTACCCCACCTATCTTATCTATTTATCAGAAAATTCACTTTTCTTATCTTTCAACCCCACATATCGTATCTCTTTATCAGAAAATCCTCCATCCCAATAATCCTATATTTTTTTCCTCTACCCCACATATCCTATCTCTTTATCTCTTTCATATCTTTAAATACTGATGAAATGAGTGTAATAGGTCATGTTTCTAGCTTGAATTGTTTCCCCGGAGTGGTCGTTGGGTGAGCGTGAGTAGCTTTTGAAACTCATTGATAAGTTCAAACACACAAAAACTTTGCTGCAACAAGATGATGGTCAACGGTATAAATGTTAATTCGCGTTGCTCATCATCTTGTTCTGGCAGTTTATGTGTGTTTAAGATTATCAATGAGTTTCAAAGCCTACGCAGAGTCACCAACGACCATTTCTAGGGAAACACTTGAAGCTAGAAACATTTAATTTTTTTAAAGTTGCTGTATTTGATTGTTATAAGCTGATGCGGTTGAATTTAAATGGTTCATCAGTATTTTAAGATATGGTTCATTAGTATTTTTTAAACAAAATTTTTTAAAGATGGTGTAAATAAGTTCATCAGTATTATAAAGCTGCTGTATTTGATTGTTATAAACTGATGTTATTGAAAGGTATTGAATTTAAATGTTTCATCAATTATATTATAATGGTTCATCGGTTTTATAATAATGTTTATCATTTATTTTTGATAGGTACAAAATGGTTTTTGTACCATTTACTGGGATCGACAATCATAATAATTGCGTTACATTTGGAGTTGCCTTGCTGTCGTCGGAAACTAAAGAATCTTACATTTGGTTGCTTGAATGTTTTCAAAGAGCCTTCGTGCGAGCACCAAAGGTTATTGTTACTGATCAAGACGCATCAATGAAAGTTGCTATAGAGACAGTTTTCCTGTTATCTCGTCATAGATTATGCATGTGGCATATCATGCAGAAGTTGACTTCAAAGGTATGTTCATCAATGTGTTTTTTTTTTTTTAATTATTTTTGTTTATTAGTTACTTATATTTTAAAGGTTCATCACATAGTTTTACAGTATAATGTTCATCATTTATGGGATATTGTTTTGGACTGATATAATAATGTTCATCATTTATATAATAATGTTCATCAGTTAGTTTTATAGAATAAGGTTCATCTTGATTTTTGTAGGTTGGTCCTGATCTAGCTAAAGATGAAACTTTTAAACGAAGAATATCAGATATTGTTTGGACTGATAGAATAGAGCCTGAAGAGTTTGAAGCTTTGTGGGAGAAATTATTAGTTGATTTCGATTTGAAGAGTCACAAATGGCTTTCTGATATGTATGATTTGAGGTATAAATGGATTCCAGCCTATTACAGGGATGAGTTGATGTCGGGTTTGATGCGTACTTCTTCTAGGTCTGAGAGTGAAAACAATGCGTACGGTCGCTTGACGAGTATTGATTTGACTTTATGGGAGTTTTATAATCATTTTGATAGTGTGGTGGGTTGTCAAAGTTTTGCTCAACGTAAAAATGATCATGACAGTCGGTATACTATTCCAGATATGCACACAGAACTTCAAATATAGAAGGAGGCATCAGAATTATACACTCGGTCCATTTTCTTTGATGTTCAAACTGAGATTTATGCTTCTGTGATTTCATGTATGTCGGTTAGTGTTTCGGATGTTGATTCTGGCAAAAAATTTGTTATAAAAGATACTGGCGAAGATGAGCAGATTTCTAGGCGACATCGTATAGTGAAAGGGAAACCACAGTATGATGTTTTTTATGAGGTAACATCTTTTTATACAGACAGTTTTGTTTCATTATTTTTTTTAATTAGATAAGAATGAGGTTCATCAGTCATTGTAGATAAGAATGAGGTTCATCAGGTTCATCAGTCATTGTATATAATAATGAGGTTCATCAGTCATTGTAGATAAGAATGAGGTTCATCAGTCATTGTAGATTAGAATGAGGTTCATCGCTGCTTTTTATCATGTTTTTTGTACTCAGATAATGTATGTAGATAATAATGAGGCTCATCAGTCATTGTAGATAAGAATGAGGTTCATCAGTCATTTTAGATTAGAATGAGGTTCATCAGTCATTGTAGATAAGAATGAGGTTCAACATTGCTTTTTATCATGTTTTTTGTACTCAAACACTGTATGTACTACCTATTTTTTCAGGTTTTGTATAAACCAGCTGAAGAGTTTTATCAGTGTACGTGCAAACGTTTTGAGTCATATGGACTGTTATGTCGTCATATCTTTTATGTTATTCATTTTTCAAATGTTAAAAACTTTCCCAAGACGTACGTACTTAGGCGTTGGTCAAAAGATTCATTACCACCTCCATCAGTCATTCAAGCCACCGGTGACAATCCTGATATGATCTTCCGTGAGATATTCAGATCAGTTGAGTATTGTGTGAATCGTTATGCTAATGATCCCGAGCTACTGCAAAAGTTTAGAGATCATCAGGTTCAGTTAATGGCGAAGGCAGATGCTGATGTTCCTATACCTCCAAAGACTAATAAACGGGATAGGATTGCTTCTATTCTTGGTGTGTCGCAAACCGAATGAGATTATTGTGAATGTTCCAAAGCAGGTTAGTACTTATTTTTTATCAGATGTTAATCTATTTATGTTTTTAAGATTGGTTCATCAGTTATCGTTGGTTCATCAAATATAGTTATCTGTTATCATAGGTTCATCAAATATACTCATGTGTTATCCTGTTTTCATCATCCAATTGTTCAACATCTTTTTTGATAATCCAATTGTTATTGTCTTGTTTTTTGACCCCAAACAGGTTAGTACTAAGGGTTCGCGAAAAAGAATCAAGAGTAGTATTGAGCGTTCAATTAATCCAAGTGGGAAGCGCAGGAAGAACTGTAGATTCTGCAAATCTAGCATGAATGATCATAATCAGGCGAAGTGCAATGCCATCAAGGCTCAAATTGCTGCTAAGAAGGCTAGTGATAAGGCTGTTGTGAGGGAGATGAAGCAGAAGGCGAGATTGGATGCTAAGAAGGCAAAATTGGCTGAGAAGAATGCTGGTGTATTGGCTGCTAAGAAGGCGAGATTGGTTGAGAAGAATGCTTGTGTAGTTAGTTAGTTTTCTGTTACATAAATATAATGTGAAGTTTGGTTGAGATGAATGCTTTTTTTTTTTTTTTTTTTTTTTTTTTTTTTTTTTTTTGCTTGAGATAAATAAATGTGAAGTAAGTTTGATTTTTCTGCTAGATAAAAAAATATGCAGTTTGTTTAGGTTCATCAGTTTTTATGTTCATTAGTTTTTCAGGTTCATCATTTTTTTAAGATATGTTCATCAAATTTTAATTGTAAAAGTTTTCTCTTTTTGCATAATGAGCAATTTTTTCAGGTTCATCAAATTAAACAAAGTTATTTTTCAGGTTCATCAAATTTTACTTATAAAAGTTTCCTTTTTTCATAATGTGAAGTAAGTTTGTTTAGGTTCATCAGTTTTTAGGTTCATCAGTTTTTTAGGTTCACCATTTTTTAAGATATGTTCATCAAATTTTACTTATAAAAGTTTCCTTTTTTTTCATAATGTGAAGTAAGTTTGTTTTTTCTATTAGATAAATAAATGTGAAGTTTGTTTAGGTTCATCAGTTTTTCAGGTTCATCATTTTTTAAGATATGTTCATCAAATTTTCAAGTTCATCAAATTTTTTCAGGTTCATCAAGTTAATAGTTTTTTTTTTTCTTAATTATATATTTAACTTAAAAAAAAAGTTCTTTTTTTTATTCAGGTTCATCAAATTATAGTCAGGTTCAACAATTTGAACAAAGTTCTTTTTCAGGTTCATCAAATTTATAAAAGTTTATTTTTTAGGTTCATCAATTTTATTTAACATAAAACTGATAGTTCTGTTAACCTAAAATACCAACCAACAAAAATAACTTGTTATGAACCTAAAAAAACTAACATTTATACTAAAATATTCACCAATTACATTAGATTATTCTGGAAATCAAAAATTACTTGCCTATTCCAACAAACAACTGTTACTACTTCAAACTATTTAAGTATACCAAGCAAGTAAAGATTCCAAACATTCATCAATTAGATCAGATAACTACTGGAAACATTTTAAACATAAATAAACTGACATATTAGATTGTTTTCACTTCTGTCGAAGAAGAGCACTAGCTTCTCTATCGAAATATTCGTTGGCACGTTCCAAAATAGTCTTTGCTGATATGCTTTGAAGCATTCTCTTTTCCTTCAGGCTTAAGTTTTGATATTCTTGCATCTCGCTCTCCACTACTTTTTTGTTCAAATTGGAGTCGGACAACAGAATCTTTGCCAGGTATTTCTTTCTCAAGTCTTCTATCTGTTTGTCTTGTTCTTTTCCTTCTTTTTCAAACCCAGCATCAAAGATCTTGTTTCCTAAGTAGGTTTCCATGTGCCTCATAGTGAAAATTCCACAATCAATGTAATTGTTTTTGGTTTGCCATGACATTTTCACATTACATATTATGTAATCGTTCAGTGCTGCAACATGTGGATACCCATTTTCTTTCAAGTACTTTAAAAAGAGATATCTCTGTAATAACAAATTAATAACAATGAGCTTCAATTTAACTACATTGATGAACATACATTTAATATATATAAAACTCTTACCAAAGCAATAATTTTTTTCTTGTATCTTTGCTTGACTGACATATTGTGATCCATGTTGTCAAGAATATGGACTTGAGCTTCTTTCAAGTTGAAACAGACCAAATAGAAGTGTTCATCAGCGCGCATCATCGGGAAAAACATCTGTTAAACATAGTGTTAAAATTTACAATTATCTATAAGTTAAACATATTGTTAAGGATCTACTAAGCATCTGTTAAACATAGTTAAATAGAAGTCCTTACAAGGTCAATATCTCTGATAGATTGATAAGAAGTAGACACAAAGAAAAGATTTGTCATGGTTTCGTTAAACATTGTTTTGATTTGCTTCGAGTTTAGAGCCATGCTCTCCATGTCTTGTGTCTGTGGTTCATCAATATTAGTCAACGCAAACGTAAATTGATTTTAATTATTGAATCATAATTGATAAATTTTTTTGTAACTTACAATAGCTGATGTATGGCAATATAGCTTCCTCAATGATCCTGAGCTCCTTTTCTCTTCTGCGAAGTTAAGTAAATACGCCCACATATCTATCACTCCTTAACTGATTTCAAATCTTTCTTTTAAGCTCTCAAAGTGGATTCTTTGACCATCAACAAAGAATGAATGAAATAACACATCACTGCAATTTCATTTTTAAGATAATATATTAGAAAAAATAATACTACTGATTTAAGAAATATGATTTTTTTTTAACTGATGAACCTAATACATATTTACTTACTCAAGATCTCCTCTTGCAGAGAAAATTGTATCAGCCACCCTTTTTTCTATCTCGTGTACTTTGTTCTTCATTACAACAACTCTTTGTACATACGGAGATTTTAGTAATTCAGTAGGCTTGACTTTTCTCTTTTCTTTAAAATCTTCTAAGCCTTCTTCACCTTCTTTCTTTTTCTTCATCTGTTTGGGTATTTTAAGCTTTTGAGCGATTGTGTTGAAAGAATTTAATGGTGTTGTAAAATCTTCATCTACTGTTTCATTCATTCTTAATTTTTCTTCTAGTGATGGGGGAACAAATGATATGGGTGTTATCATCTTTGGTTGTTCTTCATCTTGCTGGGAAGACTTTGTGCATTTTGTTCCTGTTTTATTCGATTTTAAAGCTTCCTCTTGAATTTTTTGCCAAACACTGCCTTCAATTTTCTCGCTCAATAATTCTGACGATGTATGCAAGAAAGGTGTCTTTTTGAACAACTCATCCAATATCTGCTCGGGGTCTTTCTTTTCTTCAAACAAAACCAAATCCTTATTCTGAAATTGCTCCGTATTGAATATTGGGAATTCTGGTGTTTGCATCTGTTTTCAGGTAAAGGTTCATCAGGAAATTCTGGTGTTATTCTGAAATCAATTATAAGTTCATCAATAAGGCACAAATTTGTTTTTGAGTTTATTACCTGTTTTTTACGTTCAATCATTTCAACCTCTTTTAAAAATGCTGGATCCAAGAACATTTGAGTTAACGACTCAGTTGGTATGTCCGGTTGAGGTTCATCAGTTTCTTTAGATGTTTCCTTAGGCTCGGAGCCATCCTTATCATCAGCCATCGTTAACATCAGCATTGGGCTCTCATCTTCACTTTGTGAGGCCTCGAATGTTGTCCTATTAACCAATCTGTTCATCCAGTCCCGTACCTCCAACAGTGATTCATTTCGGGGGTATATGTCCAATCCAGCCCTTAACATGTCATCAATGTTAATTTTCATTTCTTGGAATAAGGACAACATGTTTCTCAGAGAGTGACTGAATTCCTGTCATTAATATAATCAAATAAGTATAGATTCGTTCTAATGTATTCTAACAATGATAATTGTTCTAATGTATTCTATCAATACATATACACTGGCAAAATGATTGATGAACCTCATTCTAATGTATTCTAACAAATGTTAATCTATGTTATTCATGTCATTAATATAATCAGATAAGTATAGAGTTGTTCTAATGTATTCTAACAATGATAATTTGATGAACCTCATTCTAATGTATTCTAACAATACATAACACTGGCCAAATGATTGATGAATCTCATTCTAATGTATTCTAACAGATGTTAATCTATTTTATTCCTGTCATTAATATAATCAGATAAGTATAGAGTTGTTCTAATGTATTCTATCAATGATAATTGATGAACCTCATTATAATATATTCTAACAATACATAACACTGGCCAAATGATTGATGAACCTCATTCTAATGTATTCTAACAGATGTTAATCTATTTAAACTTATTTAAAGTTATTATTGCTTTTAGTAAGACTAAAGATTTTTACCTCAGCGGATTTGAATTGGGAATACTCCCCTTGAAAATTAAGTATCCTTGCTGATAATTGTTGAAATTCAGTTGAGGTTGATGATCTATCATTTGCATTTTCAGTTGTTTGATCGGTTCCAGTCATTGGATCAGCCATTTCTGTTTCATTGATTCCGGTCAATTGATCAGCCATTTCAATGTTTTCATCAGTTCCGGTTGTTTGAATATCATCATTTGTTTCGTTCATTTGTATATCAACAACTGTTAATTGATGAACCATATATAAGAAATTCAAATATACAAACTTCAAATATATCTCAACTAATATGTAAACATTGAAATATACAGAATAGATTTTTAGCGTTTGGCTGTGGATCTTCCCATTGATTCTCTTGAATATCATCTATATGAAGATCGTTAGTCACTTGCTCATTAACGTGATTTGTCTTGGGAGAATTTGATGTTCTTCTCCTTTTGTTTCCAACACGGTTTTTGAACATGTTCATCGAATATCGGTTTTCAGGAGATAGTGAACTCTTTTTCTTTTTATGTTTTTTTCCTACATGTTATCAACCATTTTCATAAGTTTTTATAAGTTATAACATGAAAGAATATATACTGGAAGTTTAAAAGGTAATTTATAAGTGTATTTTATATTCTATTTTAGATAACTACTTCTTTTTGCCAACAGGTTCAACAGGTTCATCAATAAGTTACAACAGGTTCATCAATAAGAATGTCTCAATACATACCTTGTTGATCATTTTTATCCCCTGCTTCTTCTTCGATCACTGGCTGTATATTCGCATCATATGCATCATATGTTGGCTCAACATCTTTTTCTTGTCCATCAGTTTCTGAATTTAGAAAAAGGTGTAAAGATTCAATCGTCCAAAAAACACATAACTACATCTGATGAACATTTAACAAAATCATACATACAGTCATCGTTTCCACATTTTTCATAAGTTTTTATAAGTAATAACAGATTCATCATAGAGAATGTTAAGATATAACTTTTTTTAGGTAAATGTTTAAAACATTAATATAATATAAGGTTCATCAGATTATCATTTTTGTGTACCTTCAGTTGTTCTTCTTTTCTTCTTTATCAGATTTTTTATCGGCATGCTATCTTCATCTTCTTCAGTTGTCTCTTCCTCTATTTCTTCTCCATAATGATCTGAATATAATATAATCATTCCGATCACATTTTAATAACTGATGATTCCAAAATACATCTGATGAACATTTAATAAAATAATACCTTTAATCATCTGTAAACCCTGCTTTTCAGGAGTCCCCCGTTTTTCCCTAACAAGCGGTCTTGTCCATTTTTTTTTGTTGAGGGCTGATCATCATCATTTTTTGGTTCTTCTCTGTCATCAACATTCTCTGCATCATCTTCATCATCATTTTGTGCTCCAGCATTCTCTTCTTCACCGTCATCATCTGTCTCTTCTTCACCGTTATTATCATTCTCTTCTTCACCGTCATCATCATCATCATCATTATTCTCTGCTCCAGTATTCTCTTCATCATTAGTTTCTTCTTCTTGGTCTTCCGTTTCGGCAGCTTTTGGAACTCTTCCTTTTCTGATTTTGCCAAACATCATCGTTTCCAATTCTTACAACAATTCTGTTTTCCAATATCTAAATGCTAGAATTTTTGGTTTCTTCAGAAGTGAGTTTGCAAATATCACCTGCAATTTAAAGTTAATGTTAGATTAAAAAAAATGTAACTGATGAACCAAAAACACATGACAAAATATAATATGCATAAACGATAAAGTAGATAGTAATACCTCCAATAGCAAGATTGGGCCATAGAAGTACTTTCCCGGTTACCAACTTAACCTTTCGGACTTCATATAATGCAGCACATATTCGCACCAGTTCATTTGTCTCACATTATCAAAATCGGTAAGAGATGGGATGACTCCTATGTTCAGAGTACCCATTGACACCACATAGGACAAAATTGTACAAAACAATGCTATGATGTTCATCTTAAATAGATTTCCACTATCAATTTCCTTAATTTGTTTCTTAATTACAGGCATTAAATGTTTCGTAACATACAATCTAGAACCACTAGCATTGAATTGTTTTTCCCATTGTATGTAACTTTCATTTGATCTTTCCTTCATAACGTCACGTACATCAACTGCAAACGGGCCCATTGGGAATCCAAAAGTGCGGTGAACTAGCTTAGGAGTTATGGTTATAGTTTCACCAAATACGGTTAGATTTCCTGATTTACCATCAAACCTCTCTAGTAACCAATGCCCTAAACGTCTTGGCATTACATTTAGTTCAAAGTCCAACAACGATCCAAAACCCAAACTTTTAATTGCCTCTTCTTGGTCCGTTGTTAAATCCTTAATAACCAGACATAATGGGCCAGGAAATTTTTTTATTTTAACCATTGGAAATTTCTTTTGGTTAGGTTGGAGATTCTGACGAAGGTTTAGTCGAGGTTTAAGGTCTTTAGAGAGATCAGGTTTAGAAGTTTTCGATGAACCTGAAGGTTTGGAAGGGTTCGATGAAAGTGAAGGTTTTGAAGGTTTTGATGAAACTGCAGGTTTTTTATTTTTTTTAGAAACCGGTTCATCAGCTTTTGATGACCCCTAGCTCTTTTATCCGTAAATGCATCTTCAACAAAGTCGTCATCACTTGGAGAACATGCTTTTAAAATCATAGGCTTCTTTCCTATCCAATAAAAAAACAACAACTGATAAGTATTCTCTTAATTCAAAATAAATATAAACTCTTTTTAAATCTAAAAACTTAAAACAATGTTGTATTTATTTCATCTTATATAGTCGGCTTGTGGCTTATAAATCGAGTATTTTCAAAGTAAGCCATAATGCCAACTATATAAGCTGAAAACAAACACCAATGCTGAACCTCATGAAACAAGGATTGATTGATGAACCTCATTTTAACCACAATAACTAGCAATTACTGATGAACCTTATTTTAATCCATTCTAACAAGTTATTCTAATGAATCTGCAACCTATAATTAAATCATCATAACAAGTAATCACTGATGAACCTCATTTTAATCCGTTCTAACAAGTTATTCTAACGAATCCACAATCTCTAATTAAACCACAATAACTAGCAATCACTGATGAACCTTATTCTAATCCGTTCTAACAAGTTATTCTAACGAATCCGCAACCTCAAATTAAACCACCATAACAAACATTCACTGATGAACCTTATTCTAATCTATTCTAACAAGTTATTCTAACGAATCCGCAACCTCGAATTAAACCAAGATAACAAACAACCACTGATGAACCTTATTCTAATCTATTCTAACAAGTTATTCTAACGAATCCACAACCTCGAATTATATCACGATATCAAACAACCACTGATGAACCTTATTCTAATCTATTCTAACAAGTTATTCTAATGAATCCGCAACCTCGAATTAAACCAAGATAACAAACAACCACTGATGAACCTTATTCAATTCTAACGAATCCGCAACCTCGAATTAAACCACGATAAAAACAACCACTGATGAACCTTATTCTAATATCTTCTAACAAGTAACTGCTGAATCTCTAAATAAACCACTGATGAATCAAATATACCTTTAAAAGATGGTCTATCTTGGAATCGTTTTGATCTCCTTTCTCCCATGGACTCTTACTCCTTCCAGATTCTAAAAATAAAAAATAAAAAAAAATTAAAATCATATTATTAAAGTAAAAAAAATAAACTGATAAAAAAAAATCTAAATCTTATGCATTTTAATTTTTTTTAAAAATCCTAATTCTTATGCATGTAAAAACTAAAATTAAAAAAATAATAATAAACTAAAATTAACCCTAAAAATTAAATTAATCTAAAATTACCAGTTTGATTCATCTTTTTCAAGCGTAAATCAATGACAGATGATCGGAAATTGAAACACTAATTTTTCCCCAATTTTTGATCGGAATTTGACGGTTGTGTGTGTGAATAGTGTGTGTGTTAAATCACTTTGAAGAAATGAATGTGACCGTTTGAGAAGCGTTTGAGAAGCGTTTTGTGAGAAGAAGACGGTTGTGTGTGTGTGTGTTAAATTACTTTTGTATCCTTGTAACTGGTTGGTAGCATTTTTTTCCCTTTTAAATATGGACCGTTGATGAGATTCTTGAATGATCGGATGGATGAAAATTCTTTTTAGCCTTTTTATTTTTACTACACTTTTTAAGAGATCGCTCCTCTTCAGCAATAAACCTAATTTTTAGTATTTTCAATAACCTATGTCATAATAATCTTGGTTTTTTATTTTTTGTTATTTATTTTATTATGTTGAATTTTTCACTAAAAACATCAGCAATTTGTTCATTGGGTGTTTGTTGACCATCAAACATCCATGAAACACGTTACACACATTTTACTTTTTCATTTATTCTTAAAAAAATTCAACTCGTGTTTTTTAAGGAGACAAAATGTTTTGTCAGTTTTGATATGTTATATATTAATGCAATAAGTAATGTTTTTGTTTGTGTTTGGATGTATTTTTAGTGTGTAAAATTACCGTCGAATAAATCAATGTTTGGGGAGAATATTTTAAAATTTATTTTAATACCTTGTTTGATTTGTACTACGGTATATGGTTTATTGATTTTGTCTCTGCATTGAGGGTGTTTTATTGATTACATTAATTGAAGGTGTTAAATATATATGTTGGTGCATAAGTTACTTGTACAACTTGCATGTATAATTTTATTGCTTATATGTTACAAATTCATTGTTATTTTAACAATTTAAAAATATTGTTATATTTACTAAATGTGGGCTTAATCTTTTAACACTTCCTTTTAGACTAGAAGGCAAAGGAACACAATTCTCACCTTACATTTTAGTACCACCTCAATTTTCTCTTTGCTCTTACTTCCCTTTACTTATTTGTGGACAAGATCATCTTAACCTCATATTTTATTAAAATACTCATTTTTTAAAAAATATACCCAACTAAATACCCCACACTAGGGGTGAGCAAAACCGCCCGAGTCTCGACAACCGACCCGATCCCGACATAAACCGATAGTCCCGAAACCGAATAATAGCTTCTTGGGTCGGGAGTCGGGATGAATTTTTAGCATTTTCGGGATTCGGGATGGGTCGAGACGGGCCAAAAACCGACAAAATACAAGCAAAAACCGACTACTTTCGGGACGGGACGGGCCAAAAAATCGACTATTTACGGATCGGTATTCGGTTTACGATTTAGATGACTTTCGGGATCGAAATTAGTCGGGACAGATCGGGATCCGACCGATGCTCAACCCTACCCCACACACACTTACCAACCAAATATAAAACAATAAAACAAAAAAGAGTGGCCCACATCACACCATTAGATTTAAGGTGACACTTACGCTGCGTTCTCGAGTTTTTCTAGGTGGGAATAGAAATGATGTGAAAAGAAGAGAAAAGAAATGAAAAGGAAAGGAAAGAAAGTTGATTTTATATTTCGTGTTCTTGAGTTGAAATGAAAGGAAAGGAAATGAAATAATGTTGTGTTCTCGAGTTGGGAAGAAAAGAAAGAAAAAGAGACATAATTACATTTATGCACTTTTAGATATGTTCATTTTATCATAAGAGTCGAATATGAGTAAATATTGAAAGTTATATCGGTCATTATATACTAAATAGTGCGAGTGTAAAATACTTTCCGTCCAAATCCGCCCATATTTGGGCGGAAAATTCTTATAGGAAAATCACTAGAATTTTCCTATCATTTCCTTTCCTTTCTGTCCAAAAAAAACTCGAGAACACAATAAAATTTCAATTTCCTATCATTTCCTTTCCTTTCCTTTTAAAAAATAACTCGAGAACGGAGCGTTAGGGTCCGCTTGGTTCAAAGTGGGGAAAGGAAAAGGGAAAGGGAAAAGGAAAGGAATGCAAAGGAATGAGTGAGGTGAGTAATCAATACCTTACCCCCCCCCCCCCCCCCCCCCCCCCCAATTTAATCTATAATGGTTGATTACCCACTACGGGGTAATCAATACCTTACCCCTCCTTTACCAAGCACCATTATTCAAAGAATGTGGGCCCTTTTCAATTCCTTACCCATTCCCCACCCCTCCTTTACCCCCCACCAAGCACCCCCTTAGTTTGTTTTTGGGAAGTGGAAGTCACGCGTGATTTGATACCATATGCATCGACAAGGGAATAAAGCGTGAGTTTGTTTTCACCTTTGGCAAAGTTATCCCTTTGTCTTCTAGTCTTATAGCAAGTCTCAAATACTTTACAAAGTAGTATATATTTGGTGTTGTTCATCTAAGACATTTATACAGAGGACATCTCATATCTATCTATATGTTGCAAAACATGAATTCTCGGCAATACTGACAGATTCAAACACACTGACTCGATCGAGAACAACATATACATCATGTTTTGTTCAAAGACTTACATCTATAATCTGTATGATTCAGGAATTAATTGTTGTTTATCGATTTCTCTATTGGGTCAAATATGAATTTGCTACTTGCTAAACATGACAAATTTTATAGGAAACACGAGATG